>VZRM01003034.1:631335-696414 GCA_013397955.1 Grantiella picta
GCAGAGTCGGAAGGAACCCGTGAGGATCATCGAGTCCAGCTGCTGGCCCTGTTGCTCCGTCCCCATTACAACGTAACACCATCCCCAAAATCCCGCCGTGTGCCTGACAGTGTCCTAACACTTCTTGAACTCTGTCAGGCTGTGATCGCTTCCCTGGGGAACCTCTTCCAGCGCCCAGCCATCCTCTGGGGGAAAAACCTTTCAGTATGCACTGAATGGAATTGTGACCCCAAACTTTAAAAGAGAAAGTTCCCTGGCGCAGCATTAATAAAGCTTTAATCGCTGTACTTCGATTTGATCAGTTCCGTTGGAGGGCTTGGGGTTTTTCGGTTGTGTTGGTGTTTCATCAAAGCAGTCGATGAGAATTGACTGTCAGGAATTACTGCTCCTCCGGCTTAGTTTTATATTTAGGCAACTTAAAACTCTTCTGAATTAGATATAGCTAATCCTTGCTTTAGCAGTTGGTAAATTCCTTTAGTAAATCAGTGGATTAAGTGCTGGACATTGAGAATACTCTTGTGAATATTTAGATAAGGATGCCAAGCTTTTTTTTCTTTTTTTGGCATAGTTGCTTTAAAAATTCATCAGTATCTGTTTTTATCCCTACTGTTAAAGGCTGAGAGGGAAATGACAAATATTTGTCAGCAGCCTGTTGCACAGGAGTCAAAACAACAACACAAAACTACTGCTGCTGCAGTGTTCTGTTAGAACAAATAGGCATCCTCTGGGTTCCTGGGCCCTGCTCCTAATGCTGTCGTTTTAACATCATCAATAAGGACTGTGAGGCTCAGGAAAAGCCTTGAAAGCCTTTTAAGACTGAGAGCTGCAAAATGTCCTAAGTTGAAGTGATGGATAGCGCAATTGTCATGAAACACACGGATTTTAGATCGAGAGTGCAAGAAGACTTATTGAGAACGGGTCGAGATGCAGATTTTTCTTTTTAAATACTTGACACATTTTCTTTTTTTCTAGCTTAGGAAGAATGAATCCTGAAATCAAGACATACCTATTTTTGTGTAGGCTTCCTGTTACTAGGTGAAGCATGATGTATCTGACTGACATAAAGTGCAGGTGCAGTGCTGGGTTTGACATGACTCTTTGGATCAGAGGAACAAAAGTGCTCCTGAGGAACGTTGCTTAACGTGGGACTTTTGACATCTTGAAGCTTTGCAGTGCTTTTGAAGCAAGACTTCAAAGCGGCGTGTCAGCCTGTGTATCTGAAGGTAGCGATGACATCTCCGTGTTCCTGCAATCCAGGTGCTGCTCCAGCATTTATCTTGTTCTGGCACAGGAGCCAATCCACCAACCAAACAGAAACTCTGACAAGAAGTACCTGAAGTGGTGATGTGGCCGAGCAGAGCAGGGCTCACCTTTTTTCTGTGCCATAGTTACGGGGATGCTGCTCTTGAGACAGACTCAGGGGTGTTGAGGTAAAACTTGGCTGTTAGCTCATCTGCAGGGTACATTGGCATTCAGCTTTGAATCCAGGAGTGCCATGAACTTCCCAGACGCTACAAACCTTACTAGTCCACCCAGACAGTGCCTCTCTGGAGACATCTCACTGCTGTATCAGAACAGAGAGTCCTTTAGAACAATATCATAGTAGTCCTGACTCCATGGTTTGCTTACAGTGTAGCGCATGGGGAATGGAGTTTAAATAAATGAAAGTTTTTCTACCTGTAAGAAGACCCAGCATGTTTGAAAATGCTTCTTTCTCCTCTGTATGATCCTGTGAACACACATATTTCCATGCTATTACCTGTATAATGATACAGCTAAACCAGTGAATTTGCTGTCTGCTTTCTGGATTATCACCTAACTGCATTCAGAAATGGAATCAGGATTCCTTCCTTTTTTTCCCCCCTTTTTATATCTTTTTGAAGGCTGCTTGTGAATTTTCTCCCTCTAGCAGCTAGAAACAAGTGTTGGTTTTCAGCCAAAATTAGTTTATGGTCCATTTATATCCATTTGTGCCAATCTCACTTCTTAACTAGAGCAGGTTTCTTGATACCCTCTCTGACATATTTGTCAAAGGCTGATCTCTGGAGGCCTGTTTTTCTACCCTCAGCAGGCTATATTTCCTTTGCCATATCATAAAACTGAATTTATGAAATCTAATAATAGGAGCACAGCTCTTCTCTGCACTAGTTTCTCTTGGAATTAATCTTTCTTATGCGCTCTGGTCATTTGTGTTTGCAGTGTTCCAGAAAGTCTCGTGCTCAATGCCACTAAAACCTCATTAAATACTGAATCTACAGTTATCTTCTTTGTGCCCAACATCAACGTGTTTCTTACCACTCAATATACCAAAGTCCTTTTATCCTTTCATTCTGTGGTTGTTCTTCATTAAGAAACTTCAGGTTTTTAGGGGAAATTCTATCATCCTTGAGTACCTCACCATGTACTTTGGCCTCTTACCCCACTCTGTTTTTGTTGGTGCAGCTCTAAAGCTCACTCAGTTCTGTGCAGGATTTTTCTGATCTTTCTCCTTGGTTGATGCTACTTCCAAATCATCAACAAGCCTCACTTCCCTCTGTGATCTGAACACAGCTGTAAGTGTGGGATTTATTTGAAATCTGATTCGTGCTAAATGAGAGCAGTAATTTCCTGCCAGGTCAATGTCTATGCCATGTAATTGCTGCCATTTCCCTTTTAGCCTCTTGGGTTTCTCAGTGTACACATTTTCCATCCCCCTCTTCTTCTTCTGCCCCCCTGCCCTGCCTTTTTTTAGTTCAGCTCTGTCACATAATTAGCATGCACTTGATGATATTTATCAATCACACTGTACTTAGTAGAACAGTTAGTTGTTATACCAAGAAATATACTCAATTCTGTGCATTATTTTCAATATATGTTCCAGGCTATTATTACTCACATTACATCTGTCTCGTGAACTCCAGGGACTTTTGCTGGGTTCAATTATTTATTCATATTCTGGCTATATACTGCTTTCTTGTGCCAGTTCTTTGAGTGCTGTGAAATGTACTGTCTGATTACTGAATATCTAATTCCAGTTCAGATAGGATTTCCATACAGTTTGTATGTATTAATCTTCAGTGGCTCAACGTGCTGTAACACATTCCTTTGGCCTGTAGCAAAGGGGAAAAGAAGAACTCAATTGCAGAAACACAGTTGGGTGTTTTTAAAATATTGAGTAGGAGTTACATAATTTGGCTTTGACAGAAACTGAGTAGCAGTGCTGGAAGAAGTGTGAGAAGATTGCCCAAAAGCAGAAGAGTCCAGAATAAAGTTTGACTTCCTTCCATATCTTTCCACTTCTTTGTTGAGCTGTAGGCAGAGATCTTAAGGCCACTCTGAAAGTGTCAGTGAGCACCTCAGGATTCCTCGAGGAAAAAATCTCAGGTATTTGTATTAAAGACCAATTTGATGAGGATGTTGAGTTGGATGATTGAAAGTTCTGTGGAAAAGGGAGTTTCTTTGATACTCCATTGTGTCAAAGAAACATGGATTGTATCATTCTCCATGGATGAAATTGGCGGCAGAACCCATAGAGGAAGGAAATTCAGGTAGTTCTTACACAAGCTTATTTTCACTCTGTATGAAAACACCGTGTGTTTTTCCCTCCCCACACAGTACCTTTGAACGGGCAGGGAAAGAAAAAAGTGTCTTTGGAGGCTCTAATTGGTTTTAACAACTGTCTGTGACTGACAGTGTAAAAAAACAGGAGTAAAAATGCTGTTAACAACTGCAGAAATATTCCTAAGTGTGCCGATGGAATTTCTAAATATACGTTTTCAGTACACAGACATAGAAAATAAAACTTGGTGAACCAGGTAGCTGAGTATTTGGATCAAATGTATTTAAGCCTTAAAATAATCTTTGCAAACAGTTAATTGCTCGTGAATTCAAGGTACAAATTTCTTCTGTGTGTTTGTTTTTGAAAACAAAGATGCAGCGTCGTGTTTTTTCAGCAATTTTTATGTGCCATATTTGACTTCAGAGGTAGATAAAGAGTGATGTTTACTGCTGGTGGAGAAGGATGATCTTGGCTTGCAGAACCTGAGGGAAGGCTTCTGGCTTTTCCATATCCGTTGTCCTAGAGTGTCCTGTTGTTTTGCAGGGGAGGAATCACCTTTCAGTGCCATTCTGCACTCACACACTGTGGTTGCCATCAGTGCAGTGGGAAGGTTCCTGACAGTTGTGATTCTGGAGCAGTGGCTCCTTGTGGGCTTTAAATGTGACAGCAAGCAAGACACAAGAATAATGCTTCATCAAATCAGTTCAGTGTATCATGTGTGATAACCTGGGAGCCAAACCTGAACATTAGATTTGAAAAGCCTTTGCTCTGGTAGGATGCATTTGGGGAAATGTTCGTATATTTTTCCTACTTACCTCTGCTTGTACTCTAGCTCTTTACAGGTGATGATGTTTTTCAGTGGCCCATCTGAGGCTCACTTGGGTGACATATGTTCTGTATGTAATCAAATGGAAGAGGAAATAGGCGAAAAATGGCGTGTTCTCTGATATCTTGAAGCTGGAGCTGTGATGCTGAGGCAGGGAGGGACACATCAGACCAAAGGTGAAGGAACAGAGTGCAGAAAGCTGTGCAGCTGCAGTGCAGAGATCCTGAGACAGTGGGCACAGATGGAACAACATGCATGGGTCATGTGCATCTCCTCTCCATTGCTGTGAATTTACCCAATTATGTCTTCCCAATGCCTCTCCCAGTAGAGCTGTTAGCCTTGCACACTGCTGTATCCCATCCTCTCAATCCCAGTGGAAATTAAATTAGATTCTTTTTTAGCATAAATGCTGTGATCTGGGTTTCTTGTAAGAACAGTCAGTATGTGTTTTACAGAGCTTTAAAGTAATTGCTCTTTGTAAGTATTCATTGAAAGTTTTGTTTTTCAACAACTTTTACTTTCTCCTTCAAAATGAGCACATGTCCCAGTGGGTCAGCACCTTCACAAAAAGTTTTACCAAATCACAGCACACAGCACTGTGTGTGTAGGCAGTGTAATTATTCACAAAGTGCACAAAGCACCGTGCTGTGTTGTGCTGAAGGTCTATTTCAACCATCTGGTGCCTCCCTGTGGCTCCTGGGCACAGCTCTTCAAAATCAGCCCGTAGTTTTGTGTTCCTTCTGTGGCACTGACAATATTCCTACTCTCCTTTTGTTAAGGTGCAGCTGCAGTGATACAAAGAACTGCCTTGATGAACTCATCCAGCTTCAAGATCTCTTCCTTGTCCATTTCCATGTCCACACTGTACACCTGACAATCACTCCTGTGTTATGTTCAGCTTTGCTTGCTGATGTCCTGAGCAAGGCAGGGAAGGGACACATCCCAAGATCACAATTAGCATGACGACTAAACAAACGAGAATGTGCTGGTATAGGAAAAATGTTGCTGCATGCAGCTTTTTAAAAAGTCCTCTGTTCTAAAAACTGCCAACAGCATGTAGTTTTCCTGACCGGGTTTGTTGCTGCACAAGTGAGCAGGATGTAAATTGAGCTTCACCAATACAACAGAATCGGGTGTCTTGTTTCTAAAATGGGCTCACAGCCTCTGTTGATCTCGACAGCCTTCTTGTTGCTGATGAGTAGTAAAGAGAGCTGTGTAAAAATGTGAACGATGGGTGTGACAGCAGTCGGGAGCAGAAGGATTCAGTGTGCCCGGCGATCTCTTCAGGGCTGGTGGAGTGTAAAGATGGAACCCTTGGGGACACTGTGCCTTCCGTCTGCGTAACAGGGCTTTTGTCACTCCAGGCGCCTGCTGAGCGGATCTGGCACGGGGGACAAATCACTATATTCGTGTAGATCCTGGCAAAACTTCAGCGAGAGCACTTGTACACCAGCACAAGTGGTACCCAGAAAGCTTCCTAAAGTAGCAGTGGTTTTAGTGTACATTCAGTAAATACTGGTTGGACAGTGAAATGGAAATAATATTGTTATCACTGTGTCCACCCTGAATGTGGTAGTGGTAGGATTACAGCAGGAAATCACCACCAACAAAACAACCCCAGAAAGTTGCATTTTTTAATTGGCGTGCTCATAGTAGTAGCAGCTGTGTAGATCTGGTCTGAGAAGAATATACAGGCAAGGTTGAGAACAAAAAGGACAGTTAGAGTTCATGCATGTTCTTGGTGTTCTGTGCTGCCGGGATTTCTCATGCTTTCCTTATGGTGTTGAGTGCTGGAGGATGCTGCAGCCTGCTGTGGCCCCATCAGAAACCACAGTGTTGTACAGATCCTGTCCAGTAGTGACTGAAGGGCAAGCTTTTCACACCAGGATACTGCATTAAAAGGTGATTTTCGGAATCCAGTGTGCTTCGAACAGTTCAGCATGTCTGTAGATAAGTGGAGTTCCTGTGCTGGATGTTGCAGCTTTTACTTTATTTGGAGCATTTCTAAGGGATAATTAAAGTTTCTAGAGAAGGAAATTGCAGGAGAGTATGCTTTTGATTTGCTACTACTGCTTTTATCCCAGATCTCAGATTACTCTATAAACATCAAATGAGTCTCTGAGCACAGAGTAGGTTAGAATTGCACTATCATTACACTGAATAAAATGAAGGCCAGAAAGTTAAGTGATTTGGTAAAATTATGGAATGATAGTGTCGCCCTGCAGCTGGTACACTTAGACATCATGAAAGCAACGTAATTTTATCTCGTTATGTAAATGTTAGATCAAGGAGCTGGGGGCATGAAGGGCAGAAAATCTCTCTTATTTCACAGCTTTCAAGTGAGGAAGGGTTTATAGGAGGATGTTCTATGCTTGTACTTTAAATACAACTGGAAACAACCACAGAACTGCCAGGCATAATCTAGTAGGAGGAAATACTATAAAAGGTGAAATACAGAAATCTGCTGCTCTCTAGCCCCGAGGAACATGTCTCTTTGAACAGAAGGCACATGGATCCAAGGGATGGAAGATCTGACCTACCAGTAACCGCTGGTGCTGCCAAGGCTTAGTGGTAACTGCAGCACGCTGAGTCAGCGATTCCTGGCTGGAGGAGCCTGGTGATGGCAGCAGGATAATGCTATCAGATTGTCACATCTTTTAAATCTGGTGTGCTTTGCTCACAAGTTCACTGAGCATTGTTTTCTCTTTGAAATTCTTCAGCTGCGTGGCTGGTGGAGTGTTTGAAAAGTTCCCATGAAGGCTGTGGGTTTTGAAGTGTTGTCTGCTTGCACTTGATTTTAATTGAAAATGTTTATCCCACTGTTTCCCCAGTTTTTATTGAGATGTACTGTACATCTGGTTTGTTAAAAGATAGTTGTATATGGCTAGTGCAGATGCTGTTTACACTTGAAAACAATTTAAAATTTTTTTTTAATCTCTTCACTGTTGCTGTTCTAACACAGACTATTTTGCAAATAAATTACATGTATCGGTGAAACATGTCTATATCGATTTTACTTATGAGGCTAAGTTAAATAATTCAAAGACAGATATCCAGTGCTTTTTGTTATGTATACTCAGAATTATTTAAATATTAATTACCACTGATCTCTAATTGAGAACCTTTTCACGTTACTTACTCCACCCATATGCTGTTACATGCTCAGCTTTTAGAAGAAACCATTTTGATTTCTGCAGATCCAGGTAAATCCAAGTGCTAAAACCTTTCATACATCATGAGAAGAGTGCAAAAGCAGTGCAAAATCCTTAGTTTGTATTTCTCATTCAGCATTTGCTAATAGTTTTATTTAAGCACAATGACTCTCTAACTGTGTTGTCTGTGTATTTCAGTCCTATAAGATCATCAACTTTGCTCCAAGTCTGCTGCAAATCATAGTATCGGATCAAGTTGAATTTCCAGTGCGTCAAGCAGGTGAGATAAATCCCTTGTTCCATTTTCTTTCAGTAGAAAGTCAGTCTGTTATTTGAACAGACTCTTGAACTGTTGCAGTGTAAGTCAGTTCAGGTTTGTTCTGAAGGAGGAAATGAAAAGATCTATCTTTGCTGTTTCTCTCCTACAAGAGGGTCAGATAAAGCCATGGGTATAGGGTAGAGTCCTGTTTGACTTTCTGTGTGTGTGTAGTGAGCCCTACTGGATTGCTGTGATAGTGATATGATAAAAGCATGATTTCTACTCCAAAGTGAGCACCCTTAGGTATCATTTGTCCTGGTGGTGAAGACGTGATGACGCCAAGATGTGTGAATTGAAAAATAAAAAAGTGTATCTTGTTTGAATACGTGTTTCTTTATTTGAATTTCTTTTCCTGGAAAAATGAAAATTTCTGAAAAACAGAAATAACTCTTTAGTTCCTAGATCAAGGGTAGCCACATGCATTTAGTTCATATCTTGGTGACTACTTATAAGTAGATATGAAGGAAGGTCACACCACATAATTAATTAATACTGTTTCATTCATGGCTTTGTTTTTATCCTATGGAACAGCATTTCCCATAGAAGCACTGTTGGGTTTTTTTGGTGCAGATCCCATTAATCCCCTGAGTGCTTTGGGGCGTGTTGACATATTCTGTTTGTCATGCTGGCCTTTATTTTTTCAAAGATAATCCAGCTTTGAATGGCATTGTTAGTCCATTCTGTAGTAAAGTTTGATGCTTAATCTAAACTCCATAAGGTCATTTTTATAAATTAATCTCTCATTTCAGTATCATTCGGGGAAAAACCCCAACTATGTAGAATGTAATTTTTTTTTTAACAGAATGGAGTGTAAAGTAGAAAAGCACATTGAAGTTATATTTGTAAGCCAACAGATTTCCTTGGGAATTTTTTAAAAGCCAAGAATTTGTATAACAACAAGATCTATGGACAAAGCAGATTAAAGTCTTGGGCTGGTCTTTCAGGACCTGTTTCTTGTCTGACTTGTCTGGCATGTCATAGACAAAGAGCTGTTTTTCCTCTTGCTCCTATAAAATATTTTACAAGCTACATGTTTTCATGCTTTGCAATTTGTTATCACCAAGAAAAATGATTGTACCCAAGGATATCTTATTTATACTTCAAAACCCTAGCTAGTAATCAACCAAAACAGTGTGCAGACATATAAGAGTTTATTAAGAACATTCCTTTAATGCCTCACACCATATTTCCTACGTTTTCTGCAGAATGCCTTCAGGCATTTTAATACTGATGCATAAAGGTTGCTTTATTTTCTGTTGAAGATTAACTTTATTTTCCTATGTGAGGCAGAAGGGAACAATTCTAAGGGATTATGGGAAATCCTAATAGTGAGATAAAGCTTAGGGAATTCACAACAAACATTTCTGTCTGAATAGAAGGTAGGCCACATGCCAGTTTCAAACTGGGCATTTCCCCAAGCTGAGTGTCCCATCTGTGTGTGCAGGAATTGTTTACAGGAGCCTTTCAAAGCTTCACTTACTGAGCCTGAGTAGTTGTTTTAGGGATGAGTGAAAACACAGATAAGTAGATTTTTGTTGGCTTGTGTAGAATGATGGGATATTATGTCCATATGGATCCTGCTGTAGTGAAGAATGTACCTCGATAGATGCTGAGGGAAATATTATCCTGTTCTTTTCTGATCAGGTGCTTGAGGTGTGAAAAAAGGTGCTTTTTCCTGTGTGGAATCCTAAGAAAAATGGTTTTCTGACTCAGCTGTTCTCAGTGCCCATAGTTAAGAATTCAGGTGGTGATTTTCAGTTTCCTTTTCAGCTGTTCTACAAGCTGAGCACTGGAAAATATGTGTTAGAATGAAACTCTTCTTTCCCCACTGTGTGTCCTTAGCTGCCATTTACCTGAAGAACATGGTGACACAGTACTGGCCAGACCGAGAGCCTCCTCCTGGAGAAGCAGTTTTTCCCTTCAACATTCATGAGAATGATCGCCAGCAGATTCGGGATAACATTGTAGAAGGAATAATTCGTTCTCCTGACTTAGTGAGGTACTTACATTGCATTGGGAGGTTTCTGTTGCTCAGGTTTTCTGACCTCCCAGTCTGGATGTTGTTAACGTGAGAGTATCAGTGTTTTGGGAGGTGAAACAAGTACTTTTTTTGCAAAAGTAATAATATAATCTGTTTGCACTTATCTCTGCATGCTTGTTTTTCAGAAATGTAGTAGGCTGGCAGAGAGCCCTGGGATGTGGTTTATCCTCTTAAGGTGTTGTTCAAAGTGTCTTGTAACACTTGCTGTAGTGACAGCCTGTCTGTTTGGCTGATTCAAGGCAGATAGGGCTGTCTGCAGTGTAGAATTAACCCTTCAGGGAAATGCTGTCCAAGATCTGTTTTCTTTTTTCTAGTAGCCCTTTTCTTAATTACTTTATCAATTTTGATATGTAATCCCAGTATTTAATATGTATTCGTGTTCTTGGTTTTAAGGTGTTAAAAGAATGCAGAATTGCTGTTCTCTTTTTGCTGGAAGAATGGCTAAGACTCACAGACACACTACATTCTGTGATTGTTCACCCCTCAAAGTGTTGCTGATAGGATGGGAACTAACATTTTCTGCAGGCTCTTTTTTTCATTGCTTAGCAGAATTAATAGTGTTTCTTCACAGCTTCTAGTTCAGTGCTGCTCAACTTTTTAGTCACACCTTACTTGAGTCAATCAACAGTCCTGCCTTGCCTCACCATTGTGAATGGCATCTAAAAGTGTCTGGCAGGAGAGAAATGGCAAGATGTTTTTTACCTAATTGTCTCTGCTATATGCTTTGGAGGTTGAGAAAGTGCTGCTCTAGAAGATCCCAGGAAAATTGTAATTTCTTGAGGAACCTGGCTTGGATCATAACACAGGCCATTATTCTTTAAAGAAAACATACAAATTTGTGTTTTTGTGGTTGCTTTCAGCTTGATAAGCAAGTATAAACATTCATTTTCAAAGTACAAAGGGAACTGGTGTCATGAACAAGTAACTCTTTTTAAATGCTGCTTGATACATGTTGAGAGGGGAGAGGGAGGGAGAAAAGTAGCTAAAATGTTCTTAAATGAGTTTCTTCTTTGAAGTTAAATGCTGTCAGATTTTTTTCTTGCTTTTCCTCTGCCACTTCCCAAAACTCCTTTAGTGCTGCCAAAATATGCCTGATACTTATGACATAATATAGATATTATAACCAATAAACCAAAATTTGGGATCTATCCTTTAATTTGAACACCACACCACCATCTTATTCACTTATATTTCTTTTTCCCCTCTGCTGCAGAGCCCAGCTGACAATGTGCCTTCGTGCTATCATCAAACATGACTTCCCTGGCCATTGGACAGCTGTGGTGGACAAGATAGGATATTACCTGCAGTCTCCAAACAGTGGGAGTTGGCTTGGGAGCCTCCTGTGCCTCTATCAGCTGGTGAAGACTTATGAGTGAGTTGATGTCCATCAGTAGATGAGGAATTGGTACTTTCAGTCTGAGCTGATTGCTGAAAATGGCATTCTTAAGAGCACTGGCAATTCTACAAGGGAATTCAGATAGCAAATGGGAATTAATAATTATCATGTGCTTCCTTTCCTGCAAATAAATGAAAAATATTCATCATCTTTATATCATTAGGGAATTGAAGGTGGAGCTGCCAGCAATAATCTGTATGAATTTACTGAGATTTTTTTCTTGAGGCTCTGTACTTTTGATCTGGCTGTAAAAAAATCCTTAGGTTTATAACTTCCTTTGTTTGAAGATTCCCCAAATTCTAGATGTGTGAATGCAAATTATATTCTGCTTTTATGTCATGAATACAGTGCTGTTATTGTCGTGTACTCCTATTACATATTGTTACCTGTAGCATCCTCCTGATAGTCTAAATCCACAAAGCATAAATTAGGAGCAGTGTAGTGGGGCTTATCACTCATTTTTTTAATTGCCTATTGTTAGAAACGTATGTATAAACCACACAAAAAGAGTATAAATGGAGAAGGAGAATCTGTTCCAAAGCAAGGAATTGTCTTTCCCTTTCAATGGTTGTTCACCCCTATTTGTTCAGCACCCAGCTTGGGCTTGGCATTGGTATGAACAGCAGAGAAATTCAAGTCCTTGCTCCTGTGAGGTGACAATTCGGTGGTAAACAGTAGTTCTTCCTCTCAGTAACTGCACTTGTATAAGGTAACATTTGTTGTTCTCCATTTTTTTTTGTTTATAGGTATTTCTAGTGAATTTGCACAAATGGTTCAGATGTGGGTTAGAGGGCGGGGAGAGTGACTATGTGATTTCTGGGGTTTTTTGTTGTTTTTTTTTTTGTTTTTTTTTTTCTTTGGGAGGTCACTGAAATTAAATTGTTGGTGGGGAAAAGACCTTAAAATCTCCAGTGTGTAGATCCTGGACCAACACTTTTGTTTCCTTTGCAGATACAAAAAGGCAGAGGAACGAGATCCTCTCATAGCAGCCATGCAAATATTTTTGCCTCGGATTCAGCAGCAGATGATCCAGCTTCTGCCTGATAACTCCCATTACTCTGTACTGCTGCAGAAACAAATCTTGAAAATCTTCTATGCTCTTGTTCAGGTTGGCATCTGTGTAGAGGGAAACAAACTTTTACTTTGCTGGGCACAAGGACCTTTTTCAGTACACTGGGTTGTGCTTGAATAAGAATACCCATTGAGATGGGAAAAGTCATGTACAGTAAACAGCTGTTACAGAAATAGGATATTTATAGATATTTCTCCTTTGAAGCCAATCACATGGTCTCCCAGACTAAATTTTTAATGAATGTAGGTGCTTCTGCACATTCCATCTGTAAGCTCACTAGAGAAGTGTTCCTATTTTTATAAAGTTGCACATAGCCTGATATGAACTGTGTGGGTATCTAGATGGTGTGTTTGGCCTCTGAAAGGTGTCAGTAATGGATATTGTAGTGTAATTGTCAAATACTGCACTTCAGTAGGTGGCCTTTCTCATCATCTTCTGAAGATCTGGCAGGTATTATTTATTGAGGCACATGCACTTCAGGAGGTGATCTTGGCTTTTGCAGGGATGGGTTTGGTGAGGGAATGCTTACAGAGGATCAGGAACAAAACCAGATCCGTCATAAGGAGCAGCCTGAAAATTCTTCTTTCCCCTGAAAATTCTGGGGGTTAAAAAACTAAAATAGTTTGTTATGAAATGGATGGAGGATTAAAAAGATACCAAGATGCTATTTTTCTTATCAGTAACTTGCCTGAATATTGTCACTTCGCTTTGGATTTTGTAGAGAAGTAAGATTTACTGGATAGTAGCTAGGTAGTAGTGAGTACGTTTTGCTTACTAAAATGCTGTTGGTTTGCCCAAACCAATTAAATCTGTAATACAGATGCTGCTGTGGTCCTAAAAGGTACGTGGGTGCTTGGGCTGTTGTGAAGAAGAAAAACAGATTTGGTAAATTCTCAGAGCAAGGAACTTTCCTCAAATTGTGTCTGCTCAGAAATTCCTCTCGAAATTGTACCAAGAGGGATGCAATCAGAGTACTATTGATATGTAACCTAATTACTTTTAATTTTACCTAAAACCTCATCTTCCTTAGAATGTAACTACTGCAGAAAGATCTGCCTTTTACAGAGAAAAACAGTATTTCATCCCCGTGTTTTTTCCCTTGTTGCAGTATGCATTGCCCCTCCAGCTGGTGAATAACCAGACCATGACTCAGTGGATGGAGATCTTCCGGACCATCATTGACAGAAATGTCCCACTGGTGAGTTTTAGCTTTGGAGAGACCTCTGATGTGTGCTGGCATTTGAGGAACAGGCAGTGTAAAGGTTTTTGAAGTGCTCCTTTTGTAAAGGTTTTTGAAGTACTCTTTTAAGAGTTCTGTTTAGGATTCTTATCCTTGGATTTTTGAGCTGGAGTGATGTAGTATTCAAATACGTCTGAGAGTTTGTATTTTTTAGATTTTGAAAATAAAGGTACAGGCATTGTGCAGGTATTGCACATATGGATTATATTGGCTAATTAAGGTGATTTATGTAACTGTTAAGAGAACCAAAGCTTCAGTCCATGCTGTGTGTTTATATTATTTTACTCAACAAGGAATGTTTAAAGCATAATTGCTCTCAGCAAATGACGTAACTAATTTAAAATAAATGTATTTGTTTGTAGGAGACCTTGCAAATTGATGAAGATGATAGACCAGAGCTGGTGTGGTGGAAATGCAAGAAGTGGGCATTGCATATTGTAGCTCGTCTCTTTGAAAGGTAACAAGCTACAAATATTTATATTCTCAAATACAAAGGCAGGGAGAGATTTGAAAAGAAATCCATAAACATGGAAGTTACAGAGCTTGTGACAAAATATCAGGGGTGTTTACTTGACTATAATATTGTACCTTAGGATAATTTAAGAGAAGAAAATGGAAGTGAGGTGTTATATGGGAAAGGATGGCTTAGAAGGAACCTGTGGTAAAATATCCTTTGCTGATGCAAGACCACTCAGGATCCTTAATGATTTAGAAAGAACTTTGTTTTCCTGACACTTTAAGCTTCTCGCAGTGTAAATATCTATGTCCTTTTCTTTCTAAAGATATGGAAGTCCTGGAAATGTAACTAAAGAATACTTCGAATTCTCAGACTTCTTTTTGAAAACCTATGCTGTGGGCATACAACAGGTAAGCACAGTTCATTTTTTATGAATTGCATTATTTTGGCTGAAGAAATGTATTAATTTTCAACAGTGTGCTTGTATTCAAGTTCATTCATTAAATAAAAGTGAAGAGAGTCTGGCAGGTTTTCCTTGTAGTGATTGAGAAGTTCTTTAGAACTTCCATGCAGCTGAGGTATAGTAACACAATTTTTAACACAGTTCAAAAAACCTTGCAGGAGAATTCTCAAAAAAAGGCAAGTGCTAATCAAATGGTGTTATCAGTGTGTATAAGCACTCCTGGTACGACTGAGAGGAACATTTTTGATGCAGAGGTCTCATTTCCTGGAAAGGTGTATTTTCAGGCCTGTCTTTACCAAGTGCTTTTGCTGCAAACAACTTAGGTGTGGTAATCCAGTGATGCTGTTTTATTTCAGGAAGATACAAACAGATTAGTCTTGAGAACAGCAATGAGCACTATTTTATACCTGGAAAGCATATTATGTGAAAATACAGCATAAATTCAGTTTGCAAGGAAATTATTTTTGTCAGGGAATGCTAATTATTTGTGTTTGACATGGTATGTGGAGACAGTTCAGTTCTGATAAAGTTGCTAAACAAAATTACTTTTCTCCATCCAGTTTGACAGCACAGTAGTTTATCCATCAGGAAAAAAAACTAAGGAGAGGAATGGTTGGGGTAAGGCTATAAATTAAATGAGAAGGGAAACAGTCTAATATCTATTCTAAATTCCTTTCAGTATGTAACTCCTGAGTGGAAAAATAGACTCCCATGGGCAGTTAGAATTTGAAATACTCAAAGTTTGTCTATTAAGGTATTAAACTATGTTTAATATGCGGGAGGGACAGTTAGCTTTCAAGATAAATGTGTTGGATAATCTGCACATTTCTTCAATTTCTGTCTCTTAAAGAGCGATTTGTCATGATTCCTTGCGGAGTTAGTAAGAATTCTATTGTGAATATTACATTACTAAGCCTTTGTTACTTATTCATCAGTTGGTAAGTGCTGACATTGTGCTACAGTCTGTATAAGATACAGACAATTCTTGTCCCAGGAGCATCTCATATAAAAGGCTTAACATCAGACTTAGTATTCCTAATAAAGGAACTATATGCAAAATAAAATTTATTGTAATGTTCTGAAGGATTATGAAGCAGCATTGTTCTGCTGAAAGCATATGACTCAAAATTTTGTTATGCATTGCCCTCGGTTTTTATTGTTATTCATGTGTATGCCACTTCTTTACACTCACTAATAATTCATCTGCCATTAGTGCAGATTAGTGGCTTTGTGCTCTGTTTTTTTCTTAGTAGAGCAAACCTTTATACCAAGGAAGCTTTGTGTGCTAGAGTTGGTAATAGCTGGGTGATATTATCTACAATAGGCCATTGAAGTTAAGGGGTTTGCATCCCTTCTGATTCACAGATTTAGGTGAACCTATTTTTCTCTCCTGGTTTAGTATTTCTATTCTCATCACTGTCCTTCCAAGTAATTTATCTTCTTTAGGAACCTGCCCTTAAATATGAATGCAGACACCACTGAGCAGGTATAGAAGCCACCAGTTTGAAAATCTCACTGTGCCTTTTCCTTGCCTATTCCAAATTTTTCAGAGGCCTCTATAGACTGTGAGCCTGGGACTATTGAGGTATATCTTTGTTTTATAATCACAAGTGATCTCATGGTAGGGCTAGTAGTAAAGGTGGACATCTGCATCAATGTTTGCAGGATTAGAGCCTTGATAATGCCTTGGATCAAAGGCATTACAGTGATTTCTAATACCAGAACATCTGCTGTAAAGCTAATTTATCTGTTCATGTATATTCTCTGAGGAAATGCACTGCATGTTTATGCATGAGACTGAATTTTCAGTCTTCATTTAAAAATA
Source organism: Grantiella picta (assembly GCA_013397955.1). Lineage (NCBI taxonomy): Eukaryota > Metazoa > Chordata > Aves > Passeriformes > Meliphagidae > Grantiella > Grantiella picta. The sequence goes on from VZRM01003034.1 coordinate 647,665, forward strand.
TCAATGTGTCATTTCTTTAGGTTCTCTTAAGAATCTTAGACCAGTACAGGCAAAAAGACTATGTTGCACCACGTGTTCTTCAGCAAACACTGAATTATCTGAACCAAGGGGTGATTCACTCTATAACATGGAAGCAAATGAAGCCACACATACAGGTCAGTGCATAAAACCCAGTTATAAACAGTGCATGCCATCAGAGGGATTAAAAAACATGCCCACCAAGTTTTGTGGTTTTAAAGAAAGTTTCATGAATCATTCAGCAATTGATCTGGAAAATAAAATAGCATTTCTACACAAATGTGGTTGTGTTTTGCAATTATGTCACTGCCTTTTATTGCAGATACTGTTAACTCAATCAAAGATACTGTTCCATAAGTTCTTTATTTTACTTTTTACAGTCTGCTAGACAGTCATAATGTTCTGGCTTTTATTAGTTGCTGGTGTTCAGAATTATCTATAGATTTTTGAATGCAGTGCAAAGATAGTGCACAAAGAGAACATTCACCTAAGAGGAACTGAACCCTCTTTTAAGGACATGTTTTATAAGTGAACTAAGAGCAAATGAAAAGTAATTTTCATGTTCTTTTATCTTTTCATATCATAAGATTCCCTTTGTTGTTAGTTAATTCCATGACTTTTAAGAGGAAGGACTCTAAAATCCATTCTTGTGTTAAGTATTGCACTGGTGAGATCCTTCTGCAGAATGCAATGTTCTATTTACAGACCATGTCCTGAAGTATATTTTGTGCATGGTAATGTATGATTATAAAGACAGATTGTATAATTACTGCTGCTATCTGGGAGTGGTTCAAAAGGAAAGTTCCTCTAATACTGTGAATTTTTTTCTGTTAGACAAAATAAAACAGCGCTGCTCAAAGGAATTTAAAAGTAAGCCTAGTAAATTAGTGTGTGGTGGAGGGAAGCTGTACTGGAATTTGATTTTATGTGTACTTACTTGTATTTGGCTTTTCTAAAATCAGAGTATAACAGAAGAGGTGATTTTCTCCCTAATGTGCTACAAAGATGAGGATGAGGAGCTCTGGCAAGAGGATCCATATGAATATATCCGCATGAAATTTGGTAATTTGGCTTTGTTTTGCGTTCATCATAACTGTGCACTGCAGTTCAGTGATCAGCATGGCCACTGCAATGTCTGTCATTACCACCAATGACTTGAACAATAGAAAGAAGAAAATTAGTGTCTTAGATCTCACCAATCTGTAGTTAAAAGCAGGTCCAGCAAGTTTGGGCCATTTGGTAGCTTTGAACTAATGGTTCTCTCGAAGTGTTTTTTTTCTACTTCACATGTGCTCAGAGCAGCCCAGCTAGATTGGCTTTCTCCCTTGTTAATTCCAGTTTCAGAATCCTGGTTGCAGATGTTCCAGCTGTCTGCAGGTTCCTGCAGCTCTCACTTTCACCAGAAGAGGCCTGACTTACTCTTCCCCTAAACTGTCAATGCCTTCAGCATTTTTCTGCCACTTAGCACTACTAAATTGTAGGATAATTAGGTATATATATTCTTTCAAAGGACACGGTGCAAAATCTTGGGAATAACACATAGGGCTGTATTGTGAATAATTACATTTATTAAAAGAGTCGTGTCATTGAAAAGGAGAAGGGTACTGTAAAAATACAGTCATTTTAGCTGGAAAACTCCTGCAAGCCAGGCACCACTGAGATATACAGGCAGCATTTGGGAAATTTTAATTAGTTGATTTGGGGTTTGCATATGTGAAAACAGAATGTAAATGTTCCTAGGATAATTTAAAAAAGGTTGGAGAGTTGTTATGCAACAAATTAATCACGATATAGTGTTGATCACTGGGGTATAAAAACATCCTTGATTTTTGGTGTGTGAATTCAGTTCTCTCTGTGTAAGCAGTGAATCTTGTTTTTATATGTAGCTGAGGCAGTTAAATACAGATTCAGATTGTGTCATGGAAAGTAAAAAAACTTAAGTATCCAAGTACATTAAATGGAAGTTTAGTGAGGTACTTTTTCATTTAGAACAGGAATTCCAGTGTCTGGTAGTAATTCTTAACGATGTTTTATCTTAAAGTTTTCAGGAAAAGCTGGTGTGTAATTTTAGTCACATTTTAAGAAAACATTTCAAGATCTTTTAGTTGAACTCAGTTTGTGTAGGGATGTTTGGATTAGAACGTGTTTGCTGCACAGATTTTTTTTTCCAATATATAAATTACACTTTCAATATGAATAGGGGAGATTTACTTGCAGTGAATGATACTAAAAAACTTGACCTTTCAGCAGATATAAAACTACCCCAGAACTAAGTAGTTTTTATGTACCAAAAGTTTCCCATGAGGTTTTAATGAAATCAAGTAAAAAATGTGTACACATGGTATACAGATGGTACTGGAATGTATTGTTGTTCTTCCTATAGGGGTTTTTATTAAAAAAAGAGGAGTTTTCAGTCCTTTATATATGGTCTCAAAAGGGCAAATGAATAAATAGCATATTCTTAATTATGGAATGAAGAGTGGCAGTGGATTTGGAAGGGAAGAAGTAAATCCTTTTATAAGGTATGAGATACAAGCTTGAGTCTGACTCTAACCATGCAGTGAAGACAGCCATGCCAATAGTTTTGAAGTTATTTATTCATCCAGATTTTGTGATATCCCAAAAACAAGGTTTATAAAAAATTTATTGTTCAGAAAATTTTTGTTATGCTTTTTTCTCCCCACTTTTTTAGATGTATTTGAGGATTATGCATCCACAACAACAGCAGCCCAGAATCTCCTTTACACTGCTGCGAAGAAGAGAAAAGAGGTATGAAACCAGTGACTTCTACTTATTTGAATTTTCCTTTATAATGTTATTTTTCCCTTAAATTTGAAGATACTAGAGAGAGCTAGTCTTGAAAAATCTACTTGCTGCTGCATAGTCAAATGGTTCCTGGCTGAATGCTATCAGTTTTGGGAGAATTAAAATACGGTGTGTGTAAATAAGAAGTGAATTCTTCTTGCAGAATTAAAATTCATCTGCCAGATACAAACTGGGCTGGAATAGATCTTTATTGTCAAAACAGTTTTTGTCAACTGAGTTTCCTTCTCATTTTCATAATTTATATTTAGACCATCAAAATGTCACGTTGGAAAAGGACATAATGGGTGTGGAAATTACATTCAACAGTTGGTTTTGCCAGGAAACTTTTCTTAGTCTAGTCAACTTTAGAATCTACTGCCAAAATCAATAGATCAAATTAAGTTTGAGGTTTTAGTCCAAGCTCTCCTTCAAAAAATACATATATTTGTATACATATATGTACACATACATATGTATTTTTATATATAGGTGAGTCAAGCCAGAAAAGAAGTTAAGGGGAAGAAGATGGGTGTGAGGTGCAGTTTGAGTCTCTTTGCCTTTTCATCAGCTTTTTTTGATTTGTCTTAAGACAGTGACAAAAATACCTTACTTGCTATTAATAATGTGAAATTTCAAGGAGATTAATCTAATTTTGACCAGTTTAGCTGAAAAGTTGAAAATTCTAAAGTTCTACATTTTAACTATGGAATGATGCTACACTTAGTAACTCACAGTTGCTTTGGCCAAGATAAAATTTCTTCTTAAAAATATCATATGATTTTTTTAAAGCAATTTTATTAAAATAATTTGACAAAAGGAGATTGTGTGGTTTCTGTCCTGCCATAGGTGTTACCAAAAATGATGGCATATTGCTATCAGATTCTGACAGAGCCAAACATTGATCCAAGGAAAAAAGATGGAGCTTTGCATGTTATAGGATCCCTAGCAGATATTTTACTGAAGGTAAGTAGGTAAAGAAATAAAAAAGGTTGGCAATTCTTACAATCAACAGTGATTTCAAATAAAATATTCTTACTTTATAAAGTATGACCAGACATTAGCCATATTTTTAAAGTCAGTAGAGAGATTGCACTGTGAAATTAGAATATGAGATTCTGTACATTTAAAAATATTAACATTCTTCCCTGGTTTTTATATCACAATTTTACGCACAGATTTTTCTTCTCATGCTTTTCCAAAGCTCTGTTTGTTTGTTCCAGAGCACTCCCTTGGTTCTCTCCTGCTTTACTAGTAAAATGGAAGTGTTAAAAAAGCAAACATTCATTGCATCAGCAGCATTGCTTGTGATTCTTTATGAAATTCCCCAACAGGCTGCACTATTTTGCTGCTGCTTCCAGTGGAAGGTTTACTTAACTTTTTACAGGAATATTTTTTCTAGCTTTCCAACCTTTTTACTCTGCAATGTGTGGCTTTAAATCTTATTTCATCTGCCAGTTGGGAGTTTTGAAAAAAGCAGGGAAGAGCAAAGAGCTTTCCTCCATTTTTTTATAGACACCATCTTCAGAATTTTGGGTGTTTTTCTGGAATCAAAATACAAATTTAATCCACACCGTTGCTCTCTAATTATTATTGATTACAGTTTGCCTGGTGCTTTTGTAGATGGTGGAGTCCAAAATCTTGCTCCATGTCAAAAGCAGTTGTTAAAACATTTTCACTTTTAGCATGAGAATGTGACCTTGTGCTGGAGTCTTCTTTTTAAAAGTCATTTATTATATTTTATCTGAATTGTCTCTCTGTGCAGAATGTGTCATCATATTACAACCGACATCTTACCAACATTTACCACCTTCTTTTTTACCAATGTGCCAGTCTGTTATCTGGTATTAAATACTGAAACATCAGTTGCTTTTGCAGAATTTTTGTAGATTATTTTGGACTGTAAATGTCCTTCCTCATACTGGAGTATAACAGTAAAGAGGATGACATTGTTTGTGTTGTGAGGAGAGTTTCATATTAACATATTTGTCTCTGTCCTGAGGGGGAAAAAAGGATTTATTCCATTATTTTGCTCCTATTTGAAATTTTAAGTCTTGAAACATGAGGGTATAATATACATTATAAAAGAGTAATAACCCCAAACACTGCAGACTCCTTTAAAATCTTAATTTCTCATGTTTGGAATTTGATACATTGAAAGAATCCATTCGCTGTTTCTGTATAAAACACTGGATTTATTTGTAAATATTTTCTGGCTCTTGAGCTGGCTGAGTTTGTTCTATTCAAGCTAAGGGATCCAGTTCTCTTTGTGAGAGGATACCTTTATTATATAGACAAATAAATGTACTTCCCAATGAATTTCCCAGAAATTTCAAATCAACATTTGAAATGCATAAAGGGCTAGACGATAGTATCTAAAATCAATGGTCTCTAAAATTAATTTTTCCTTTCTCCACCAGAAAAGTGTCTTCAAGGATCAGATGGAGCTGATGTTGCAGAATCATGTGTTTCCCCTGTTCATGTCGAACCTGGGGTACCTCAGAGCTCGAGTAAGTTCATTGTGACATCAATTCAGTATTTGCCATGCTTCCTTCCTTTGCAGTTTGATTTCATTCTGAATGGTCATGAGAGAAATAAAGTAAATACACGGTAAAATTTCAAATAACGCTCTTGTGCGGTGGTTTTTCATCATTTTGGGTTAAAAAACGATTTTTCAGTTAAATGAATTGCTGGAAGGTCTGTGTTGTATTATTGTTCACCTTTTCAATCAAACTTGAGAATCTGAGCAGTGATTGTGGCCATTTTTCATTAGCAGATCTCAATAACTAGGGTAGTTGGATGGCTGAAGAATAGGCAGAATTTCCACAAGTAGGTAATGTCAGTTTGAGTGTTGCTTGAAGAAAATCCCCAAGTGCCAATATCAGTCATAGACAAACAGTTTCCATCATTTTTTTTCTGATTTTATTTCCCGCAGAAGGACCAAAGCTGTGAATGCCAATTATGTGCATACTGAATTGATTGGAATTTGGGAAAGGATAATAAAGAACTGCTTGAGTGCAAAACCTGTTACATTTAATGTATGAATAAACCATAATTAAGTGGGGGAAAAAATAGCAATGCATGCAAACAGAGAGATAGCTAGCATTGGTTTTGAATCAGTTAAAAATGCTTAAAATTGCCATGGTCCCTAACTTGCTTCTCTTTTTGCCCTGCAGTCCTGTTGGGTACTTCATTCATTCAGTGCTTTGAAATTCCACAATGAGCTGAACTTGAGGAATGCAGTAGAGCTGACAAAGAAGAGCTTGATTGATGATAAGGAAATGCCTGTCAAAGTAGAAGCAGCCATAGCCCTTCAGACCTTAATAAGCAACCAAGAGCAAGGTATGTGAAGTGATTCATCAGCTCTATACACTGATCTATTGATTTTTTTAGAGGCAAGGAGTTGGTGCAGATTTATCTAAACATTTCTCCCATTTAAAGACAAAGATTTCCGAATATTTCATCGTGTTTAGGCAGCTTCACTTGCTCATTTGTTACTGTGTACATCTCAGAATTCTGACTTGAAGTTTTTATGGCACAAAAGAAGTTAGAATCAGCATGTTTGTTTTAATGAAATAAATACTACCTGTCTTGGGTTGTCTTTAGCGAAGTTAAATGGTGTGTATGTTCAAGAATGAGTGCTGCTTATATATGAGAGCAAGAATTCCCTCAGAACTGGATTTTAGCTGTAAATGGCATTTCAATGTTACACAATTTATGCCCTCTGTCTACTAGCTGTGGACTGTAAAATTGCCTTGGGTATGTTTTTTGGCTTTTTTTATTTCTTCAGTGAATTCAAATTTAAAAAAATAATTTTGTTCAAGTGTGTTTAGCTACCTGGCAGTCTGCAGATGCTGTATATTTGTGTTTATGGATAGTTGATTTCACCTAGTTTCTATTTGTTTTTTAGCCAAGGAATATGTGAAGCCTTATGTAAGGCCAGTGATGCAGGAGCTCCTGCACATCGTCAGAGAGACAGAAAATGATGATCTGACAAATGTCATCCAGAAAATGATCTATGAGTACAGCCAGGAAGTTGCTACTATTGCTGTGGACATGACTCAACACCTGGTGAGAGAAATAGTAAAGTTCAGTCAATATAAATTGACTGAATAGCAAGAGAAGTAAAAAAATTCAGTCAAAATAACAGTCAGAAGCACATGCCTAGTTTGGTAAACATTTAATGAACTCTTTGAAGTTTAAATAATCTTCTTGTTTAAAATAATCTTTATAGGAGCCCACCTGTAGTTTTTACAGTATTTACGGTTTTTTTCTGTATGAAGCATCTTTAAAACCTATAGGTTTTTCAGAGATACTAATTTTTGTCACTGGTTTTCGTTAGCCAAACTCTAACTATTTAGCATTTCAAAAGACTTAACATAGTCAGACTTAAAAAAAAAGGAGATTGAATTTTCTCTGTTCCCCTTTAATAAGTAGCAAGCATATTTGGCAGCGCTGACAGCTCTTGCAGATAAGGCATTGCTGCTGTTGCATTAACTGCCTTGGTTTTGAATGACAAATTAGAAACGTGAGTTTGCTCTTGAATGTCAAGCTGGTTGGTTTTGTTCACAGGCTGAAATATTCGGTAAAGTGCTTCAGAGTGAGGAATATGAGGAAGTAGAGGACAAAACGGTTATGGCCATGGGCATCTTGCACACAATTGACACAATCCTGACAGTTGTGGAAGATCACAAGGAGGTGAGGTTGTCCTAGGCTTTTTGTTTTGAAGAACTTCTCAAACTGAATTAGTCAAATGCATTTATTTGATTGCTGTGTTTCAAATTTTTTTAATGAACTGCTTTATGTTTTTATTTCAGATCACTCAACAGCTCGAGAGCATTTGTTTGCAGATCATTGGCCTTGTTTTGCAGAAACACGTTATAGGTATGATTTAGAGATAATTTTTAGAAGAGAAAAGAATAATTTTTGATGTAAAAATGTATAAATTAATTATTGCTGTCTTCCAGAAGAGAATTTAATCTTTTAGTGTGTGGGTTTCTTTAAAGAAAAAAAGTCATTACTTTTCCATTGTGATTTGTTTCTCCTCATCTACTCTTGTGCATTAGTCAGATTGGCTATTGTGTTTTGGAGGTCAAAAGCAGAAGATGCTGTTCTGATTATAATTCTGGCTAATTGTGTTAAAGGACAATGTCTACAATTACATTAGTCTCTTACAGACATGGTCTGCAATTAAATTACTGCTTTATCAGTACCCTGCACTAAAAACTACAGTTTTGTGAGGAGGCCTTTCAGAAAAGACAAAGGCTGAGAAAATAATATATTTTTCAGTAAATTGATTAGAAGCATTGTCTTTAATGTGCTGCTGATTTTTTTTTTTGGATGTGTATTTATAGTGGAAAACTATGCATATTATTGTAACTATAGCCAGCATAAGGCCTGTCTGAAAGAGTCTTTTATAATTTGGGTTTTTTTCTATGTATGATTTAGTTTCTAATTTCTGTCTTCCAGTTGTTACATGACTCAGGACTCGGTTTCAGATTTCAAGGTATTTGCAAGTTAAATTTATTTTGTAAAGCACCAATTTTTTATCTTTTACAGAGTTTTATGAAGAAATTCTGTCCTTGGCCTTCAGCTTAACATGCCAGATGATTTCACCTCAGATGTGGCAACTTTTAGGTGTTCTGTACGAGGTTTTCCAGCAGGATTGCTTTGAGTACTTTGCAGGTACATCACTTCTGTTCTATTGATGTTTTCACTGTTTGAGAATTCATCTCTAAACCCCACCTTATTAAGGGTCACTTCCATTTAGTGTCTTGGTTTAAAATGCTCGTGTCTTTGAGTCATGCCCTGTCTGTTCAGTGTGGGAGTGGAGCAGGAGCATATTTAGGTAGGAGAAGCATGTTCAAATCTGTCAGTGTGATGAGCAGTTGTTGTAGGGGTCCTCAACTCAAAGAAAGCTGAAATATTCAGAGTTAATGTGGAACTACAAATTGATTAATTAAAATGGAGTCCAACTCTAGTTCCTCTTCCAAGAATGCACCCTGCCTGGTGCATTCTATGAAGAATTCTTCCAGAAAAGGCTTCTGCAGGGTCTGAATTTCCTACCATATTCAAGAATCTAAGCTAATCAGTTCCCTTACAGGACTACATCCTCTCTGGTTAGCACTTTTTGTAACTATTTTCTCTCTTGCTCTCCCTGTTCTGCAGATATGATGCCTCTCTTGCATAATTATGTGACAATTGACACTGATACTTTACTGTCTAACCCAAAGCATTTAGAAATCATTTACTCCATGTGTAAAAAGGTAAGGCTCGTGATTCTTCCTGTTGTGATTAGCACTGGTACTTAACAATCAGAGGAACAGAGTGACCTGAACATGCCCAGGTGGTGTCCAGGCATTTCAGAACTAAATGAATTTTGATCTCAATTCAGTTCTGAGCACACCCAGCACCTTCACACTTTTTAAGTGACATGCTTTTAAAAAAATTACATGCAAAGATCTGTGTGGGAGAAAGTTGCTCTTCATCTTGACTCTGTTCTATGGAGAGCTATTTTGGGAGGTAGAGGAATTAATGAAGCCTGATTTCCTTGGGTTGTGTATCTTGCAGTTGGACTCTCTGCTTGTCACCTAAGGTGTGAACTCATTTGAAGTTCTTCCTACGTTTATCTTGTTTCTCTTTTATGCTGAGTCTCTCATGTATAATAAAAGATGAGATCATGCTGCAGTCCTCCTCAGAGTTGGGGCATTGTAGAGTTTTAGGTATCTAGCTACCTGCTTATTTTTAAGAAACTTAAAGTATTTGAATGTGAGGATTGTGCTTCTTTGTCAGGTTTGATTGCCAGTGAGCGTGGGGTTGGAAAGTACTGGGAGGAACCACTCAGTTTCATATTTATGTGCCTAAACACGGAGTGATTGCACACATCTTGTTCTTAATCAGAAACTAGCCCAGACATAGCACTTCACTTTGCCAGGCTGTTAGTCTGCCAGTGACCATTAGAATTGAAGTGAAAAAATGGAAACAGAATGTGGACAACATCAGTGATTCTTATAAGTGACATTTCTTTCTGAAAAAGGGAAAGTGAGGTCGTAAAGAATATAACATTCTTTAAGAACTAAAGCAATTTCTTCTACTTTTTAAAATTCACCTACAGCTACTTATCCTTGTTTCTGTCATGTGGAGATGAATTATGTGTCTTAACTCCTCACAAAATTTAGCATGAATAGATACATACTGTGGAGAGATTTTTGGATGTATGCAGGTACAGGAGCACTTGCTTTCAGTGCTGTCAGTGACTACTGATAAATTAAACTGTCATTCTGGTCATTAGGTACTGACAGGAGATGCAGGAGAAGATGCAGAGTGCCATGCAGCCAAACTGCTAGAAGTGATTGTTCTTCAGTGCAAAGGACGGGGTATTGACCAGGTGAGATTTATTGAACAGGTTTTCCCTTTTATTGCTTTCTAGTGATTCGTGATTCCTGAGAGAAACAGTTGGAGTTAGAGAATTTAGAAGATGTTTGTTTCATTGTTTAGAAATTCGTGCATACTTGCTTTTATCTGAATAAACTCACTCATTTCAAACTTTTATGAGAAATTTAACATCATTGTACATTTATTAGGAAAAACTTACGTTATGGATTTAGGTAATTTAATATTTAATGCCTGTTAGTTTTGAAATTTTTTGGTATCTTTCTTTAAAGATGAGAATGTCTTCGAGTTTTTTCCTAAAGGTTTTATACATGCTAGAACAAATTCCAGCAAACGGCCCCAAATATCCTGCTCTGTGCTCAGAATAACATTGCAATTTTTAGCTCAGGGAAGAGCTGTTTTGGGGAAGATTGATAAGCTTATGATTGGAGGCTAGAAAGTGAATAGAATATGTTTTACATTCTATACCTGCACTTCAGATAACTCAGGACATAATTCTGATAAAAGTATTGTAAAATTTTCTATGATCTGGCACATGTCTGATGACTATTTTATTTTTTTTCCCTTTTTCTTTTTTCTCGTTGCCCAGTGTATTCCCCTCTTTGTGGAGGCAGTTCTGGAGCGCTTGACTCGAGGAGTTAAAACAAGTGAGCTTCGCACCATGTGTCTGCAAGTTGCCATAGCTGCACTCTACTACAATCCTGACCTACTTTTGCACACCTTGGAGAACATCAGATTTCCACACAATCCTGAGCCCATCACTGCACAGTTCATCAACCAGTGGATGAATGACACAGACTGTTTTTTTGGGCAAGTATTGAGTTTCTTTTTTTTTTCTTTATACAATATTTGGAGCTGACCAGCAGGTTTTCAACATGTTAACCTTTTCTCTGAAACACTGTATACATACTTCCTGTCCTGTATAAGTTATTTTTAACTGCTCCATTTAATTTTAAAAAAACATACTCTGTCCAGTGAATCCCACGCTCTGATTTTAAATTGATTTTCACAATCAACTTGCATATTTATCATTGTGCCATTGACTCCTTAGCATACTCCTGGATTTAAATGTCACTCTGACCTCCCTTGAGTGTGTTTGTGCTGCACTGGTGTGCACTGAGGCAGGAGCTGAACATTTGTAAAGTTAATGAAGGGGAACAAAGCCTGTCATCACCTGGCAAAGCAGGAGCTTGATGCTGAGCTGAGGTGAAGTCCAGTGCTTGCCTCTCAGCTGAAATGTGGTGTCTGACTGTGAGATTTAAATCCACTCCAGGGCAAAGCAGGCAGTCAGATGTAGTTAACAGCTACCTCTCACCTTCCTGCTGGGGTTTTGTTTTTTTGTTGAGGGTCTGACTAGGCTGCAATCTTCAGTACTGTAAGCTACAGCTTAATTTTCAGTTCTTCTGTGTTGCTTTTCAGAAAGCATCAGCTACTGAAACTGCTGTTCAAATAAACTTGTATTTGGAGCGGAGACAAAAGTTGACAAAGCCTGTGAAAATGAAAAGTTAAACACGTGATTGCCATGCCTATCATTCTGCCCAGACTGCACTTGAATGGCAGCAGATTAAAAATCTCTCTCTTTGATCTGCTGCTACCAGCAGTGAAATAATTAGGTGTAATATTGCTTAAGCCTAAAAGTCACTCTTCCTTCTGTGCTGTCTCCTCAGAATGTGGCTTCCAGGTGTAGGGTAGAGCTTTTGCTACAGTATTTTATGCTCTAAGGGACTTCCTTCCTTTTCCTCAGGACAGTTCTGCTTCTAGGACACCATTTGTTTCCTTAATACTCTTAAGGGTATCATCTGAACAGGAGCCCCATATTCAGAGGTGTAACTGAACAGGAAAAGACAAATGCAAACAAAATCTTGCATTCTTGAAACCCTTTCTTGGTCAGTATGTCATGGTGGATATCACATATCTGGTTGTGTGCTGATAGTGCTCATATAGTACAAGATATTGTACTTGTTTCTAAATGTTTTCTGCAATAACTTCACACTGAAAAGCCTTTTGCTGAAACATTTGTTTTCCTTACTGCTTTCTACCTTTTTCCTTACAGCTGAAGTTTGGGTGAGACTTCTGCATGACTATTGTCATACTAAAAATTCTTCTGTGGTAACTAGGGTGAAAGGAAAATCTGACTTGCCTCAAAAAACCGCTCAATAAATGATTTTGGTGTTTTCGAAGCTAAATAGGGTTATATATTTGATAGGAGCTTAAACAGTTAAAAATCTAGGTTTCTCAGAGTTGTATATAAAACCCCAGTCTTGTGTTGGTTGTAACTTTACAACTAGAAGGAAATGGCTAATTATTTGCAGTTTGTCCAGGAACTGGATTGATGTAATACAAAGAAACTTGATTCTCACATAAAGGAGCACAGCAAACGAGTGAAAGAAAAGGCTTAGTGATTTTTCTCTGAAACACTTTCAGCTTGGTTTAAAATACAAAAGTTTGTAAAATCCTTTGTGCTGTATTAGAAGAAAGTGTGTTAGCAAGCAGAGGTCCTGCAGCTTATGAAGACCACACACAGCTTGTTAAAAATAGCCTTGGCTTGGAGTTGTGCATTGCAGTGCTGTGTGTTGTGTGTTGAACACTCCAGGCTTGACAAACCATTGAGGAATAGAGTCCCTGATTGTTGGGGAGGACTATTGTGTGCTTCTGAGCAAATAAGTACAGATCTCCAAGCACAAATTACTAAGGAGAATCATATGCAGGCTCCCTTGAGCAGATGGAAGGGTGCTGAAATAATGAGCCTTTTGATAGCAGAGCGGTGGTCCTGAAGGCATTCTTTGCCGTTATGAAAATACATAAAACTGCTTCTCTTGTTCAGTCCTGTGGGTGCTTAATACTGCTGGGGCACAGTAGAATATTGAACTTCAGACAAGGCAGATGCTTTTCCTGCTGTTTGTCTCTGCTGGCAGGTGAAAGAAAAGTCTCTTTCTGGCTCAGGTTCACTAAAGATGGCTCAATGCCTGAATTTCTGCTGTCCTGCAGGGCCTTCTAATAACATGCATGTTCTGAAGACATGTGTTCATTCCTGCAACTTCTCTGTTTAGCAGCTTTAAAGTGGAGCATGACAAATACACTGTGGGTTTTGGTCATTTGGGCTGCTTCCCAATAATGACTCCCCTTCAAACAGCAGGGTTTCATTCTTGTCCTTTGATTTGCTGTCCCAAAAAGAGAATTTAGTATGAAGCTAAGCCATTAATTACAAAGATTTTTTTACATTTTACTGTTGCATTTTGCAATTGGCATTGAGCAATGGTAACTTTTTCAAATGTATGATAAAAAATAAAAAAGAGTCATTAACTACTCTGCTCCATGTGACTGAAATTGCTTTTTTGTACATTTGAGTCTTGAAAAAATTTCATGGCTTCCCAGTGAAGATGCAGGATAGAAATCTTGTGCATAGATTACAGAGCTTTGGCCACACTGGGATGACAGTGCTGGCAAAAGAGGAGGTAGAGAAAGTTTTCTACTTTTGTACAACTCTCCAGATAACAGCAATGCTCCATTTGTAGGCAGCATTATCTTTAGCTTGGCTTTTGGTCTGCAAAGCATTGGCAGGAGAGCAAATGGTTTGTTTTCAACTTGCAGGACTACGTCATTGCAGCTGAGAGGAGTAAGGGATTTATGGTTTTTTTTCATGAAAGCAGACCGTGTTCCTCCATCTCAGTCTCCCTGGCTGGCTGCTATGCCCTGTTTTGTGCCCCATTCCATCGGAAAAGAAAGGATTATGGTTACAGGAATGCTCCTCTCCTGCTTGCACTTTGGCACATTTTTCAACAAAGCAGCCAAACCCAATGTGACAAAATTTGTCATTTGATATGCTGGTTGACTTTGTTTTTCTTGGAAGGTCTGCTGTGATCATCATGTTCTGCATGGTCATATATAATTTATTTTTGTTGTCAGCTACTCTTGAGAATGAATCACTTCGGTAAATTCTAACAGGACTCACAACGTGGGAGGTGTCATGAAATCCCTCAGGATCTCCAACCTTGTTGAAGTTTAGAAAGCTGTAATACAGGATCACTTGTGTTGCTTAAAGAATATAATAGTTCAGTAGCATGTTGTGTAGGAGCTTTGGTAATGAAATGGTAAGCATTTAAGAATTATATTTTTATAGCAATTTTTGAAGTGGTGGATTGAGCTGGTTGTCCCCGTTAGCTTTATTGCAGACTGTGGTGCAATCTTATTTCGCTCTCAACTTGTATTCTCCTCATTCCAAAGTAAAATTATTCCGTAGTAGAAATATCCCAAGAGGTTAGACAATGGCCAATTTCTGCCAGCTCTGGAGGGAATTTGGTTTCTCTAGGTCTTGCTGGCACTACTTGTCCTGCAGAAGGCTTGCACAGAAGCTGTCAGCAGCAAATTGAAGAGTTCAAACAAAACAAGCTCCTCTCAAGCCCCAAACAACAGAATACTGAAAAATTAGCTCCAAGTTGAATACTTCTGATGTTTCCAGTATCTGCAGAGTGTCTGCAGAGGCAGTTAGAGTTGTTTGCAGAATTTTCCGTTTCTGGAAGTGAAAGTCAATTTTTATGTTTAAGAGCGTAGGTTCTTACCTCGTCTCCTGGCTATGGCCACATAAAATTTCTGCTATTAATTCAGTGAATTTCTTTCACTTCAATTATCTGCAGTTTATTTGTTTTACTGGAGGTCTACTCCTTTGCAAGTTCTCAGTTTGAGTATTCTGCCAGTTATTCTTGATAAGATGAAATTATTTCTCTGCTTTCACCAGGGTTAGCAATGTGTCTCAAGTTAGCATTAGAAATTGTATACTGAAATATGTCTAATGCAGCCATTCTGATGGACTTCCAATAATTTGAATTTAGCTATCCCTGGGGCACTCCATAAATGCACCCTGCAATTCAATGCATTCCTTCTTATCATTGCTCTTCATTAATAGTCTTTTTGCCAATTTCCATCCATGAAACAGTACTGCTATCAAAGCCACAGCAAATTAATTTTCCATCCTATTTAATAATGATAATCTGTATCAAATGCTTTATTAAAGACAAGATATTCTACATAATTATTAATCAGTATTTATTTAGCATTACAAATTTTGCATTTGGTAATCAGAAAAAGTTGCTCCAGGAATTTGACCAGTGCTTGAAAGATGTTTAATTGTTATTGGATGAGTACTTTCCAGTGGGAAACTTGCATTCAGAAAAAAGAAAATAGTTTGGGTAGGAGTTTTAAACACAGACATTGAACATAACCTCTGAGACATTGTCTTCTGCCATGTCCAGCACCAGGATTTTAATGTTCTCTAGATATCCTTGCAGTGAAAATCTGTTTATTGTGACTTTTTTCAGACTCCACGACAGAAAGATGTGTATAATAGGACTGAGCATCCTAATGGAATTGCAGAACCGACCACCTGCAGTGGATGCTGTGGCTGCCCAGATTGTTCCTTCAATCCTCCTCCTCTTCTTGGGCTTAAAACAAGTTTGCGCCTCACGAGAGCTCACAGAACACGAGGATCATGCTAAAGATGAAAAACACTTTGCAGAAGATAATGGTAAAATCTCCCCTTTTCACATTGTGGATTTTGTCTGGATTTAATTTAAAGGGGGTAAGAAATTGCAGTTCGTTTTTAAGACTCATTAGTCTGCTGAAAATAACTCGGCTTACTGGGTGCTTGAAAGAAATACCATCTTAGGAGTTGATTTTTCCTCCCAAAGTGTGATCAGAATGTTTCAAGGTGTTAACATCTAACATTTTGTGGAAGGGTAGTGTTGGTTTAAGAGTAATTTGCAGGTCCACTCTTCTGGGTAGTAAATATGCTCTGTCCTCTCCCACAGGCAGCAGGAGTTTGCCAGGACTCCACTGGATATACTCTTATTTCCTGGAAACAATCTATTTGTAGTACCCAACTGTTTGAAAGAGCTTCTTGGTTGAATTTTGAAGGAGATCCTGGCAGATCTTCTTCAAAATGCAAAGTTGTTTGCAAAGTGGGCTTTGAGACATCTGAGGTTCCTTGAGCAGACAGACCTCTAACCTCTGTGTCTACCAGAAGAGGAAAAACATCAAAAAATGCTTTACAGAAGGATTTGTGGGGAGGAAATTATGCACAGCATTGCAGGCAAATCTGTTTGACAAGGAGTAGGAGATGAATGTTTTGAAATGTTTCAACAGCTTCATTTTTCCAAAACTTCGAAGATTTTGGGGGAATGGTGCCCAGCAAAAACCTTGATTTACTAATTGTTTTTCATTCACAAGTCATGTTTCCTTACAGTTTTTAAACTTCGTTTCACAAAACATATCAATGCTTTTGCAGAAGAGATACCAAGTGATGAGGATGAGACGAATGAGGTGAGCCAGGCAATGCAAGAGAACCACAGTGGAGGAGGAGGTGGCAGTGCTGGAGGTGGAGAGGGAGAGGATGAAGATGATGATGATGATGATGACTGGGATGAAGACGCATTGGAAGAAACTGCTCTTGAAGGGTTCAGCACACCTCTTGACCTTGAAAATGGTGTTGATGAATACCAATTTTTTACACAAGCACTTCTAAGTAGGTGTTTGCTGGTTGGCAGAATGATGTAACATGATGAAATTATTTGTAGATGTTTATGGTCATCACTGGGAAAAACCCTTTTCTTTGTTACAAGTGATAGTTTAGATTACTGAAACTGGAAAATGTGATCTTGCTTTATGATGTTAGTCCTAAGATTTTTTGGCTTGCTGGTGCTGCAAAAAACAAATGGCAGCAAATACAGCCAGAGATTAATTCTCTTCGTGTTCTCCCTCAGAATTTTTCAATCACAGCCTAAATAAATGGGGCTTGGTCACTAGAGGGACTCCTATATAGAGAAATATTTGTCACCTTCTAGATGTTAATGGAGAAATTATTTTCTCCCTTTCCTGTTTGACTAATCATTTTGCTTTTAGTTTTCATGAGTTTTAAATGAGAATATTCAGTTCGCATTGTCATGAGTAATGGCCACGTGGTTAACTTTCTGTTTCAGAAAGCAGAGCATGTAATTAAGTTCCCCAAAAATGGATTACCTCTGTTACAGTGGGAATTCCGTGCCAAGAAAACCAACAGGAATACTGATCAACATTTTGCAGCGCAGATTCTGCTTTAAAACCAGCCAGAAATTCTGCGCGTTTCGTTTTGCTGTTCTGAAATTGAAATTCTGAAATTCACTCGTGTGTTCATTTTTTTGTCCCTTTTCCTGCCCTGCTGTCCTGGCAGCGGTGCAGAGCCGTGATGCAGCCTGGTACCACTCCCTGACTGCCCCCCTGAGCGAGGATCAGAAGAAACAGCTGCAGGAGATCTACACATTAGCAGAGCACCGCAGAACTGCTGCAGGTCAGTCGCTTCCCTGGCCCATTTCTCTTGCAGAGATGTTGGAAATGTTTCCAATCTGTTACAACAACCTCTGTGCTAACTAACATTTTCCAGGAAGCGTGAGCAGGATATCATGATTACATTATTCCTTGCCTGAAGTGTGTGTTATTCAGAGTAAGTTTACTGTTGCTGCTGATTAATTGCCTTCTCATTGACGTGCGCTGCTGTTTGAGCAGGGTGTGAACTAGTTTTGCACAATCTGACGTTTGAAATGAAGGACAGATTAAGGCAATATCTAATTGGAGGGAAGGCAATTTGATGAAGATTGCTATCAATTGTTATGTTTTAACAGTTTTGTAACTTTTTAACCACTGGCATTGCCTTTGCAGTCAGTGTGAGGTTTTAGATGTATGGAAAGCTTGGATCATGGAAAACAAATTCAGATTTAATCAGAAAGAATGCAGAGCAGTGTAACACAGACTGATTCTTTAAAGGATTAATTTCTCAACTCTGTTGTAGAGGTGTGCACATTTACACCTTTACAGAAAATCTGAGTATAATTTATTCCTGTCACTGCATTTAGGGTATGAAATTTTTATTCAGTGGGGAGTTTTTTCCATGACTTTGCATTCTTAGCTGAGCTGTATTCTCTTGACAAAGGTGTTCTCTGTAGACTGTTTTTCATATCCTTTTTCTTTGAATTCTAGAGACTAAAACAATAGAACAACAAAGTGGCTACACATTTGACAACAAAGGACTGATCACAGCATTTAACTTTGCTGGAAATACTCCTGGTGGCAACTGAAGGATTGACAAAGGTCAATGCGAAGGATCTCATCATTACATTTTCTTGAAATCATCGTGACTTCTGAGTGATAGGGGAGGGTAATTTAATGCTGCTGAAGGTTTTCTGGAAAATAGCAGTGTGCTTCCCCCACCAGAATGCTCTTTCTAACCAGCTACTGTAATGTACAAATTCTTGTGGTGTTTTTATAATTTGATGGACTGAAAGGAAACGTTTGTCCTCGAGGAACCTGAATGACCAGGAGGGGCCAGGCTGCATCTAATTGAGTTGCACTTCTCAGGTTTTTGCTGTGCAGAATTGATAGATTCATATGGATAACAGTGCCTTCTGTTGTACATGGATTGCCTGAACAAATGGATTTTGGAGTGCATTATAATTTTTTAAGTGTAAGGACATTTCTTGATACACTGTAAGCCTTGGTTCCATCTTTTCCAATCACCTGCTTTTTACTGCTCGGTTTAATTGTCTGTTGGTTGCATACAAATTGCTGGATTCACAATATCATCACACCTTCCCTGTTTGGTGCAGACCAAATGAGTAGAGGGAGGTGTTGGAGTTGCAGAACACACACTAGTTATGTCAAGAGGTCTTAACAGAATGGCAGATTTTCCCTTGATGCAGTGGTCTTAAATTATTTCTCTTAGGCATGACTTCAACTCATTGAGTTACAATGGCTTGCCTGGCAGGTGGTTAAATCTACATCAATATTAGCTCCTGCCTGGGCAAGTGGTGTGGCCCTTTCATGTAGATGTTCTACATGGCAACTTATTTCTGCTATTACTGATGAATTTTGGATTATGTGTGGGATAATCTCTTCTGGTTTTATTCATTCATTACCATTCCAGTGGTAGTACGGAATAACGTGGTACAAAATGTTTCGAATATTTTATTTATTTTGGTAGAAGAGCAGCTTCAAACTTACTTCTTCTGTGATTGTATTTCTGGTCTGCATTGCAGTTGGCTATTCTTGTCCCATGCTGAAATTCCTTTATCTGACAGATTTTTTCCTAAATTTTGAGGACTGGTTTTGCCAGATATTAGGAAAAATTTCCTCATTGGAGGGAATGGTCACACATTGGAACAGGTTGCCCGGGGAAGTGGTGGAATCAACATCCCTGGAAGTGTTAAAAATCACATGGATGTGGCACTTAGGGGCAGGGTTGAGCAGTGAACTCGGGGTTAACAGTTGTACTGATGATTTTAGAAGTCTTTTCCAGCCCAAAGGGTTCTGTAGAACGAGGTGTTTGGGGATAAATTCATTTAGAGAGGCAGTGCTAGCAGTACTAATTGGAATAGGTGCCTCTCCTGTAGGTCTGTTGGGATCACAGAGCTGTAGCAAAAAGCAGTAGGGGTGCTTTAGAATGTGAAGTTTGGATTGGAGATAAAACGTTTAGACCACATTTTGTCTCTCTGTGTTAATTTCTTTATGATTTAAAAATATTTACCAAGCAATCTTCAACACGTACTGATAATCTGTTTCTTTACAGCAGTGCCCCAAATTAAAAGTCAAAACCTCTCCCATATCCCATCAAATTTTCCACAACTGCAGTAAAATAGACTGCTGGCCCTGTGCAGTGCTGGAGCTTTGATTTTTGTAGTTCTAGATGAGTCTGGTAAATCTGAAGCACTCTGTGCCTTGGCTTCTGGAAAAGGCCAGAAGGTTTCTGCCTGTTCCTTCTGGAATTTTCCTAGCCTGGCAGCTGTGGAGCAGAAGGTTCCCTGTGCTTTCCTGTTTCCTGCACCTTTGTGTCAAACTCTAAGGCTGTTCTCTGCTTCCTTTTATTATATTTTTTAAATTTTTTTTCCCTCCTTTCCCCAACAGCTACAGAGCAACATTGCCCTGGTTCCTGTAGGTTTTTCACTGATGCTACTTAGTTAATAGCAGCAGTGAAAATGCCTCACTTTTAGGCCTGTCATACGTGCTGAAAACTTTGAGAATTCCAGGGTCTCTATTTCCAAAAGGGAACAATCTGTTGAGCTGCATTGGACGGGCTCTTTAAGCTCAAGCAGCAGAGGGCCAGGATATTTAAAATAAATATCCTTTATTTTAAATGTCAGGTTAGGAAAATTACAGGTCACTTTTGCTATTGAGACAGTAAGTAGGAAAGCATTACTTCCAGTTTGCTGGGGAGTTTATCAGAAAGCACAGAAGTTTTGAAATCCTTCACAAATCTAAGAAAAGGGTTTTGGAAGTTCAGGGCAGGGGCACCTTCTCTCTTACCTGTCAACTGAAGTTAAGTACGAGGCAGGTAAACTGTTTAAGCCCTTTATTATTTTATTAAAAGAAACAAGATTGTCAGGTTGGGATTCTTTTAAAGCCTGATTGCCTTCTCTACATTGACATGCAGAGGAGAAGATGGAATTATTTTTCTTCCACTGATGAGGTTGCTTGCACAGTCACAGGCTAATATTTGGGAGTTGATGTGTTCAAGGTAAAATCTGCTTTTGCACAGCATCATCTTGGTGTCACTCAGCTGAACTGTGGCTGCTCCCTAGTTCTGCTTCTTGTATACTTTTCAAATCAACTGCTAAGAAAATTCCATCCAGATGTTTTGTACAAGAGTTTAATCAGCAGCGTGGAGTCGGGAATCTTTGTTGTCTGTTTCGCAGTGGGGTCAGAGATGTCTGAGGGAATGGCATGTAAAAAAGGTTAAATGCCTTTCCCTTCCCAGAAGATTAATGAGCAAATGTTTCTACTGGCAAAAGCAAATGTTAATTACTGTGTTCCTTTTTTTTTGAAAAGGGTTTTCATCCAAAAAGATTTATTGGGCTCTAGCCTCCACTTGAACATGTGGTTCTCTTTTAACATGATAAATACCCGTTTGTACATGATCATAAATAGGTAATGGATTTTAGGTGTTTCTTTCTGAGCTGTGTCCAGCTTTGTACTACATTAAAGGGAGAGTAACACAAATGTGCATTTACTGTCTCACTTTGAAGCCAAGGGAATCATGGAATGTCAGATACCAGCACTGCCAACCAAGCATGGTGGGTTTGCCATTGGAAGGACTGAGAATCTGATTTTGCCATTCCAATTTGCCATTGGAAGGACTGAGAATCATGAATGTATTGCAAAATAAATCAAAGGCTGATAACTGATGACCTATGTTGCCCTGTGCCCACATTCCCAAAGTGTCAGGATGATCCAATGGGCACCACAGTGGCTTTACATAGGAAATCAGTGTTCTGGGGTTTATAATCATAGCAAATGTGAACTTACAAAGCTGCTTTTCCAGATAAAATTAACTGATCCTGAGTATTGAACTGCATATGCTGTTTTGTCACTTGTGAAAGGAAAATAACGATCACTACATGTTTTGGCTGCTTCTTTTTGCTCTCTCTCTTTCAGCATTGAAGTACTTGGTTTGCTTTCATTACAAAGCAGAATCTTTAATCACAATCTTTAATCTTTTAATCACAACGGCCAGCTCCAGGAAGAGTGCAGAATATCAAGCTGAGGAAAAAGTTAAAAAACCCCAAACCTCAACAATCCCCTAAAACCCACATGTGCACAATCTGACTGAAATAAATGTGCTTTGGGAGTGTAAGTCAGAATATGTAAAGAATGTTACACAAAATGATGTTGTGAGATTCTTCGCTTTAGGGAAAAAGGCTGCCTGTGGGGTGTCAGGGAGCCATGAAATGCTCTGCTTTGGGATTTGCCCTTTGCCTGGCAGTTTGCGACTTTAGATTCCATCATACTTTGGAGAGGAGAGATGGTAGGACAGTAGAGAATTTTTTTTTCTTACTACAAAGCAAGAATCTGTCTTGAGATTTTAGTGAGCCCGAGGAATTGTAGACAACATGAATGATTAACTGTCCTGTTTCCAGGAACTTTTCTTTTTCTTCCCTCCTTTTCTTTTTTTTGTCAACTGCAATGTAATTGGATATTCCAGGGAGTTTTCAAAATACCTGAAAAGGTAAACCTTACACAATTTTTGTAAAATCTCTTTTTCTTGAAGCAATGCAATTTATCAGTTGCATTTCTCTCTGTAGAACACTGTCATTTGACAACACAGATAATACAGAACTTCAAAAGCCTTATGCCTGTGGTTTGATGAGCCTCCCTCTGATTTATTCCTTAATATTGGCACTTTGCAGCATTCCCAGTGTTACCTGGAGAAGCATCCAAGAACTCTGTCCAATGCCTGCATTTGGGAAGAGAATGTGCTTGGGCAGCCCCAAATTTGGTGCAAGTTCAAGTTTCTTTGAACTTGTGATCAGAAAACGATTTTGTTTGCAAGTTGTTCATATCAGAAAAGTGAGGTGAAAGTGGTGTATTAATGCTAGAATTCTCTTTACATGATGTGTAGAGAGAAGACTATGCATAGGCAGGTTATTTTTAGAAAACAGAAGAACTATAGCCTCTGAAGAAAATACAAACCAATAAATACTTATATAAAAGTGCATGAGGCAGAGAAATTAATGTAAGACAATATGAGCAAGGCACATTATTTGATCACAGCTGTAATGTTCATTTTTCATTGCCAAACAATGTGTGACACTTGTTTTTGATTGCATGTGCTGTTGGAATAACGCCTGACAGAAATCACATGAAATGTTTTTGGGGCTCAGAAAGAGACCAAAGAGGCCACGCAGATTTCTTTTGATATTAAAAGCAAAGAGATGAGCCCATGGCTGCTGTGACTGGAGGGAGCCTGCTGTGTGCCACATTAGCAGACTGAGTTGCAGGATCATCACCTTTGCAAAAAAACCTGAAATACTAAACTGTGGGTTGGCTTTGAGAGCAGGAATTGACAAATGCAAAGCATGCATTGATGACAAGAAGAACCTCTTCCAAGCTTAAAGAATTCTGTACAGTGTTCTCTAAAGCTGTGCTGAATTTGCTTTAAAAACAGTAATAAATCTTATTGCTTAGGTCGAATGTTACATCTGTTGTGCATTTATATGGGAAGAATAATATTTCTTAAAAAAATGTAACATGCCACCTACCAAGGAGCCAAATCTCATTTTATAGCTGCTCTTCATACAGCCATAAAACATTTTTTTGCAAGAACACCCGAGAATTAATCTTAAACAAATGTGTGTGTTATGCAGAGTTAATATGTGCACTTGTGTAGCATTTGTGTGTTGGTTAATCCCTGACTCGTGAAAGCAACTGCTCACTTACACACATTGGCTGTGAAAGAACATAACTGATGTTTGATGCACAACATCCAAACACAGTTCTCAAAATACCAAACCAGTGAAGACAATCATCTGCACCAGAGTTTGGGCCAGTCTTCTGAGCGTGGAATTCGTGAAAAAGATACTTTTACCAGACCTCCACAGGACAAGAAACGAATCCAGCTGGAGCTGCAAGCCTGCTGTTTGTGTCAGTGGAGTATTTCTGTGATGGTGAGTTGCTGAATTAACCTGTTTGATGGATAATGTTTGCTCTTTACTCTATGCTCACTGCTGTGTATCCTCCACACTCTGTCTCTCCAAAAGCAGTGGTCCACATTTTTTAACTAGGGAGGCTGAATTGCTGTGGTTTGCCCAAAGGCAGAGCAGTGTGTTGCAGCTGGCATGAGAAATTAAAATTCTGGCTCTGTAGAGGTGCCTGGGAGTTTTGCTCTTGGCTCTAAAGGAGCTAGGATTTTACCCTTGCAATTTGCTGGGTCCTGGTGGTTGGATCACTGCTACTACCTTCCACAGAAGCTTTGCCAGAACATACTTAATTTATGAAATTGCTCAGTAACAGCGAGTTCCACTGCTGAGCTGCAATTTGAATCTGTCTAGCAGTGACATTGTTTAATTGTATTTTGTGTGGGTTGCTTGGTATGACAAGATCTCCTGGAGAAAAAAATGGTTCTCTGCGAGGTGGTGAATGACATCCCAATTGCTAATTCCCCTCGAGGCTTTGAAGTGAACCTGCTGGATTGGGAGAGAGCTGCAGATGACTGGCAGAATCATCTGTACCTGGGTTTGGATCCCCTCTGTAGGTATTGACAAACATGCTGGATTGGGTGTGAGGTTGGAGGTTGTGATTGCCACTTCTAACAGCCTCTGAAGAGTGTATTTGTTACCAAAGTAAATATTTGGCTGCTATGCTGCCTCCTGCCCTCTGACTGTTGATTTTTCAACTAGAATCATGTTCTTAACCTGAATTCTAACTCCCAGTCTCTTAAAATGGTAATTTGTTTCATTTGGTCCCCAGCAAGGGTGAAATAGGATCACTGTTTGCTTTCTCTTGTTGCCAGGTATGTTAAATGAATAATTTAAGAAATTTAATTACCTGTTTGATTAAATAACTGGGACTCCAACCAACCTCATCCAGTTTCCTGCTGGTTTTTTTTTTCTGGCAAAGCTCAAGCTACGTGGCATTGTGTGCACAGCAGGAAAACTCTCCACAGTCACATAAATGAGATTCCGAGCAAAATACAGAGTATGGGAAGGTCATATCAGTATATAAATAATGGGTGTTTTCCTTTTTTATTAAATACATTGGCCTTCTATCTCTCAGCACCTTGTAGGGCACAATGTGCAACTACAACAACTAAGGGTGCCTTAAGCAGTTTCTATTAAATATAAATACTCCAAACTGTCCTTTTTACACAACGTCCCTCACAGCTGCCTGTCCTGGGAGGTTGTGCAGAATGTGGGAATAGGGCCAAACTTTTGTGTAGGATTTTGGGCATGATCTGGGGCTCATCCTTGGCCCTCAGCAGCAGTTTTGGCTGTGCTGTGGAAGATCTGTGTCCTCACAGAGAGAGCTTACCTGGGTCTGGTGTTCCTTCTGCCACTAGGATCTTCCCTGGAGATGCAGAGGGTTAACAAAACTGAGCAAGGAGAGTAACTGGAGAGCCCTGCAGTGCCTCTGACTGTGCTCTGAACTGAACCTGTTCTCACCATCCTTTGCTAGGTACAGACTGCTCAGAAATGTGTCAGCGTGAGGTGAGATTCAACAGAGACATGGAGTCTGCTTCGTGTGAGAAAATCGTCATTCTGCTCAGGGTGAGCGGCGTGATTAGCTCAATTTATATTGCCGTTTTGAAGAAAAACTGACAGGATCTGTCTGCACCATTGTGGTGGAAGGAAAACAAGAAGCCAGCCTGGCCAAGAGAGAGTCTGTGCACAAGAAATACCCTAAACGTTGATTTCACTGGGGCAGCAAGCATGGGAATCACTGCAGAGAAGAGTGGCTACTCCAGATGTTCAGTTAGAGAATATTTATCCCATTGCATTGCTAATCAAAAGGCTTACTGGTCACACGAAGGTAGGACTAAGGTAAAGAGGTTGCAAATAAACTTTCCCGTTGTGCTGCTCTGATCTGGAAGTGTTTGGAACCCAGGGCTGTCTGAGCCACCAGGCTGGAGGCTCTAAAGGAGCTTTCCTGGCTGCCAAAGGTTGTTCTGTCACCAAGAGAATTCTGCACAGTCTCAGGCTGCCTCAGTTACTGTGGTTGCATCTTCCTAAATCTTGTGAAGGCTCATTTGATCTCTTTGTTTAATGAGATTTTTCTATCACTTGCTGATTGATATTCTTCTAATAAAACACACATACTGAAAACCCACTGGCACTGTGTGGCTGAAGCAGCAGCTGTTTGTGGTTGCAAATCATGCCTGCCTGCAGAAGGAGTGCTGTGTTTGTCTCTGTCTGCTCTGATTAGCCTTTGTTAGCCTCTCGATTTGCTGTCTGTTCTGCAGCTTCACATTGCAGTGATCTTCCAGGGCGTCAGGATCTTGCCTTAGATCTTCAGCTTCTGCTGTTTGTAAATGCAAAACTCTTCTCACTTCGCTGTGATTCTGGATTCCTCTGTCTTCCTCTCACATCTCTTGGGGGTTTGTGGCTCTGATCTGCTGGATTAGGAAGGACTGTGGAGTGATGCTAGATTTTTCTGTCCATAGATATTCCCACAAATCATGGATCAGGAGATTCTCTTACTATCCTCTTTCTTTCTTCAGATACAATTATGTGTAAAATGTTTTCAAATACATTTTGAGCATTTTTTTCCCAGTGTTTCAGGGCCAAGTTAGCAAATCAAGGCCCATATCCTGATATAATGAAATTCTGTAACTGTACTGCAGGTTGGAAAAGATACAGAAAACATGAAGCAAACACATCCAAGACTATGACAAGAGAAAAAGAGTATTGCTTTGTTTATAAACTGGAAATACTTAATTCATATCTTCATAATTTTGCTCTGTTTCAGTTTTGAGCAGGGGAAGATCTAATTTGCTTCTACTTTTTATTTGGGTGTGGAGCTGTAGCTGACTTTTAACTCTGGATTTTACTTCATGGCAGTATTGCTGCAGGAAAATACAGCACCAGCTACTTAATGTCAGAGGATATGTGCTAGTTTATTTTGTTGCCATTTTTGTGGCTTTCATTCAAGGTCACTTGGGTTTTGGGACACCTGAGCCCGTGATTTATTCCTCTGCAGGAGATTGCCTAACAGTACGCTAACCATTCATAATCTAAAGAGTTTTTGAAGTTGTATTAAAGCACGGGGAAGCATTTCATCCTTCTCTGAATGGTTTCTAATTCACAACGTAACTTTGTACCAACAGCATTTTCCTACTTTTTAAATGTCATATAATATTTTTATAATTTGTCTATTTTTACATATTATATTTATTATATTTATATATTTTATAATTTTATATATTATATAAAATTACATACATTTTTAATAGTATCCCACTTTTGGTTTAAGAAAAAATAGAGGGCAAAATCCAGCAACTATGGACCTTTGAAGATACACAGATGAGCACCAGGATATGGAATGCTAATGGGGAGATAAGGAAAAAAAATAAGCACACTACCTGGTTTGAGGCACCTAATTTAGATTAGGAGGCTTATCTTGTTAGGTTTTTGTAGGAGGGTGAGGGATGGCCTGAGTTGTCTCCTAAGGCATCAGATGCTCTAAGTCATCCTCTGGCAAATCCTCCTTCCTTCTAAAGCAGGGGAAATGACCCCTCCGTGTTGGGTGGGGAATTCTGCTGATGTGAGTGCAACCCCAGTGGGTTTGTTTTGAGGGGAAAGAGAAACACTCAGGAGGATTGTAACCTAGAGTAATTAGAGAAGAAAAATCTCCACTTCTTGTTTGCTGATTGTGTGCAAGTGTACCGCCAGTTTTGCTGATGTTTTTGCATAAGAGAGGTTCTGAAACATGACTAATTTGATGCACATGCTTTGTCTTGCCATGGTAAATTATAACCTTTCCTTGCCCAGGACCTGAGCTGTAGCTCTTCTGATTTAAAGTGTGTTATGTTGCCTTAATTGCACCATTTATCACGACCTTTTGGTGCTTTTTGATGTTGCTTTTCACAGCGGGTTCTCTAACCCAAGTAAATGATACTACAGCGTTCAGGAAACCTGGGGGGCTTTCAAATCAGCATTTCTTCAGTGCTCTGAATGATAATTTTGAACACCAAAGTCTTGTAGGACCTTGGAATAAAAGGTTACTGGCAGGAAGAATTTGGAAATCTGGAAAAGAAGCACCTGAAGGTATGTTAAGGTTCTCATTCTGAGTCACTGAAGGTGTTGAGCTCCTGGGCAGGTGGTGTTCAGATCTGTCTTTTAGAATTAGGGGAAAGCCCTAAAAAAAAGGAAATGTAGCCCTCAAAGGAGTATGGTACAGAGCTGGATTTTCTGTCGATTTCTATTACTATTCCCCCTTGAAGACTTAGAACCAAAACTTAGTTCAGGTTAGAAGGGAACTTACGAGGTTCCTAGTCAACCTGCTGCCCAAAGCACAGTCAGCTTGGAGATCAGAGAACATGGCTCAGGATTTTACCCAGTCCTTCTGCTTTTTCTGTAGATCAGAGAACATGGCTCAGGATTTTACCCAGTCCTTCCGCTTTTTCTGTAGATCAGAGAACATGGCTCATAATTTTACCCAGTCCTTCTGCTTTTTCTGTAGATCAGAGAACATGGCTCATAATTTTACCCAGTCCTTCTGCTTTTTCTGTAGATCAGAGAACATGGCTCAGGATTTTATCCAGTCCTTCTGCTTTTTCTGTAGATCAGAGAACATGGCTCAGGATTTTATCCAGTCCTTCTGTAGGATGGGCAGGGGGAATTCCAGGGTAGCAGAATAGCTCATTTGGCCTGTGTGGACAGAGATCATTAGCAGGGCAGGTGCTTGACTTGTTCCAAACGTGATAATGGCAATAATCTGGAATGAAGTGGCTCTGCTTCAAGCAGAGGATAATTAGCCTCTGCATTTGAAAGGAAATGAGCAGCAAAAGCAATAAGCATTAGGCATGAGTCCCACTAGCATGCAGTTTCTAACTCTAGCTTGTTTCAGGGAGCTTTGGCTTCAATCACAGGGGTAAATCACTTCCTCAGAGCAGCCAAAAGCTGAAGCACGAACAGGAGAGTCCTGTGGATCACAGACACAGAGCTGTGGGGAAAGGAAGGTGTAAAGGGAGAAGCTGCAGGAGAAACCAGTGGCTGTTTGGACTCGAACTGTCAGCAGGTGTCTGGGATGTTCTGCTTGCTGAGGGAAGCAGGTGGCTGATTATCCACAGGAGGAAAGAAATTCCTCTCTGACAAAAGAGCTGAGCATGGGGAACCAGATGAATGGAGGGACCTCTGGAGGTTTCAAGGAGATGGGTTGTGAGCCACATGTTCTTTTCCAAGAAGACAGCTTGTTGGTGAGGGAGAAAAAGCTAGACAGGGAAATAGTGGCTTTTGAGGGTTATGAAAGGCATTTACTTTGTGTTACTGTCAGGGAAAGCACAGGCACATTGCTGACCCTGAAACTGCTCAAAACACAGCAGAGATGCACAGCCTGCCAGTCTCCAGTTCTGCCGTCAGGCCTCACTTTGCAAA
Source organism: Grantiella picta (assembly GCA_013397955.1). Lineage (NCBI taxonomy): Eukaryota > Metazoa > Chordata > Aves > Passeriformes > Meliphagidae > Grantiella > Grantiella picta. The sequence continues at coordinate 676,761 of VZRM01003034.1, forward strand.
GATCCCTGCATGAGAGCTGCAGACACATCCTGAATAGCTTTATACAATATATAATCGGTATCATGGTAATTTGTATCATGTATTGTCTCTTTGGGGATGAACTGAAAAGCCAGAGGGAGGGAGGGANACGAAGGAAGGAAGGAAACGAAGGAGGGAAGGTGAGCTCCTGACACTCCCGGGCAGGACTGATCTGCCGGGCTGCTGTCCTCGGTGCTGAGCGCATCCCAGGCTTCCTCCCTCCTGCCTCCCCTTCAAAGCATCTCTGCTCTGTAATCTTCCTCCCTCTAACACCTCTGTGTCATTTCACAAACGCTGTGACCCGCCGGAACCCAGGGATTTTCACCGCGGCAGGTAACTCTGAATATCTCCACCTAGAGCCACAGTTTCTATTTCCTGGCAGAAAGCTAATATTATTGCAATAACTGCTAAGCTGAGCACAGTGGGGAGTTCTCAGGAAGATGATTTTGCCGAAAATGGCTGTGAAATTCTGCTGAAAATGGCTAAACCAAAGCAAGGAGCAACTCCTGTATCATCCCAGCACATCAACTGACAGAGCTGCAAAACCTGAATCCTTAAAATCCCGACTGAACTGATGGAGCTGAGCTTCTGTAAGCTCTTGATTACAATCCTTGATTGCCTAGAACTGCTTGCAGTGCCTAAAAATATCTGATTTATTCAAACTATCAGCAACACATCCAGCATGTAGTACTGAGTGCCACCCACTGGCTTGAAATATTTTTTTCACCATGTGCCTGACTTGCTGCTAGAGCCAGAAAGCAGGAGAGAGACAGGAGTGACACTGAAAGAATCTCCTTTATTTATTTATTTTATGGTTCAAAGTTTTGTAGTACGAAAAGCTCTCTGTGAGGTGTGATCATTTAAATGGGTGCAGTCTCTCTGGTGGTGTTGAAGTGCTGCTTTGAGTCCAGGAAAGCTGATAGTAAAAGACAGTTCTATAGGTTTTATTACATATTTCTGTCATGGTGTTTTGCTCCACGTTGGCCTCAGCTGTTCCATTCCATAGGTGAATAGAATTTGGAGATTTAACCTTTTTAGAATAAGAAGGATTTGTTTTTCTCTTGAATGTGCTCCTGGATTTCTTCTGACATTTCTGGCAGTCAGGCTCACAATCCCAGCAGCCATCACCTCAATCCCCTAGGCCAACTGAGCACCCAAGGAAGGAGTCTGTGAAAGGAGAAGATCCTAGACCTCTAAATACTCTAATGCTTTCTGATGCTTTTACTTATATCAATCATCCCTTTTGGCAGCTTTCTGAAAGGCCTTTCTTAGTAGTCTAGGACACTTTTTCCTCCTGTTCCTACTTTTATTTTACATTGGGTCCTGTTTCAATTTAATTCAGGGAATGACAGAATGCCTTCATTCAGAATGGCAAAGCCTTGGTTGTAAGAGTTGCCAAGTTGATTTGCAGCCTTTGAGATATAATAGCTTTATTTTTTTATGCGTTGTTCCTTGCACTTGTAGGAAGGAGGTGATGTTTCATCTGCAGCAATCTGACTTTCAGCAGAAGGGTTTGTCCTCATGAGCATTGTTAGCATGGGACATTTTGGTGTTATATATTAGGTTTCATGTGCTTCTAGAAATCTCTGCTCCGTTCTCCCCACATGTTCAAGTAATGGCTGCACAAAGGAGGTTACTCATCTTTCCTGTGTCAGGCAAGAACTCATTCCTGCAATTTCTGCCTGCAGGACTGTTCTGCACAGGGAGAGTCAACCACAGAGGAAAAAAATCCAAGAGTGGAGTACAGCCATTTATAAACCTGTGACAAAATGCAAAACGTGTTTCCCATTAACAGTTGTGCCTGAGGATAACAGTTATGCTAAAGTGTAATTTTTCATCCCATGATCTTCAAGAGTGATGTACACGTGATTTTTTAAATTTTAAATTTTTATTTAATAGTGATGGTGTTAGGAAGATCAGATCAGGCAGATCTCAGCTGGCCATCAAAATGATTTTCATCCTGTATGTCAGCAATTTGTCAATCTGTCATTCCCAAAAGGCTAGATTTTTTATTAGGTTTGATTGCATGAAGTGACAGGCACAGGTTTAGTTTCCCTCTCCTTTGCAGTATTCAATAACAGATAACTTCAAACACCAAAACCTTTTTGGTGCTGTGTGCCATGAAACATCCATATAAACAATCAGGAACTGAAAGAACTGGAGCTCCTTTGAGTTATAGGAAAACCAAATTGGAGCCCAAATAGTGACATTTATAGGGACAGCTGGCTTGTTGAGTGGAATGCTCAACTGCAAGCCATGGCACTAACTGTCAGTCTGGGAATGCCATAAATCCTGTCTGAAATGTGCTCAGGTTGTTTTGCATCTCACCATGTCAGACCAAAACTCCTCAGACGAGAAAAGAACAAACCGTGTGGGTGGCATAATTGTTACTTTTTTGGATCCCAAACATATGCTTTTAGCAATCAGGACCTCATAAATTTCCCCTCAATGCTTGTCAGCGTTGCTTTGGTTTCCAGCTAGGGGCTTTGAACTCTGCTGGCCTTTCTCCAGAGCTATCATCTTGCCTGCACTAGAACTTGACAGGTAGGACTGAGACTTCTTCCCACTCTAAATCCTTCACTAATCACCCTCTCTTTTTTCCCTCCACCCTGCCTCAAGCTGTGCTGTCCTGCAGTTTGGTCCTTTTAGGTTTAACCTTAGCCTCTGCTGCTCCTGCACTCATTTCCTCTCCAAGTTTCCAGCCAGGCTGGGATTTGGAAATCCTTCTCACCCCCTGGAGAGGATCTGTGTGAAAAGTGTCACCAGATTTTGTAGGCTGGGCTCTGATGGTTCTCAGCAGTGCCTCCACCTCCTACTTTTTTGGGTGGAAGTGGGATGTGGGGTTGTTTGCAAACCCTAAACACATTCCTTCCAAAATATATTTTTTTTCCTCCTCCTCTTGCTGAAATCAGATTTTCACCTTGATAAGTCTAACAGTGTATCAGACCCACCACAGGGATTTATGTCATCTTTGCAGAGGAAGAAAAATTGCAGGAAGAATGATGTCGTGCTGTAGCTTTTCGGTGTGGTAAATTTAAGGCACTCAATTTACACCATTATATTTCTTCAAAATGATCTAAGAAAAACACCTCTGAAGCCGAAAGTTTGCTTACTTCTCAAGTGCTGAGATTACCCTTTTGTGAAATCTTCATGAAAACCTAGCTGCAATTTGGCAGAAGTTTAGGGAGGAGAGAAGGAAATGGCCTGGAAAGATGATTATGATTTAAAAAGTTCTCAAACAAACCAGCCTCATTCTTTTATTTCTATTTATCCAGCCTGTCTTACAGAGAACATTTTCTGGCTATCAAAACACATTTATTTAGATCTCTCTTTTGTGTGACCAAGACATTGTCAGCCAGTTCCTGCCTTTTAACTGCTTGATTCTGCATTTTTTTAACATCGGTCTGTGTATAAATCCCTCCACTTAGTTTTGGGAGCAGATTGAAAAAAAAAAACCAGCTTTCCCAGCATATGGAACCATATGTCCCCTCACAGGGGCCAGCAAAATGGCTGAGATATTTAGACTATCTAGCAGAGACCTCCACTTGAGCTCAGAGTGTGCAGCCAGAGCTCTGAAAAGTTGTTTTCTCTGGCAGGGTGGTCTGCAGCCCACGTCTGTCAGGGGCTGCAGTGAGTGCTCAGCAGCTCATCTGCACGGGACGAGCTAAACAAACGAAATGGAAGCTGAGGTGGAACGTCCTGTTTGTGAAGAGCAGAGGGTGTGTTTGGGTTCATCGTGAACCGCCGGGCTGCAGGGGTTGGGAATTGCTGCTCTTTGTGGCCAGCTGAGGGGAGAAGGTGGATCACCTCCCCTGCTGGGGACTTCTGCAGATCAGCTTTGATTCAGCTGCTGGCAGAGTGGATCTGATGCCTTAGCTGGGCTGACCTGAAACAGAGGCCAGACAGGGTTGGGAGAACAAAAACTGGATCAATTTATTAAAGCCTTTAGGTACATTCGGGGCAAACAAAGGTCCCTAGTGAGGTTACACCCCAAATGGACACAGAGTCATGAGCTCTTCATGTGTTATAAGTTCTGTCCTCTTAGCATATTGGGCCTTAATCCTCCAATTACACCTTCAGCTGATGATGTCAATCACCCCAAGTTTGCTCCCCCAATTCACTGTTGATTTAACGTATTTTGGGGCTCTGAGACAGCAAAACCCTTGGATTTCCATTCAGAGGAATTGTTTTGGCTAAAGGTGCTGGGAACAGAGGTTTTTAGCATTTTATAGGAAGCCCAGAACTACACCAAAGCTACAGAAACATGAAGAATAGAAGCTAAAAATTCTTAAACATCAGATCCACAGACATCCCTTCTATCTCAGCTCCTCTCCATCACTCTTTTCCTTGTTCAGGTGGTTCCTTCCCTCTCTCTGCACTATCAAAAGTCACCAAGAGGTGCCATCTGTGCTTCTTGCTGCTCTCTCTGATGCCACAGGGATCCCCAGCAGCAGAGAATCACAGACAATCCTTGCTTGGTCCTGCTTTAAATTGGTGCTGGGCTTTTAACTTTAGAGTTAGATCTTTTAACTCCCAAGACCTGATCCAGCCTAAATTTTACTGCTTTTTTGTTTTCTACAGATTGCTCATGCACCAAGTACATAATTCTGCAGTGTTTTCTGTATTTCCTTAGAGACGAGCAGCTGAAATTAATGTAGCTCTGCCTAAGCAGAGACAATAGAAGGGATTTTTTGGCAGTGCTAACCAGGGCATTGCTGGTAGTTGTTGATTAAAAAAAAAACAGAACAAACCCCAAACCAAACAAGAAAAAAACCCCAAGCAAATAAAAAACCCACACAACTTCCTTCAGTGTTTGAAAGCCTTGTTTTGAAGCTCGAGAACTTCTAAATAAGGCAGGCAGAGCCTTTCTTAATACGAGTGAAATACTGTGATTTTCCCGAAAATCATCCTCCAAATGGCTGGGCTAATTTTGCTGGAACTCTGAAAAATATTTAGCCTGAGGCAAGCATATTAGAGGGGAAATTTCTGCCTGAACACTGAATGTCTGAGAGTTGCAAGCAACTGAAATCAGAGTCTGGTGAAAGGGAGTAGGAGGTGAATTTATTTTCCACCTGTGCCAGGTGTCTGCCTGAACCAACCTTTCTGGTTGGATGCATCAGTAATGTGTGTGAGTCCATAATATATCCTTTCTCTTTAGGAACCAGCTTTATGCTGGTAAAACTCACTGAAGTCTATGGAATTACAAGATCATAAAGCTGGTAGAACACTGGGAAATCAGGCTCTGTGTGTGGTATCAATCGATCTGCAATGTATATATAAAAGAGATTTATGGGGAAATGAGAAAAACAAGCTGCTTGCATGTCATCTAGGAACGAGCCCTTATGTTATGCTTAATATTTTCCAGAGGCAAATGTGGTGACAGAATTATCAGAAACACTGTCTGAAATGAAGCTGTTGGTCCAAACATCCTCATCATGCTTTCTCCTAAAGCCAAAGCAAAAATGAGATGTCCCTGTGGGTGTGGGCCGTGGTAACATTACATTTTTATCATTATTATTATTGTACTCAGATGTGGGTTGTGTTTACAATTACAGTGCTGGCAGATGGACTCTATTAGAACTGCCAAATCTGATCATCCAGCCCCAAATCTGATCACATTGCTGAGAACACAGCCTGGGATTTTACAGGGGCTGGAGACAAATTGGCTCTTTCTTCCTCCCCAGCTTTTCTTGCTGTGTCTATGTCAGAGTGAGGCAAAACATCTATTTTATGGAGCCTCTGCCACTTGCTCTGCATCCTTCTGGGTGGCAAAGACCAAGCAAAGTGAGTGGCTTTGCACTCTGGAGGGAAAAACACATACAGGAATCTGTATTCGTATGGATTTGGCAGGTGAGTGAGATCGTGTTCACTGTGCATGAAGGAGGAACAAGGGCTTACTTACCCATTTTGGCACTATTGTATATATATATTTTTTTAAAAAAATATATTTTTGAATTTTTTAAAACAACATTTATTTATTTATTTATTGGTAACAAAAGGAATTGTGGAGTTGAGTAGGGGAAATGCCTGATGAGCCAGTGGTTTTCATTTCTCTCTGCTCAGTCTGATTATTTTTCAGTCCCGAGGACAGCAAGCCAACAGCACTTGCATGGTGTAATTTTCATCCAAAATATCAAGTGGGCCCAGCAGCTGAGCTGGGACACAGAAAATCCTTCAGGCAGGAATAGCTGCCAGCACTTCAGTGAGTTTCCACCTCACAAACTCCCTTCCCTGGGCTCAATGGCTCACTGAGTGAAAATGAAGAAATGAACAGGTAGGTTTGCCCTCTGGAGAGAAAGAAATGCTCTTTGGAAAGCAAGGGAGATGCTCTGATGATGTGCAAACAGAGCCAAGGAACCCCAAGGAAATTGCCATGTGCTAAAGGATTATTCTGCTGAAACACTGCAGGGTAAACAGTGGAGCAAAATTTCTTGATCCTGACTCCAGCAGAAGTCCTGTTTTTTCTGTAAGTGAATATTAAAGACTCAGAAGTCAGCAGAAACCTTCTACTCCTGTCTATTAAATCTCAGGACAGGAGCTCAATAGGCTTTGTGACAGCAGCATTCTCCTGTCCCAGAAAACAGGGAAATTCCAAAGCCTCCCCGTTTGCCTGACAGGTCCTGCAAGGGCTTTGGGGTCATTGCAGCCCTAATTTAGGGGAGGAGATATCCCATTTCCCATCTGACTAGCAAAATCTTGGTCACTGAAGTGCTCTGGGGATGTCCTCTGAGAGAAAAACTTTGTTTTCATGAAGATGAAATTTATGGTCATGATTTTTTTTTTTTCCTTGAAGAAAGCCGCTTGCATTATCTCCTCTTTAGCTCTTGCTTGTTGCTGCTTAGCTGTTGTCTTTTTATTTGAATGAACAAGCAGCTCTGAAGAGGAAATACAGCTGTTTGGTGTTTTCCTTTTTTTTTTTTTCCCTGTGGACAAACACAGGGAAGCTCAGCTTAGATGTTCTTTTAAGCAGCTCGTTTTTGCTGCCTGACCTGTGTGACTGAGCTAAGGTCACAGCAGAATGCAATTTTCCCCCAGATTTCATGATGCACTTCATGCTTTGGGCTATGCTAATAATTCTCATTTCTGGGACAGGAGGTAGAGATAAAAAGGCACCTTAATTCCTTAATTTAGTCCTTGCTAAAGCTTCTCAGAGGGATTTTATAAATTCTTCTGTAAACTGCATCATCCTTTGGCTTCATCTTGAATTAAGGGCATCAAGTAGAAGGACAACAGCAGAATATCTGTGAATATCTGAATATCTGTGTGTGAATATAGTGTGAATTTCTGGCTTAGGGCATCCAGTGATGGCAGAAAGAGCCTGGAGGCACAAGTGGGATTGGTGGGATGGACAGAAGGAGGAGAGGCTCTGAAGATAAGGAAAAAACATCTGAATTAGATCAAGGGTTCAGAGCAATTGGCACTCTTTGAACGACCAGGCAAGAAAAGCAGCTTCAGAAGGAAGACAAAATGATAGCTGGATGGTGAAGAAGGCCAGCAAGTGAATGATTCGGATTTTATTGCAGGAATATGCAGCAAAAGGATGTAATTATAGTCATGATTTATTAAAATGAGCTAGGAAGCGTCCCAGTTTAAAGAAGCTTTTTATAGAGGAGGCAGCCCACATATTGCCTACCCAATTAACAAGAGAGATTTGTGGACTCGGGATGGGGAGAGTGGCAGCCACAAGGTGAATGAGGTGTGGCTGTAAATCACATTTTGCCAAGCCAGGGAGAAAGGCTGTCCTGGCTCCTCACAACCACTCTGCTGTCTCTGTTTCCTTTTCCTCCAGCCCAGAACTGAAGTGTTTGTCCTCTCAAACAGCTGTCCTGCCTTTGCTCCTTTTGACGCTGCGAAGTTCATCAATATTCATCAGAACTGGAGAGAAAAAGAGAGACAGAGAGGCTGATTTTCAGCAGGAGCAGCTGAGTGACGCAGTGGAAACACCAACCCTGGCAGATCCTGTGCCTTTTGGCATTTCCCACCCTGGACACATCCCTGTCACCCCAGGGCTGCTGGCTGGAGAGGATTCACCCTCACTAACCCTTCCCAATCCCACTGAGAGCACAGAAATTCTAACCAAGGTGGTGAGCAGAAGCTTTAAATGGTGTTCTGTTGTGTCTAACTTGTTGGCAAAGCAGAGCCTTCACAGCTCTGCAGAGAACTTGTCAACTAGCTGGTCGGCTTATTTTTATTTTTTAAAATAGTTTGTTGTGATTATTTATTTTTTTAAGTAGAAATGGGAGTTTTTAAACCTGTGAACAGGTGCTGCAGGTGGGTGTTTGCTTATTTTTCCCCAGGAGAATGGCACAAAATTTGGTTTTTACCAGGTCTGGCTGCTCTGAGCTGGTTGTGGCATTTCAGAAGTGATTCCAGAGAGTAAAACCTCACAGCTGAGCTGAGAGCAAGGTGAGCACTTTTTATTGTTTCTTTACTACAAGTAACTTTTTTTTCCCAGGAATCTGTCAATACCAACCAAATTGAGACATTTCTTCTATACAGCCAGTGGCAGCCCAAAAACTCTGATTTGCTCTTAGAGTTTCCAGTGAAACTGTTGTGCTCTCAGGCTGTAACTCAGTAATTTCAGGTAGATGCTGTGAGTATTCTGGAGTTTTACATTAGCTCCATACTTACCTTCCTGGATTGAAATTATTCATGGAACAGCAATTTTTTTCTCCACCTGGAAGTCTTTATCAGATGGAGACTTCCATAATTCTGCATCCATAAATACGGAGGAAGAAAGACAGAAATGAAAAACCAAATGGTTACATCCTTTTTGCAGCTGTCTGATATTTAGGAATCTCATTTTGTGAAGGACATGCAAAGCTTCTGTTTTGTTGTTTGGTTTTTGGTTTTGGTTTTTTGTTTTCTTTTGGGGTTTTATGTTTTTTGTTTTTTTTTTTTTGTTTGTGGGGTTGGTTTTTTTGGGTTTTTTTGGGTTTTTTTGCCAGATCCATGTGCCACCAATCCAGATTTGCTGTGGGTTTGGGATGCAAAGTCAAGCTGCCCCAGCATCACCGAGGTTTGCCTGGTTCCACGTGTGAGTTGGACCTTCCTTTGGCAGAGGAGCACTTGCAGTTGATCCAATCCCATTCAGAAGCTCAGCAGATGCTTCTCTGAACCTCTCCCACTTTTTAAAATGGAAATGAACCACAAAACCAGGTGCTCTCCGCGCTGTCCTGAATGATGGATTTGATTCTTCTTGTTAAAACACATCTGACACATCCTCTAGTTTATAATTTCCAAACGTGATGGAGTGTAAAACACCAAGTTCTACCTGAGAAATGCTGCTGGGGCTCCAGGAAATTCTCTTCTTTCCCCAAGGCTCTGGTCCGGTTCTCTTGAATTCAGCAGCAATTGAATTCAACTGAGGGGCACTGAATTCAGTCAGCAGGCAGTGAGAGCTCTGTGTGCTGCAACACTGCAAATAAAACTGAAATTAGCCATGGACTTTGCTGAAACTCTGCTTTATGCAGGAGTTTGAATAAGAAGATCTTAGCAGTCGCTTTTAACCTTAATCTTGAGGGAAAAGGAATCCACATTTTTGGGGTCAACCGTCAGAGGACATTTTTATAAAGGGTTTTCTGAGGAGGGAAAACCCCTCTTTAATTATCTGGTCTGAAAATATCAGCAGGATATTTTTGTTTTGGTTTGGTTTTTTTTTTTTTTCCCTTGAAAAGAAAAGAAAAGAAAGGAAAAGCACCTTGAAAATGGTAAAACCACTGCCACCATGCCTGCAGATTTGCAGAAATTAGGGGAAAATTGGCTGCCATATCCTGGATATACCACAGGGCGCTTGGACATAATAATGTAATGGTAAGTTTTGCGTTTATCAAGAATGATCCCCTTAATACTGAGTTTAAATGCAAAGTGGAGAAAAAGCTATTATTGTTACGACTCACCTGAACCTGGCAGGTTTGTGGCTCCTCTTGTTGAAATTGTCTTTCACCTCCCAGAACCATGGATTCTCTGAAAGCTGAGCTCAGGCAAGGAAAGTCCATAACAGGAAAAGAAAAACTGCAAATCCACCTGGAGGCAAAAGGTTGGAACCTTTGGCTCTCAGTGAATTCCAGGTAAGTCACCACCATTTGGTTTGCAGTGATTAAATAAGTGATTCTTTGGGCGATTTCTAGTCTTTGAAATGCGTTTAGCTAATTATTACATCTCAATTTATTTTCTGCCGTGGAAAAACCCTTGCTGTGGGCAGTAGAGCACAGGAAGCATGAGATGGTGCTTTTCAGTGGCAAAGCTTCAACTCTGGCATCATTTTTCACAATATTACACCACAGATCCCACAGGGCAGGTGCCATAGCAGCAAAATGCTGTTAAAAATGATGGTGTGTTTTACAAGAGCTTCCAGCTCCTCTCCCAATATTTGCAGATAATCTCAGTTTGCCAATTCGTCAAGTCATTGTTCTCCATCTGGGATACCCAGTGATAACCAAATAGATTTTTAATCCATTTTTAATCAACACTGGTGAGTTCATCACTAATTGTGTTGAAAGCACAAAATGCAAGCCTTAAAAGCGGCGTGAAGAGAATATATTGTTATTCTAGCATGTGCTGAAACCTGCAAATTAAAACATGAAGGTCTTCACTTTAGAAACACAGAGGAGTGATCTGCCTTTGTACACTGCTATTCACACGTTTTTTGCAATTTTTTTTCTAGGGTTAGTGGACATGTTTTTCTGATGTGAGACAATGCCAAGTAATCAGGTAAATTAAAATAAATTAATAAAAGTCAGGGGTTGCAATCAGGATTCTGCTCACAGCAAGTAGAGTGCCCCAAAGCAGTATGAGCACATGGCTTTAGACACCCCAATGGAAGGCATTTTGCTGTCCCTGGAGAGGAGAAAAATAGAATTTAAACCTTTTCCGTGGCCTGGATGTGGACAGAATCTCCCCACAGACTGAGCAGGAGCAACTCCATCAGTGCAACAAAAGTTCCTTTGAGAAAGAGGTGGAGAAAAACAGGTGGGAATGAGGAGACCTCTGTGCTGTGCCTCAAAACATGTGAGTACCGAGCTGGTTTGGGCGACAGGGATGTTAAATAGCGATTTTCACCCTGAACATTAGCACTGGGCACCTGAAAGAGGTGAGTTCTGTGCTCGGAGCATCCTCTTCCCGAGCTGCACTATTGCAGCTGGACACTAGAGAGCTCCTGGTACCAAAAACAGCTCAGCAGTGCCAGGGGAGCCTCCCTGAGAGGAGCCTTCCAAGCAGTCCCCCTTTTCTAGGGGAATTCTACTTTATTTTTGGGTTAAAAATTAATATTCTCGAGGGAAATCTGTCTTTGCCAGAGCGATGGCTGCAGCTGTAACTCCACACCTCCTGCCCCCACCAAGACTGTGCTGTCATAACTTGGAAACTAATTACACAGCCAGCAAAAAGTAAATCAAATGCTGCCAGCTTGGAAATGATAATTCAGTTTTCCTTGCAATAACAAACGCGCTCAATATGTGATTTATTGTGACTATTGCTGCATTAATGACAGGAATAGTCAATGCCAGGCACCTATGCAGAGCTCATTGCTCTGGTTTAAACTGCCAGATTCCAGTCCAGATGCAGCAGGAATTCTAACCAGCTCTCTGCAGTCACTCTGCTGATAACCTCAAACCTTACGACACACAAACCATTGCCAAGCACTGCTCTATTAGCAAGCAGTAAAACAGGATGCAGACTTGGCTCTACATTTTTTCATCAGCTGTGTTTGACCTCTTCCCCACGGCTGCCTTCATCCCATCCATCTTTTATCCAAACCCAAACCAAAATCCCCTCTGCTGTCACTGTCAGGGCATGTGAATTCCTGCTTTGCAGGCTCTGACATGAACCCAGCCTGCTGCAAGATGCCACAGAAAAGTGACAATCCTATCCCATTCCCATGTGCAAAATGCCATGGAAAAGTGAAAATCCTATCCCATTCCCATGTGCGAAATGCCATGGAAAAGTGACAATCCTATCCCATTCCCATGTGCGAAATGCCATGGAAAAGTGACAATCCTATCCCATTCCCATGTGCAAAATGCCATAGAAAAGTGACAATCCTATCCCATTCCCATGTGCAAAATGCCACAGAAAAGTGACAATCCTATCCCATTCCCACAGGGATTCTGCCCCAGGGTTGATTTGCAGTGAATCTTGTCCCCTGGTCAGGATTTCAGTGGGGAAGGTTTGGGATTTTACCTCCCAAGCAAGTCCTGTCTCTCTCCCATCTCAACATCCTAGAACGCAAAGACTGAAGAATTCTATGTTAAAACTTCAGAAAGGCTGGGGAAGCTTTTCGGAAAAAAAATAGAGAGAAATAGCTGTCACCCTTGGGACCTGTGACAACTGTCCTGTGGGGGGTTTGGTGTCTGTGCTGCTGGTGGCACAGCTGGCACAGCTGGCAGGGTGGTGCCAAAGCTGGAGGTTTGCTGCTGCAGTTGCTTAGTGACATTGCAGCTAGCTGGACCAATTCATTGTGAATTATAACATTCCAGATGGGATCAGATTACCTGCAGGCAGCCTGACGGGGCAAAAATAGTTGTTGTTGTTGTTGTGTTTGCCTGGATGTTGAGGAGGAAATCCTGCAGGAATGAGTCAGAGCTGACTGGGGTTATGCAGAAAGCCAAGAAATCAGTGCTGAATTCTGAGGAAGCTTCTCTTCCAGGACAACTTGACCATGTTAGTGACAGTGAATTGTGTCACTCGGTTTCCAAACCCAGCTTGAGCCAATGATTGCTGAAAGACAAACTGTGCTGTTTGTCTCCCTTTTCCTTTCAACCCACGCTCCTCTGAAAATGTATAGATAAGGGGAAAGAAAGAGGATTTCAGCTCAGGGCAGCTCCAAAGAAGGTCAGTGTGGGAGGTGAGAGGCTGGTTTTTGATTCCTCTGAAATCCTCTCCTGGGAATTGTGCTGTGTGAGCCTCGGCTGTGTCATTCCAGAGCCCCAACCCTGAATTCCACACAGGCAGAGCAAGGCATCTCTATCTTCCTAAAGAACTAGCTACCTGGAGGATTCTCTCCTACTTTTGTGAACAGAGTTGTCATAAAGATAGAAAATGTAACAAAACCCAGCAGCAGCTTGCTGAGCTGGAGCTAACAAAACGAAAGGGTGTGGTGAAGTCAGAGGTAAAAATCTCCATTTCTCAGAAAATTGTGTTTTATTGTTTCCATCCCTGGGAGCTCACATTACACCCCAGCTCAACCTAGCAGGGCCCTGTCATTCATCAGTCAGTTTTATGGCATGACAGGAGTCTGCGAAATTAGAAGCTGGTTAAACAAATTAAAAAAATTAATGGAACACTCTGTCTGCATCTTGCAAAAGAAAAAAGGAAATGCCTTGGGATATCTTTTTCTCATAGGGAGGATCATATTGGCCTCCAAAAAAAACAACATCAAGGTGGCCACTGGAGAGAGAGAGAGAAAATCTTGCAGAATTTTACAAAGGAAATGAAAATGGGATTCCTGTCAAGTCATCCCTCATAAGGATGTCTTTTCTCGTCAACATCTTGTAGCCTGTGATATTCAGAAAAAGTGAAAACCCTAGCTGTGTCTGTGAACTACTTTTCCCCTCTAATTTTATTTTGCTTCAGCTGTCCAGTGAGCAAATCTTCTGGGAGGTATCCAAGACCTCAACATCTAAGGAACCCTTTCTAGAATCTAAATATAATAGCTCTGCCAATTTGGCTGACACATGTGGTTATTTCAGTGACAAAGAACTCTGGGACCTTAAAAAAAAAAATTAAAAAAAAAAATTAAATCCCCCAGTATTGCTTTATTCATCTCCCCAAAATATCTTGGTCTGTGGTCCTTGGGAAAATTTAAAATTTAAAATCCTTGCTATAAACTGTTATTGCAGGGATGGTGATCCAATGGCTGTTCCTCTCATCAGGATGTCACCCACTGCCAGGGCTGACTAATACGAGTTTACAGAGCAGGGGTGAGTATCAGAGGTCTCAGTGACACCAATTCAAACCCAGCAGCTCGGCTCACTGCAGCTTAGCACGGATTAATTTCCCCTGGCAGACGCCAGCCTCGTGCCAAAAAAAAGGCTAACCCCCATCTTTATGATGTTTCTCCTCTGCGCAATTGTCAATCTGTGTAAGTACAGAGATAACAAGAAATTGGCCCAAATTACAGAGCGTGGAGCTCTGCAGCACTTCTTTGAAGTTGGGCTGTGCCTGAGTTTTCCTTTAGGCTCCTCTCCAGTACTTTCCCTTACAAAAGTACTCATTTTCCTGTGTTTTTACCCTTTTTACCAATAGCTCTGTTTAAGCAGCAGTGATAGGAATGAAATTCACTCTCAGGTAATTAAATTCTTCCCTCCTGTCTTTTCCCAAGGGAGGACTAAGAGGACAGAGGTGCACTAGGGTTTGGTCCAGTGGTTTGTTTGCTATTATTTTCCTTTTTGTTTACACTGGAGAGTGTTGCCCTTTTCACCCCAGAAGGTAATATTGATGAGGGTCACAAAAATCTTCAGGTCTTGCAGAGAATCCCTCATTATTCTTGCAGCAGCTTCCAGGGCAGCTCTGTCTGAGTGTACACAGCCTCCAATCCACAAAAGAAAAGGTTGCTTTGTGCCCCAGGAGCAGAGCTGTGGCACCAACTCAGCAGCAGTTAAGAAATGCTGAACATCTCTGGACAGCATGCAGGAAAAGCCAAGAAGGACTTAGGATCTGTCAGGGAGGTCAGATGGACCTGAGATGAGTCCTGAATTTGATGTGATGCCCAAGGATGGATAAAAAGGGGCAGCTGATGTCTGCTAGAGGTGACAGAAAACCCTACAGAGAGGTTTTCTGAAAAAAACCCGAGCAGCTTTAGGAACAAGTTGGTTTGTTTTTTGGTTTTTTTTTTCCCCAGAAAAACCCAAGCAGCTTCAGGAACACAGAGTTTGCTAGATTTGCTCCCAAACTGCGACTTGATTCAGTTTCTGTGCCTTCCAGGCTCCAAATCCTGTCCAGAAAGCTCCCAGACTCCTGCTGAGGGATCCTCAAACTGTAGCTGCTTGCGAAAATAAAATCCACAGAAGTCACCTGAAAACAGATAATGTCATTTTCCTTTCGCAGTAGAGCTTAAGGAAACTTTCACTCTGCTCAAATTACAGTGGCTCCATGTGGCTTATTCTGCAATATAATTTTAATATTTGTGCTAAAATTTATTCCAGCTGTTGCTAATAATGGAGATATGAATAATATTATTATACAGAGTCTTGACTGGACTTGGTGCAGATTTATTAATTTGTAATTTTTCCATCCTAAACCCAAATATTAAAAAATGGATGAAAAGAAAGGAAGGTAATTGCAACCACTGGTTTCGACTTCACCACGATGAAATTGAGCTTGCCTGGTAATCAGAGAATAAATGTAGAGATTTCCTGATTTTATCCAACAGTCTGATTTTATCAGACCTTTTGCAGTGAATGCAATTCAATCGAAGGTAGAGATGCCAGAAGATCTTTTGTATAAATCAGTTCCTTTCAGGAGAGAACTACTGCAGCATTCCAGCTCCGAGATTCACAGAAAACAAAACCAACTGAATGTGAATAGGGAACAGACTCAGGGTCTTTAACCTCTGTTTTTATTCTAACATATGAACTTTCAAGAGACAATTGCACTGGGGAATCTCCAGCCAACTCTGAGCACTGAATATAAGGTCAAGTTAACTGTTTCAGTGCAGCCCAAGTTGAAAATGCCTCCTTTACCTCACCAAAATCACATTCATCTCCCTAACCCAACGTTTCCCTGCAGGAGCAATATGAATCCCAACCACTAAATATTGATCAGAGTTTCTTACCCTGCATTTGACCTCAGCAGCTCAAATCCAACTTTACAGCCACAAGACAATATCCATGTCCTGGCACAGCTACCAATGTCCATTTCTTGGCAAAGTTATCCTTTTAAAACAACTTCTCTCTAGCAGGATTTTCTTTGAACAGCCTCACACTCTGCTTGTACTCAGAAACAATGTTCCAGGAAGGGTGGAAATGTCATCCAGGGCTATGCACTGTAAGTGAAAAAAAGTTTAAGAATTCATTTAAGAATCCCTCATTTGCTTATCCAGAAGTGGGTCTGCCTTGAGTTGGGTTTTCCCTTTTTAATTTTTGTGGTTCTGAGTCATTAACTGATTTCCAGGAAACGCATAAAAATTCAGCTTAAACAGTCTGGTAGTTAATCAGCAATAAATAGATGAATGTTCCAAGTGATAACTCTCAGGACTCAAGCCCTATAACCAGCACTTTTCCCTTACTCTGCTGCAATAAAAAAAAAAATCTGTCAGGCAAGGGCAAGGCTGAGCATTTTCTCTGGCTTTGGGAAATTTCTGCAATGCTTCCAGCAGAGGAAAAGTGCACATCCGTGCTCAGTAAGGAAAGAAAAATGCTTTTACTCCTCCACTCCCTATTTCATCATGGTGTTCTGAACACCCAAACTGAGCACACAGAAATGGAAATACTGATCTCCTCAGCTGGTGAGGGAACCTGCTGCAGTGGGCAATCTCCTCTGCCCATGCCAGTCTGCTTCCTCTCAGTAGATGAAGAATCCAATTATTCTCATTATCAGGGCTTGTCCCACCTTTGAATTTTTCCCTTTAAACTGTTGGCTACATAACCCAAGTCTCTCTGCCATTTGCTGCTAGAATGTCAAATGATGGATGTTCCACCCAACGAGGGTTTCAAGGACTCTGCACAGTCCTGCCCACAGACTGAGGCTTAACTCAGGTCCCTTCAAAGGCAGAAAATGCATTTGTTGTATGAGCTGAAAAAGAGATTCCCTCTAATCCAGTAATGACTATGGCAAGCTTTTTTCCAAGCTTGAAATCTCTCATTTTGCGCACGCATGGGGAACAGGTGACAAATGGATGTGAAAATGGGTCACAGAGGATTCTGTGTTCCTTGCCATCTGCGGCAGGGGTGGGAAATGAGCATCCATGAGGATCCACCAAGCAGTGAGATCTTCTTGTTGATATCACTTTGTAAATACTGGGGGGTTGAATTTTCAGGGCTAATATTTAGCACAGTCTGTGACTGCCATGGTGAGAAGGCTTATTAGGGGTTTGTGGGCTGAGCTGGAAATCCTATATCCCTTTTGAAAAGGAGAGGTCATCCTGAGAATATTGAATTTCTTTGTCTCCTGTGGATCACGGGATAAGGTACTAAGTTTTCCTCTCCTGCTTGTACTACTTCTGGCTCTTGGCCACAGCTGAAAGTGAAAGCAAAAACATGGGAACTTTCACTGGGCTTTAGGAAGAATTCACCAAAGAGAAACTTTCTGTCACCTGCATAGACCTAGAAGCAATGTGGTAACAAGGACAAAGGATCATAATTAGGATTTTCCCAGCAAATCTTTCATGGCTGCAGTGCTCCCAGTGACTCCAAAGTGCAAATCCTACTTGACTAAACAGAATTATGCCTGCACTGAACTCCTTGGAGAAGTTCTGGCCCACCTGGATTGCTCTCTGTCCCTCCAAAACTCCTCCAGCACAGGCAGCACACTGGATTCAAGACGCCAAACTCAGCTCGTTTTTAACTGCATGAACACAATCTGTATCCACTGAAGATTCTAGGCATGGCAGATACAGAGATTAATCCTGGGGCAACTGAGATGAATTGCAGAACCATTCCGTAACTGACTACAAGCAGAAATCAATTGGGCCAGTTACCAAATGACTCAGTTTAAATGGAAACTTATTTGCCCAGACAGCAAGAAACTATTTACATGTGCTACTTCTGAAATTTACCTCTAGCTACGGCCATATGGTAATTTAACTTTTAAATTGTATTTACTGCATTCTTATACTTTAATCAGTCAATGCAAAGCTAAACTCTTCAGAACGCCACGTTTAAGCTCGAAACTCCAAACATTTGCAGTTTCTCTCTGCCTTTGAGCAGTTGCATCGTCAGATAATAACAGATCAATCAGGGCTCAGCCCTTTGAAGTGTCTCTGCTCCAATGTGTCTCCTTGCCTTGCTGTACGTTTTACTCCAAGTTGGAGGCTAAACTTTCCTGCTTTAGAAGCAACGAGCTCAGCTCAATTAGCAGAGCAAGGGTTTTTTTTGAGCGTCGCACGTAATTAGTTTCAAGGTCTCTAGTTTTAACAGCCATTTGTTAATCTTTTTTATATAGCTGGCGCAAAGCTTGTGATTCAAATACAAGGAGGCAGGCAAAGAGCTGGAGTGATTCAACTGCACCCAGTTCCAGAACTCAGCTTGGCTTTTCTGACAAGCAATTTGGCTTCACATTTCATAAACCATGACGTGGCTACTTTAGGAAGAGAAAGAACCAAGGCTTGCAGAAGAAGGAAATGCGTCTTATCAGAATACATATTTTTGGAAGTGGCAAAGCAACTTTGGGACAGATCACCCCATCGCTGCATTCTCTTCTTTCTCTCTCTTTCCTCTCCCTATATGTCTGTGCCTGTGGATATATGTGGAGATCTGACATCAGCTGCCTAAATGTCATCAGCCACTCAAAGAGAAAGTTTGAATTAATGGCTCTGATTCTGGTGGAGTTTCCCTTTGTCCCGGATATAAACACACTGTCCTAGTCAGAGTTAACTGCTATTTTTAGCTCTGACAAGAGCGCATCTGAAAAGCCTGTTCTGTTGTGCTTGGAAAATACCAGATCCCTCCAAGTGCCAAACATGCTGGGGGGAAAAGCATTCCTGGGGCAGGCTTGTCCTGGACAGCCTGCATGAACTCTCCACAGCTTCCTCTCCCTTCTTTTTCCCACAGGAGGCAGGAACATTCGCACGAACACACAGGGAGCAGCTTGGAACGGCACAGGCTGCTGCTGAGCCCTGCTCAGTGTATCTTTTCTCAAGAATAAATTCAGGGTATGTCCAGTATGCTCATTCACCTAATTGAATCAAAGCCTCTTTGCCCAGCGGTGTTATTGCTTGGTTTGGTTATAAGCAGGTTTTCTTTAAAGGGTAAAACCCCACTAATAGAGTCCTTGTTTTTCTGGTTTAGGAAAAATCTATGACTACATAGTTTTCATACACGGGTGAATAGATGATCTGACCGTGGCCTTTCCTTAAGTGAAAGTTATTTAAGCTTGTCACTAACACAAGAAACGTCATCCGTGGGAGGGCATGGACACACTGCAGCCCTCAAACGATTTTGGAAGAGTGACAGGCAACGGACCAGAGCAGAGCAAACAAGTTCTGCGGCACCAAAACGCCTTTTCCTCCAGCAGGACACATTGAGGGACTATTTGGCACAGCCGATGCTGCAGCCTGGAGGACGTGGGCCAGCACTGCTGCCGCGGAGCAGCGTGCAGCAGCATCCATACCCATCGGCCCGCACTCCGCGGATGCTGCGGAGCTGGGTGGGATATTCCCTGTGCCCAGGACAGCATGGACCACCGGGGAACCGCGGCGAGGGATGCCCGCGGGGGTGGGAGGAGGCGCTGGCACCAGGACAGCAGGGACAGCACGGACAGCGGCGACAGGGATAGCGACAGGGATGCGCTGCCGTGCCGTGCCGTGCCGCGCCGTGCCGGAGCGCATCCCCTCCCCGGTGCGCGGCGCGGTCCCCGCGGGCAGAGGAGGTGGCGGCGGTGTGACAGCGCGGCAAGGAGCATGCGTGCGGGAGGAGGAGGAGGAGGAAGAGGAGGAGGAGGGATGGCGCGGGGAGGCGGCCGCTGTTTATTTGCAGCCGGG
>VZRM01003034.1:696419-844161 GCA_013397955.1 Grantiella picta
TGCTACGGCAACTCCCTGCGGGGCGAGTTCGTGCACGACGACGTGTGGGCCATCGTGAACAACCCCGACGTGCGGGCGGCCGCCCCCGTGTCCGCCGCCTTCGCCAACGACTTCTGGGGCAAGCGCATGGCCGAGAACACGAGCCACAAGTCCTACCGGCCGCTCTGCGTCCTCACCTTCAAGTGAGTGTCCGGCTGCCCCTCCCGGCCCGGTGGGGTCAGGGGAGCCCCTCAGCCCCGGTCCGGTGCTCTAGGCTTAGTGATTCAGCATTTCCGTGCGGGACGGGGTGCGGGCGGGGGGCTCAGCCGCCGCTGCGGTGCCTCCGCCCGGCCCGGGGCAAGCTGGCTGGAAAAGAGGAGCAATAAGGGGGGCCCGCCGCTCCCCCTGCAATTGCCCCGCTTTCCCGGCCGTGTGGGAGCAGGTAGAGCCTCTTCCCCGGGCTGCCGTGGGGAGAAAAGGGAAAACGGAGCGGTTCGGGAAGCGCTTTTGACTGAGGAAGGTGCTGGCATGCATTCCCCGCGAGTTCCTCCGGTGCTTCATCTCGAGTGCCTTTTCTCCGCGATTGAGCGATCGTGCCAGAAACTTCCCGCGTTGTGTTTTGAAGCAGAGCCGTAGTCATCCACCCCACCTCTGCTGTTAGCGCTGAAAGCGGAGGGTCAGCCCCGCCGGTACCGCGCATCCCTCCCGGCGGCTGCACCGAGCTCCCCGGCAGCCTCCCTGCCTCTGATGTTCCTTCCCTGTGTACCGGGAAGAGTTGTTGAGGAGGAGTTTCGCTTGTGTCGGAATAGAGAGAAGTTGAGCGGCAACAAAGTGACAGCTACCGTCGCTAATCCTGGAGGGAAAACCCTCGCTGGCCTCTCTCCCCTAGGAGGAGAATTTGTGGCAAAGCAGCTCAGTTACAATCCGTGCAGTTTGTCATTCTTTCCCTTGGCTTGTCCTCTTTTTAATTTATCCTGATGAAACGTTAGCGATGGGGAATATTTAGCAGTTTAGGAATGATCCATGTGCTTGCAGGGAGCTGTGCTGGAGAGCTGATGTGTGGCTGAGTGATGTGTAGCACTTGGTAGATGCTCATCCCAAACTACAGCAGGCACTGGGAATAAAGGGTATCAAGTGTGCCAAGGGGATGTGTTACCGGATGCTGGTTCACTCTGCTGATTGAGAAACTCATTAGAACACCGGATATATGAATAGAATGTCACAGACATGTGGAAATTGAGTGTTTCCGTGAAGCGAGAGCAGTTTTGGGGAATGCAACATCCCCTTGGCACTGCCACAGAGCACTTGCTGCCCTTTGGCTGGGAAGGTGGAATTGGAGCCAAGAGCCATCAGTGTTGGCTGTCTGGGGAAGCAGGGCTGGATGGGCACAGGCTGGCAAATCCCTGATAAGGGAAAACTGAATAGCGCACACCCTTGGGAACTGGATTATTTTTTAGAGCAGGTTTTGTACCTTCTCCTTCAGAATGTTTCTCAGAATGTTTCTGTAGAGAATGACAGGCGAGTAGGTAGCCAGAGGCAGAGCTGGCTCCATCGTGTGTCCAGCCAAACTGTTGTGGTTTGGGGATCCGTGTAATTCATCCATTCCTCCAGCAGTACATCTGGAGAGGGGAATGAGCCTGTGTGTGTCACCACTGACCTGCCTGCATGCAGTATGAGTGCTGGAGTGCTGGACTTGGCCTGTTGGATCAGGTTGCAGGATTGAGATCGTGATGCTAATGAGCAAAAGAGACTTAAACTTGATTAACAAAATGGAAACTAAATGTTCTAGCTCCCATTTGTATGTATTTGAACTGGTTTTGCCTTTGCTATTTAAAGGTGTGCGTGTGTCAGAAAAGGATGAAGTGCTGTCTCTGCCTAGTCCTTTTTGGAAGGGAAGTGAGACTAATTTTGTGAACAAGATTACATCCTCTATGCTTATAATAACCACACAGCCAAGACATTGGGTCAAAGGCAGAGTCATTTGTTCACCACTTGGCATTGCATTTGGAGCAGGGAAGGAATCGTTTATCTTCCCTGGCTGCAGAGGGAGATTATTTCCACCGCATCTCAGTTATCCTTCCAGTTTCCACATCCTTCCCATTTCATTTCTACCAGTATGGCTCCAGGGAAGGATGTTAAGAACTGAGGGCAGAGAAACCTCAGGCAGCACTGAATCTGTGGCTGAGCTGAGCTCTGCCTGCCTGAGCTATCTGCCCCTGCCTTGCCCAGCAGGAGGTTGCTGGTTGGTCTCTGTCCTCCTGCAGAAGGATAAAGGATTTACCCTGATTCCTGTAAAATGCTGGGGAGAAACTGACATCTAACACAGAATGGAAATGAATGTTGCTAATACTTTTTGTTAGAGTTTTCTGCATCCACTTGGGGTACTTGAGAACACTGTGTGATGTGCAGAATCTTGCTGAAGGAGGGAAGAGAGGACCAAAGTATTCTGGTATCTTTTCTGGTTTTAGATTTGCTTGTTTTCTTGAATTTATCTTCTTCTTGTGCTAATTTGGTCAAATCCAAGGCATTTTAATTGCAGCATGAATCTTTATATCTGCCTAGTGGCTCTGCTTCTCTTGCATGAAACTTTCATCTGTAAAGGCTTGTTTTGTGTCTTGTCTTTGCATCTTACTAAGATTAAGGGATCTGGGAGAACTCCAAACTGCATGTACAGAGCAGATGTGAAGGGTGGGCTGAAATTTACATCCACAGATCCATCAATCTGCAGAAACTTTGTCTCTTTTCTGCCTTTTGTGGCTGTGAAAGTAAGGAGGACTCAAGATGCCCTGTGGACTTTTCATTAGGCTGAGCATACCCTACATATAAATGACATATTCCTGAAATGATCTCAATTAAAAAAATTTATCACACACCTGTCAGGAAAATCTGCAGCAGACATTGCTGAAACTGTGTAACAGTAGTTCAGTGTCCCCGATGAATTGGAAATCATAAGTGACAGTGCTCATTCCAGTACACTAATGCTCTGGAGCCAAACAGTGAAAAGAGCTCAAGTATTTGACATTATTCACACTGGATCTGACAGCATGAATGATCAGAGGAAACGAAGAGTGGCCCATGTTACTGGGACCATTGAGTGAAACTTAAAATATTCGCAGAATTGCTGCAGTGTTTTGTGTGGGTTAACATCAGAAGGGGGGAAAAAAAGCCTGCATGTGGACTGTTGAATTAAATAATGTTTGCCTTCTGTCTTCAAACTTCTGTTACTTTTTCTCTTGACTTCTGTGAAATAAAGGAATGTTGAATTAGTTGGTTCAGAAGTATTGCACATGGGTAACTGTTAGCTGACAGGTCCAGCACAACTCCTCACCTACATGGGATTTCAGATGGTAGGCAGTGGTTTTCCATGGTCCCAAGGAAAAACTGACTTCATGCTCTCTTTTCTACCTGCTGTCACTTAGAGGTGTTTACCTGCAGGTATTTTATTATCCAAGCAGTGATTAAATATACTTCTCTCTATAGAAGGCAACTTTTTGGACTCAGGAGATAACTATTTTTTGGTGTCTGCCTTATAAAATGTTAAGATGAAAGGTAGGAAAAAAAAAAAGGGGGAGGAAGAAAAAAAAGAACTGCCAGTTCTGTAATTCACTCAGGATTTTATATTTAAACTGGGTGCTTTCTGTCTTACACCTTGCCTGCACTAGCAGAAGTTCACTGAATCATTTATTCCCTCAGTAGCACATAAGTTACTCCTTGTTTCCAGTGGTTTTGCAGAAATGTTTCTCAGCTGCTGAAGCAGAAGGTGCAACCCTCAGAGCTGTCTCTCTCTCCCTCTTCCTGCCTGCCAAATCCCCATTTAGATAGATTCTCCAGCCCAGGTGATGAAGGTTTGGTGCAGTCAGCAGCACAGTGAAGGTGCACAGTGGTAGAAAATGGTGTGAATGAAGCCTTTAAAATCCCCTGAATGCCCAGATTTCCTTCCAGCTGCCCAAAAAGGCTGCTAGCCAGTGATGTACCAGCCTGAGAAGTCAATGGGGGCTTCAGAATTCTGGGTGGGCACTGAGATCCTCATGTGAGACTTCCAGTGGCTTTGGATCAAAGCCTTAAGGGAATGTGAGCTTGGGTTAGGTGTAAATACATAGCCAGAGGGAGAACTGATTCTGTAATTCACTGTCAGCCTGCTGATCTATCTAGCTGTTTACAGCTGATCCTTCTGTTTTTCCAGCTGTATCACTGGCATGAGTTTCAAGGGCAGGGAGCTTAAGAAAACCAAAACAACCTGGGGAAGCAAAAAAAGACCTTACATTTTCCCTGTTATTGATTTAATGCTATATTACAGCTTGACATCCCAGGGTAATATAGTGGAGCTATAATGTGTCAGGTTAAATACACAGTGCACAGGTATTTTCTTCACTCTGCACATCACAATATTTAGGATGGTGTCAGGATTTCCCTTGTGCAGCTTAGGCTGCTATTCCTACCCACGCTGTGGCACTTACTCTCCACACTGGGGAAGAACCACATCAGTTTCTCCTGAAATTGATGTCGTTCTGGTGTAGCCAGAGGTGGACTTTGTGAAGAAAAGCAGATTATTTTATAAGACTGGTTGTGTCATAACTGGAATATACAGATGTGTCTCTAAACATACAAGCTTTTCTTCAGACCCAGAGCAGAATGCCTTGCTGCCATGTTAGGTTTCTTCCAAAGGTTGGATTTTTTTTTTTCTCCAGTTCCAGGTGTACAAGAAGCCTCCCTCATAAATATAATTTTTTAGGAGGTGTCTGATGTTTATGGTTGTAAGGTTGGGCTGTTTCTCTGGGGTGGCTGGCACTCCCTGGAGGGTCAGGGGAAGCTCCCTGCCCTGGGATGGGGGGCACAGAGCTGGCCGGATACACCTGTGCTGAATAAAATCTGTCTCTTGAATTAAAAGCCTTTCATGAGGGAAATAGTTCTCTAATTCTCCTGAACCACTTGGCTGAGGTGAATCCAGCCACGCTTATCTTTGCTCTTTGCTTCAGTGGTGTCTTGTCTCAATTGAACACCCACCAGTTCCTGGGGATTTTCTCTCATCAGGCATTCTGTTCCTCTTGCACCAATGTCACCCTTAATTTTCTTTGGCCGTCTTTTACCTGAAAGGCTCAGCTTTCGACCAACCTTCTTACCCACAGGAGCATCCTTGTCAATACTCTTTAGAGTTCATGGAAATAAAGTGCTCTGGCTGCTACTGGTTAGCTGAAGGCATTCCTCTGCATTTTCTCTCTCTGTTTCTGGCTGCTTTCCTGGGTTTTCTCTGTATTGTCTCGCAGACTTGAAGAAAGAAAGGGAAAATAAAAAAAAGGCTGTTCTCTTTTCACTCACTGTACATTTCTTTAAATTATTTTTTCTTTGCTTCTGTGTAAGTTAGAGTGGCATTTCCTTCATGCTCTTCAGCTTATTTCAAACTTGCTTCAGATTTGCTGAAGAACCATTACATCCAGTTTGAAATACTGTCTTTAGGATGAATAACTTTATACTAGATTTCTGTTACTATTGCTTTCTCTTCTTGCTCAGTGGCTGTCCTAGCTTGGTTTTTGATCACATCTCATCCTTTCTCTCTCTCCACACTCTGATTCATGGCTGCTGAAGAATTTCTTGAGATGTTTTTTCCTTCAGCGCAATGCTCTTGCTGAGATGCTATTCGAGAATAATTTTTAAGACAAGCTGCATTTTGATCACTATCTAGATAAAATACCACCTGGTTTGTCAGTTTGTAGCTTGCTATGCTCTGGATTTTTTTTCTCCTCTAGTTTTCCAAGGCTGTTTGTGGAGGCAAACCTGAAGCTGTGTGAGTGGTGCTCTCGTCATTCCTAGCACAGGAATGATCATCAAACCACATTTCCTTGGGTGAATTCTAGAAAATTCCACCCTGGCCCACGTGCCACTTCCAAGGTGCTGCTTCTTCTTCCCAGTCTAATTGTGACTTCTGTTTTCTCTTCCTACCCCTGCTGGAAAGCAATAACCTGCTTTGAATGCCTGCTCTTGACTCTTGCTCTGGTGATTGCTGAGCCCTGAGGGAATTGCTGCACTGGGGAATTGCTGTGGCCTCTGTCTTCTTCCCCATCACCATTACAGCAAACCGAGGAAAAAACCATTTAAAAATGCCTTTTTATCCATTTAGCTCTCGGGCATTGTGGAAAGATGATCAGCACGAATCTGACTTTGTGGTGGGAATTGGGCATTGCATGAACACCACTGCAAAGGGGTTTATTTGCTGTTCACTGCTCCAGGTTTTTCATTCATCTCCGAGCTGTTTCCACATAGAGCTCTAGTCATTATTGCCACTGATGCAGCTGCACCTCTTTTGGAGTGCAAATGCTCATTTTCCTGGCACTCAGTGCGTGCATCTGTGGAGTTTATGTGGAGACTCCACCATGCACTGAAATTGGGTGTTACTTTGCATAAAGTTTGCCATATTTAACACGCAATTTGAACAGGAAAAGATCATCACAGGAAACTTAATCCATCCTTATATGTTAGATTAATTTATATAAATCTGCATGTGAGCCTTCCTTTATAAAAACTGTGGGGGTTTTATGAGGTGTGGGATGCTCTGAGACTTTCCATTAAGTGTTACTTGCTCTAACAAATTACCATTATTATCCTGTGCATTTCTATTTCATTACACGTTGCGTTTCGTTGTTAGTCTTTTGAAAATAATAAAACAGATTAAACTAAACAAGAGCTGCCCAGGGATAATAACAAAGTCTATAAAAAGAGGAAACTCTCCCATTATGGTTTACAGTATTATTAAATCATAAGAGGCCTTAAAAAAGGTTGAATGAGTCTTCATGTGTACAAGTGGATGGAAAGCAGTATATTAGAGCCTGGGGGGTGCTGGGGATTATATAGTGTAACTGGATCTGTGTGGGATTTGTCTGTGAGGATAAAGTCAGAGTCCCACTCTCTTTCCAGACCCTCTCTGTGGGGAATTCCTTACCCAGAATTGATGTTTCCCTGCCTGATAGCTTCTCTAGAGGGCCAGTGGGTCTCTGAGGCTGCTGATAGTGGTTACTCTGAAGAGATGGAATGATCTGCTTTCTCCTGGAGAGCTGTTCAACAGGCTCTGCTCAGGGAACCTTCAACAGCTGGTGCTGTGGAAGTGTCTCTGGGAGTGACACTAATTCCTTTTCCTACAGTGGGTGGTGGAGGAATGGTGGAAAAACTGCTGCAGGTGGCAAAGCAAGCTGTACTATTCCTCTGTTCCTGGAAAACATCCCTTAGCCTCACCAAAATCAAGGGATTTGTTATTTTGGTGTACCTTCTGGAAAACATCCCTTAGCCTCACCAAAATCAAGGGATTTGTTATTTCGGTGTACCTTGGGTGTGACACACTGCATGTTTGTGCTCTTCTCCTCCTTTCTCCTTTCGCCATTTCCCAGGAGGTTTAGCAGCCTCTTTCTTGCTTCCAAGGACTCTTCCATCATCCTGCAGAGATGTCAGACCAATGAAAAACTCTTCTCCAGGTGTCTCATGGGTGGCTCCTCTGAGGAACAACCTCCATGCCTGAGATGGTTGTGTCTCCTCTTTCAAGGTTCTCTGTTCCTAGGAGCATCATTTGCTGTGCCCAGCCCCAGATCTTTAGGATGCAAACACATCTCTGGTTTGAGGAGCTGGCGGGTCCAAAGCCTGGCCAGCCCAGAGCATCTCCTCTCCACACTGTGTGCTCTGCAAAGATCTGTGACACAAATCTTACAAGCTGTGCTTTAGCTCAGACAGATGTTATGATCTTCATGCAGAAATGGCTGAAGTCTTCCAGCCCACAAGATCCATTTTTCCAGGTTTTTTTTGTGGGGCATATTAAGTGTGGAAATACTTAAAATACTCAAAATACCTAAAATACTTAAAATACTTAGTTTTGGCTTGCCAGCACTTCTGTTCATGAACATTATGTTGGAGAAACACCACTTCTTCCTTCATTTTGAGATTCAGATCTCTGTTACTTCCTTTGTTTGCTAAACCATTTACTGTGTGTAATTGCTGCATGCTGCTGCCAGTAAACAAAACTGAATCTCTCTGTTAAGGCATTAAAGATTAAGAGGGGAGAAGTAATTTTTTCTTTGCCCATCCCCTCCTGCTGCCTCGCCCAGAAGTTGCTCCATAGCTCCTTTCTGGTGGAGCAAATTTGGCTTTCCACAGCCTTTTTTCCCCCCCCATGGATGTGTGATTTTGGGAGCTTTGGAAAATTCTTGTGCCTTGGGTTAGAGCTGTTCCAAGACCCAGATTCGCTCACCCATTTGACATACAATAATTTTAACATTTCAACACCGTTCTACCGGGATTGTTTCAGGAGGAAAAAAATGTTTCCTTCATTGCCATGTGGCCTAATTTCTTATGACAAAGAGCTTTAGCAGCAAAAAGCACTGGGGTGGATATAGCACCTGCCCAGGCTCACGTTTAGTGTTCCTGGACCACCAAAGATGGTTTCTAAAACACACACCGAGGCATGCTTGCAGTCTGATTTTGCTGTTTAAAGGAAGAGTTATCTGAATTGCGTGGGATTATGTTTGTGTTTTGTTCTGGTGTTTTGTATTTATTTAAAGAACACGCTGGGGAACAGCCAAGCTGCGAGGCTGATGCTTTTACAGAGCTGTTTTCAATAATTTACATCAGGTAACTCACAGCTTACAAGCCTCATTGACTTGCTGCTCACCCTGAGAAGAGCACATCCCTGCCTTTGGGACAGCAGGGGACCTGATAGGGGCAGGAAAATCCCTTGGTTAATAAAGTTCTGCCTCTCCTGCCAGTATTGCAGGATGGGAAGTGATCAGATGTCATCCACGGAGACTAATAATAGATTTTGCAAGAATGTTGTCAGATGTCATGGGTTTAGTAATTGGTTCTCACAACTTGGCCAACTGAATGAGAATCTCTCACCTTTTGGTGTGTGAGTTCATATCGCCTGATAGATATCCTGAGCACTTGTCCCCACTGTCCTCACCTGCCTGTGTCTGCTTTGTCCAGAAATCAGCTTGTCAGAGCACATTTTGGCATTTGAGGGTGATGCCTTCTCGGTAAAAATATGAACAGACACAGCAGGATAGGGAAAAATATAGTTTGGTTTAATAGGATCCTAGGTGCTCAACTCGCCAAAGGTGGAAACACCCCGAGAAACACACCTTGTACAACACATAGAGCATTTTTATAGACTTTACAAATTAGTCTATCTGCCTAAAATCCCCCAATATGGAACTTAATAAATGAAGTAATTGTCCCCCTATTCTAATTACCTCCTCCTTAATGAGACTACAGCCTAGCTGACAAAAATATATTCCAGAGAGGAGGCTCATCCAAGGTTGGAGCCTCTAGCTTTGAGATAATATGAATATTTAATCTTCCCACCTTGCCGAACCCCCAAACTAAGCTAAATATCAGACTACGAGAGTTACAAACATGTAGGGCTAAGGAGTGTTTGTGAAGGGCACAAGGAAAGGGAAAGGGTATAAAAATGGATAAAAAGGGTATAAAAGAAAGGACAAAAAATATTCAAGCATCAAGGGCGAGCGGTGGACTGTGCTGCAGCTGATTTCCAGCCAGAAAGGATTCATTTGTATAAAGAATATGTCCTGCAGAGGTTCCCTGACATTGTGCACATCTGCAGGTGGCTCTGTGCTGCCCCTTGCCCTCCTCAGCCTTTCTGCTAAAAACAAAATTCTGGCCTGGGGGTTCCCAGGGCTGCAGCTGAAGCTCTGGCTGGGTTTCTGTCCTGCCTTTTGTTGTGGTTTGTCATTCAGAGTGGTAGAAATAAGGGGAAGTGATGGACGCTGCTGCCCTGAAGTGGCTTGCAGGAGAGATGGGATAAAAAAAGAAAAAAAATCCCCAACTCTTCATGTGTTCTTGGATCTCACAGGCTGATGTCTTGTCAAAATGGAACTGCATCAACCCGTGCTTCGAAGGGAAAGGTCAAGTCATGGCAAAATCTCACTTTTCTGCAAACTCTCTGGGTTTCATCTGTTGCCTCCCCAAACTCTCCAGTGGGAGCACAGCAGGAATGCACAAGGAAGACTCTTGGTAAAATTAGACTGGCCTGGAAAATTCAGCCCAGGACAGCTAGCACTCCCCTGCTTATGAAAATGTAGGGAGTTATTTATAAAAATAAAAATGCTGTCTGGCTCTCACAGACCTTTTCACACCTCCTCTGTCTCACAAAAAAAACCCCTAAGGTGTTTTTTTATAGTAGCAACAGCTCAGTGGCCTTGCTGTTGCATCATGCATATCATGGGAAAAACCTGGAATCTCTTAGTGACAACAGGGAGGATTATTGACCCCACAGCACATTTACAACTGCCTGCGAAATATTTTGATTGGGTATTCTCCTCACTGGTCCTCTCGTCATTTGTTTTTAAACAAAAAAAAAGTTAAAGGGCATATTTCAAAAATAAAGAGCGTTTTTCCAAAGTCCTTGTTCATGTATGGAGTCTTCCCTAGATAGACACCGTGTATATTTGTGTTTATTTGTGTGAGGATATATAGATTTGTCCAAATGTACAGATGTTGTTAACACTAAAGAGAATTATCTTCAGCTTCATGTAAGGCAGAGCTTGTCAGCAGCTGTTAAGCAAGCTGGCTGTAAAAAACAGTGACCAGAAAAATGTGTTAATACATGCTGTCAGACAAATGTCGTGACAGCTTGTTACGTTTAATTTTTTTTTTTTTATGATTGACCCAAATAATGAACCCTGATTGTCTCATCACTAGGGTGATGTTAGCTAACTTATCTTTGCCATCAATGTCCTTATAAAAATGATGCAAACTATTGGGCAAGCTCCTTTATGCCAGTAAAACATTTAAATAAAGGCTTCACCTTCAGTGTGTGACACCATTTTGATAGTTAAATGGGAATAAATTCCCCTGCTATGCCAAGCAGATGCTCCAGTGCCTTACCAAGTCTTTGTCTTGGCTCTTCCTGGGCAAAAACATCTATTCTAGAACAGAAAATATTGTGAATATTTTGAATATTTTGTGAATTAACCCATATTGTGAAGCTGCCACGTGGCCAAGAGAACCACAGGAGGTGCCAGCAGGGAAATGGGAAATAAGGAAATAAGTGCCATGATGTTGGCCAGGGTGGTTTGCTGCCGAGGAAGCACAGGAATCATCTCTCTGCACTGAACTGTGCTGGGAGGGCACAGAAGGTTGCCAAACACAACCACATCATATGAAAACTGGGGAAATGGTTTCTCTCTGATCAGATAAACCAGAGGTTTGGAGCGATTTTCAGTAATTAGTTTAATAGCACCAACATCAGATGGCTGCAAATGGGGCAAAAGATTTAATTCAGAGTATTTCCAACTTGTCTTGCTATTACACCGCCTCTCAAACCCAGTCATGGTTTTGCTTTCTCCCAGGCTGAACATATTGCTGGCTGGAATGAACCCCTTCTATTTCCACGCAGTGAATGTGGTTTTGCACTGCCTGGTGACTCTCGTGCTGATGTACACTTGTGACAAAGCTGTGTTCAAGGACTGTCGGCTGGCTTTTGTCACAGCACTCTTCTTTGCTGTGCACCCCATTCACACCGAGGCTGTAAGTATGTGCCACCACGGCTAAAAATAAACTCATTCTTGCAAATTTTAATTTTTTTTTTTTTTAAGGAAACCTCTGAGTCACGCAGAATGTGGGATTTGGGATTTTTTTTGCTCTTAGAATGTGCTCCGTTTAAAATAATTTGCAGGAGTCATTGAGGAAAATGTGTATTTGTGCTTGCAGTCTTTGTGCTCTGGCACTGAATTCTAAATGATCATTCCTAATCAGCCATGCTGGGGATAAATGGACACTCAGGAGTGCTGTGAAACCAAAGACCTCAGCGAGGCTGTGCTCTCCTGCTGGGATATTGTTGAATTCCTTCAGTCATCTCCTGTAGCCATCAATTTTAGGCAGGAAAAGTGAAGGGAGCATCAGTGTGTATTCCGGAGGAGCTCGCTCAGACAGAGGTGATGTGACCCCTGGATTAATTTATATTTATTGCAATTAAAAGCTGGGAGAATCATCTTCAGAAAGAAAGTTGTTAACTTAATGAACATCAGCGTAAGTTTACAGAACAGCTGATGCTGGACATCTTTCTGTTCATTTTAAAGAAACAATTAAAGACACAATCATTCCCAAACTGCGGTGTGTGGCATGAAGAAACACTTCTGGAGCTGAAAGGAGCCTTGCTGTCTTTGAGAAGGAAAGGCAACGTCCAGCTTCCCTCTCTTGAGAAAAGCAACGCACTCATTAACTGAGATACCACTGACATCACACTGCTCTCGCTGCAAGCCTTTGTAAATGAGGGAGGCAAACATCTCCTGTGGCTGAGAACTTTGGAGGAGAGATTACCTTAAGAACAAAAAGCCACAGGCTTTGCAGTTCCTCCCTGTGCTGGGTTGTGTGAACTAATCAGCCAGGCTCCCTTTGATAAGGCAGCTTTATATTTTGAGGGAGGTTTTAGTCGAGGCGCTCTCTTGGAATTTATTTTTGTCTGGGTCAGAAATTTAAAAGGTTAAAATAAATGCCAGAGCTCTGAATATAACTTAATTATGTAATCTCAAAAGGGGTGGAATTTCAAAGGGCCTTTTATTTGCTTTATGGGTGGTTTTTAGATCTTTATGGAATAGGATATTGAAATAACTGCGAAAAAGAGTGTTTGTCCGTTCTTCTTCAGTATACCCTTTTTTATGAAAAGATTTTTTAAATTAATATGTAGAAAAAATTCTCAAAATTTTGTTCAGAATGAACAAATTCTATCACACTATCCATTTTCGGTGATAAAGTTCATTCAAATATTACTTATATAATAACTTTTTCTTTAACAAATTCCAGTTCTGGGACTTGGATGCATTTCTCATCTAAGCCTTATTATACAAAATTAAAACACATCCCTAAAATTGGCATTTTCTACGTACCTTTATTAACATTTTATTACGTAAAGAATGACTTCACTCCTGGCTTACTCATTTATTTTGCCAAGCAAGAAATGCAGCAGACAAAACTGAGCATATCCTACACTATCCAAGCAACATTTCCCTGTGCTGAGGGAGGACAACACTGAAAAATCAACAGCTTAAAATACCAGCAGCGACCACGGGTTGTTGAAGCATCACTGAGTGTACATTCCTTTTTCTAGCTGTGTTTTTACACCTGTGTGTCTCTTTTCCTTTCAGGTAACAGGTATAGTTGGCAGAGCAGATGTCCTCGCCTGTCTGCTCTTCCTGTTGGCTTTTCTCTCCTATAATAGGTATGTGGTAATGATGCCTGAAGGTTTTTAGCTTCTATATTTTTCTGTATCTGGAGTTTTGGTATGTGACTCTGGACTCCATACAGGGTGCTAAAGCTGCTGTTCCCAGCATTTTAGGCAAAACAGTTCCTCTCAGTTGGAAAATCCAAGGACACTTTGCTGCCTCAGAGCCCCAAGATAGGTAAACAAGAGTGAATTGGGGGAGCAAGCTTGGGGTAATTAACATCATCATCACCTGCAGGTGTAATTGGAGGATTAAGACTCAATATATTAACAGACAGAACCCATAAAATATGAAAAATTTGTGAGTTGTTGTCCATTTTGGGTGTAGCCTCTTGAGTAGGCTTGAATGTACCTTAAAAGCCTTTAATAAATTAATCTCTTTTTTATTCTCCTAAGTTTTAGGTAAGCTTGTTCAGGCATCAATAACATCATGAGATTCTCTAGTCTGAGGAGGGGACAAAGGCAAAGTGTTTGATGGTTTTTGGCAGAGGCACTGCTCTGTGGAAGTGTCTTGGTCCTCACCTGTCCTTGTCCTGGTGATGCTTAGGAGAACAAAAAAACATAAAATCAGAACTCAGCATTTACAGTCCTCCTTCCATGACATTGCAGCTGACCATTGTAAAAATGACAAAGAAATGTTTTTAGTGGAAGGCAAACTGTCTGTGTGCAGAGTGAGGAGCAGCCAGACCCTGCCTGCCTTTCCAGTGTGTGCTGTGGGACTGTGCAACACCTGGGCTGGGAGAGTTAAGGAGTGTCTAGACCATTAGTCATCCTTTTTTTTGGAGCAAAACTTGGCACTGCTTGCTGCTCTGTGCTCTAAAACTGCAGCTGAACGAGTGTAGGGACAGAAATAGCTTCCTTGCATGGGCTTTCTGCACCTTTTGTGTTATTTGCAGTTTGAAATAATGCTGTTTACATTCAGAAATAGCACTGTGTCTTCACAGCCACAGGGGAAAACTGCTCACATCCCTCTGGGGTTGTCTGCCACCAACCCTGCTTGCATCAGAAAGTCCCAAAGGTGTAAAACTGGTGGTGACCCTGCAGGAACCTGTCTGTTTGAGTTTGGTTCTCTCCTGCCTTCTCCTCCGTGCTCCAGGCTTGCTGCCCAGCCTGTTAATGATCACAGTCTCTGACTCAGGGCACTGTGGGTGGCATAGAGGAATTTTTGCTTTTTGTCCCAAAAGGGGAATCAAGCCTGTTTTGTTCTACATGACAGAAAACAGGCGTTTTTTGCCCTCTCTGTACTTACTCTGCCTTCCTCTCACTGTTTCAAGTCTACTTTATTTTTCTGTTTGTCCTTTTTGTGCACCAAGAATTCGAGCAGCTCCCCACATTGGTGTTTTCTCTCCCTGTCCTGTGTCTAAGCCTGTCCTTATTTTAGATTATTCATGTCTCAACATGTTCCTCTCAGCCATCCTAAGGCATTAGGGAAAAGTCTCAGTATTTGTGTGACAGCAGTAAACATGAAAATAAGAGAGGAGATGAAATATTTCACGTCAATTCTGTTTTCCAGGAGCGTGGATCAGCTTTATGTTGGGGAACATTTCCCTCCCACTGCCTCCCCATTCTTCTTGCTGCTTAGTTTATTCCTTGGGACGTGTGCAATGCTGGTGAAAGAAACTGGAGTCACTGTGTTTGGTGTTTGCTTGGTTTATGACTTCTTTTCCCTCTCCTGCAGTGGACTGAAATGGTAAGTAACTCGTTATGCTCACGGTGCTTTTCAAGTGTTTTCACCTGTGCGTCTAAAATGTGTATTATTGTGATATGCAGCACTGGGGGAGATGGATTTGCCCTGCTGAGTTAGATGGTACACGTTTGGCACATTTGGAGTTTCATTCTGTGGTTTGGGGCTTTGTTTTATTTTTTTTTAAATTTTATTTTTTGTTACTCTCTTGCTGCCTGGTAACTTTTGTTGGGTAAATAGACCAGATGTGAAGAACTGATCCCTAAAATGCTCAGTTCACCCTGGCAAGACTAACATTTATTTTTAGTGTGAGAGTTCTGACTGAAGCATCAACATCTTAAAATTTCCCTGGCTTAACTCCTTCCATTCCCAATGCCTGCTTGATTATTCAGTCACAATGCCATGGGTTTAGAAATACTGTATGATGTGTAGTGGTAAAACCAGGTTTGATATTTTTTTCTGTCCTTGCAGAATGGAAAAAGAGGGAAAATATCCCTCCAGTTCTGGTTGAAATAATTAGCAGCTCTCAGCAGTCACTGGAGAAAAATCAAATACTTTGAAGTTGTGCTCCTCACCCACTTAGTGTCACAAATAACTATGCTATTTTCCATCTCCAAAATCAGAAGTCTTGTTTCATAGGAGCTGTTTTTTTACAGTGGATCACAGGGGATCCTCTCTTCTCACTGGATAAGTAGTTCTTAGTGGTGTGGCTGGTGGGCAAGGAGCCAGGGAGATTTCTGGGGACTGACAGGCAGCATGCTTGTTAACACTTGAATTTACGGCCTGACAGGCTTGTTCCAGGAGCTGCCTGGCTAAAGGGAACACAACTGTTAATTAACTGCAGGAAAATCTGTGCCTTCCTCCTCCCCCCTTTCCTCAGTCTCCCCCTTCCCATAGGTTCCAGGGGCCTCTTCAAGCTATTTTTTTTTTTGTTTTAGTGGTGGCCAGTTGCCCAGATGTGGCACCTTTTAGCTTGTAGGAATGAAGCTCTCCAGCCCAGATGTGCTGCATTTTCATATCTGCTCTGGTTGCACGTATTGTGCATTTATTTCTCTGTGATGCTCAAGATTTTATGCCTGCATTTGACTTTGAGGGGCAGCAGCAAACAAACAGCCTTCTGTGTGCTGCTGAAACTTAGCTGCTCCTTCTTCCAGCCTGTGTGGATTTGTTTTCTGTTTAAAAGAGGTGGGACATCGTTTGTTTTCTGGAGCAAAAAATTAGGAGTGGCACCGCAGTGCTTCCCATTTTAACAGAGGTCCAGAGAACAGGTTGATGTAGGAGTGCTCATCTTCTGTTGCTGTCAAGTCTCTCCCATTAGGTCTGGTTAGGAACTATCAAATGCCATCCTCTCAGCACACCAAGACTTTGTGTTTTGGATTAAATTCTGCTGTCATTTTGCAGCATGTTGTGCCGATTTTGCAAAGGAGAAAACCCGTAAGTTTCCATAAGTAGAACCGCAAAAAATAAAAATGTTTAAATCCTTTTCTTCCCCTTTTTTCCGCCCTTTTCTCCACGTGCTCCCAGGAGGAATGGGGTCATTCCCCAGAGGTCTCCCTGGCAGCCCGTGGGCTCTCTGTCCAGCAGGGAGAACGGCAAGCAGCGTTTGGCTCCTCGCGGCGCCTGGAGCTCCTCGTGCCACACAGCATCACCGGGCAAGCAGCACAGCTCAGCCCTGCCTGTGCCCAGCAGGGCCATCTGGGCCATCCACAGGTACTGCTGCTCCATTATTATCATTCTTTTTCAGCTCCTCATTCGCTTTGCTTTAGCCGTTTTTATCCTGAAATCGCTGGGATAAAATTTTCCTTGTGCCGCTGGATGTGGAGTTATGAAATACAGATAGCAGAGCAACAGGCTTTGAAAGCCAAAGGGACTTTCTGTGTCTAGGCTGGAAGAAGCCCTGGGACCAGTGAAAAACATCTTGGTCACAGGGGAAGTAGAAAGAGTGCACTGTGGGCCTGTGAAGTGCTGGAATTGGCAGAAGTGAGGAGCACTGTTGGTTACTTCAATAGCTATTGTTTGCTTGTTGCCATCAAAGGTAATATTGTAAAACACGTTGGTTAATTAGAGCTCTTTGTGAAGAGTTACTTCTTGTTTGTGTTGTAGTATAAAAGTAATTATCACTGTGCGATAAACGTCTTTGCCATATCATCCTAAAATCTGCATCCTTAAAAACACCACGACTGGAGGAGGTGGAAGGAGGGTTGAGGGAAAAAGGAGTGGAATGTCTGTCAGTGTTTTTGTTCTCTTTGCTACTTGTGTTTGTTGGAAAAGATCTCTGAGATTATCGAGCCCAACCATTAGCCCGCAGTGCCAAGCCAACCTCTAAACCATCCACATCTCCACATCCTTTAAATGCCTTCAGTGGTGGCGACTCCACTGCTTCCCTGGGCAGAAAATGTTCCTCATATCCAATTTAAAACTTGGACATTCCCTCTTGTCCTAGTGCTTATTACTTGGGAGAATAGACTTGCCTACAATGGGGGATCAATATAAAAAACATCTCCTGCCTTGCTTCATCATCTTCTCCTTTGTTCCTTTTACTCCTATTTCTTCCTCTTTTCCTACTGCTCCCTTTCCCCTCTCCTTTTTCTGCCATGGCAAAAGGGAGGGGAGAAAAAAGGTGTTCAATATTTCAGAAGCTCCAAAATTGGAGGACAGATTTGGCCCAGCAAAGTAGCTTCAGGTGCCTTGTTCAGTGTACCAGACCACTAATTGTAAGGTTTTAATTAGGATGAAATAGTTTAATTGGAATAAATAAATTAGAGAGCTGTGCTGTTGATAGATTATATGACGTGAAGCAGGGAGAACTAGAGACAATTTCTCTAATAAAATATATTCCGTATTTTAAAAAAAGTAAATCTTTGCCTTAGATGAAAAAAGAGGGAAAAAGTGAAATTGGTGTCAAATCTGTAAGATTAATCACAGGGGCAGCAGGGCATCAATATAAAAACCATCTCCTGTCTTGCTTCATCATCATCTTTGTATCTTTTATTCCTATTTCCTCCTCTTTTCCTACTCCTCCTTTCTCCCCTCCTTTGCTTTGTGCTTTTCCCACACACTCTCCCTCTGCCCCCACTTTTGGGAACATCCCTTTCTTACACAGCCTGAGCTTTCCCAGCCTCTTCAGCAGAGGCTGCAAAGCTGTTTTGGAGAGCCCAGGCACGTGGGATAACTCAGAGTGAGCAAATCCACGCTGCCAGTTGGCATTTGCTTTTTTGGCAGCTGCCTCTGGAGCTTTGGGAAGGATTTCTGCACATGGCAAACTAAGGATTCTGCACATGGCAAACCAAGGATTTCTGCACATGGCACATCAAGCCCTGCGTGCACAGAGCTGCTTTCTGTTTGAAAAGGGAGCTGCTCATCTGCTCTCTTCTCAAGGGCTGGCTGTGTACAATGCAAATTTCTGGGTGAGGTTTGGCTCTGGGATGCCCAAAGTGGAGCTGGATTGGTCCCAGGGGTGAGAGGGAAGTGTGCCTGGGAGAGTTGGGCTGCTGACATATTTATATGACATGAAGAAGGGAAAATCCGAGACAATTTCTCTATTAAAATGTATTAAATCTTTGCTATAGGTGAAAAAAAGAAAGGAAAAAATGGAGTTGGTGTCAAACCTGAAAGATTAATCAGACAATTTTTCCTCGTAATTCACATTGTGTGGCTTGTGTAGATCTTCTTTCATGGCAAAAGGGAGGGGGGAAAAAAGAGTTCAATATTTCAGAAGCTCCATGATTTGGCCCAGTAAAGTAGCTTTAGATACCTTATTTAGTGCACCAGACTACTAATTGTAAGGTTTTAATTAGGATGAAATAGTTTAATTGGAATAAATAAATTAGAGAGCTGTGCTGTTGATAGATTATATGACGTGAAGCAGGGAGAACTAGAGACAATTTCGCTGTTAAAATATATTCTGCATTAAAAAAAAAAAAAGAAATCCTTGCTGTCGGTGAAAAAAAAGGGAAAAAATGAAGTTGGTGTCAAATCTATAGGATTAATCACACAATTTTCCCTCGTAATTCACATTGCCTAGCTTGTGTAGATCTTCTTCCATGGCAAAAGGGAATGGGGAAAAAGTGTTCAATATTTCAGAAGCTCCAAAATTGGAGGACAGATTTGGCCCAGCAAAGTAGCTTCAGGTGCCTTGTTCAGTGTACCAGACCACTAATTGTAAGGTTTTAATTAGGATGAAATAGTTTAATTAGAATAAAACAGTAGTGCACTGATCTACACTTTTAAAGTACTTGTAATGGGATCAAGTAGGTTTCCATTTAATAATAATTTATTATGCATCTTGTTACTAGAGCTAACTGAAAAATGCAGGAAGATGTAATGGAGGAATTAAGGGAATTGGTCTAATTAGCAGCAACTGGAGCTAGTTATGTAAATTCTGGGTGCAGAGATATTTTTGTTCTTTATTGTCACTTGCTCTTATCTCCAGCCATCCAGTGAATATGTGGGTTGCAGTCCCAGTTGCCTTGAGGAGTAAGGGATGAGTTAGTCTGGATGAAATTGGAGGTTTTACCAGCACAGTTTATTGCAGTTCTGGGGAATGCTGGCATATGGCACTGAAATGAGGTAACTGGAATCTCCTGTGGGTTTGATCAATCTCCCTGAGCTTTAAAAGCTGGAAGAGGCTGGTAAGTGTTTGCCTTTCCATGTGATAGAAGTGGGGAAGGATAGAGAGGAGGTTTCACGTCAGGCTTGTCCTTCTGTTTGGGGTGCGGAGCACCTAATCACTCTGATGGTTTTGAGATATATAAATGAGCTGGGGCCTGAAGTCTAAGCTTCTTGGAAAACAAGACTCCACAACAGCTTGCACACTTTTGAAATGGAAATCTCTGTTTCTCTTGGGTGTCTTAGAAGCTCATTTGTGTTGGTGAAACTCTTCCTTTGGAGTGGACAATAGTGGAATTAATGCTGATATTTGCCATGTACATGAACTGCTGCATGAGGGTTTTCTGTGGGTTATTATTTTTTTTTTTAATTTAATTTTAATTTCTTTTTTGCCAGAAGAAGCAGGTGTACCTGGTGCTGTGCCCAACAGCATCACTTTAAATCTGTGTTGGAAAAGAGAGTTTGGGAGCTCACTGCTCATTAGCATTGTGGGATGCAGGCCCAAGACCCTATTGATCCCAAATTCAATGAAATCCTAAAGGCTATAGCAGGGATGAATGTGATCTGATGACTAAACTGGTGGCACTGCTATTTCCTCTTACAGTAGCAAGGGAAAGAAGACGGAAATGCAATGATTTTTAAATTTGTTTTTGAACTAATATGATAGTATAGCACATTTCTGTTTTAACATGAAATTGGTGTTCAAAAAGCAGAAGTCTCAGGTGAATTTCTCTTCCTTATAACAGCAGTTTGTGCCTCTGAGAAAAGCAAGGGAACCATTACTCATGTTGCATGTATATCTTGCAAATAAAGCATCAAACTCCTGGTCTGTGATGCTCTGAGCAAGGGTTGGTGTTGGAGTGCCTCTGGGTGAAAGAAAAGGAAATGCTGCATTGTTTGGCTATAGGCTGTTGCTTTTTTTTTTTTTTTTGTCCTTAACTGATATTTACTACTGAACTAAGAGCAGGACAACACAACTTTGCTCCAAAAGGGCTCTGAATCCCAAGGCACAGAGTGTGCTGCAGGATGGCAGATTAGCTAAGTGTCACTGCTATCCTGGGATCCGTGGGATGCTCTTCTGCGGTGCTGCAAGTTTTTTTTTGGAATTCTTAGCAGGTTTGCTAAGGCTCTGTCATTCTTGCTATTTAGTAGGCTTAAGTTATGAATGAAGTTTGGCTGCCTCTGGGGAGGTGTGTTGCAGAGGTGGACTTGCCCTGTGGTTTATTCCTGTCTGAACTCAGCTCTTGAGATGGTTTTTCCACTGTGAGCCTGAGCAGCAGCTCTCTCTGCTGCTGTGTCTGTCCTTTCTGTTTAGGAAATGCTGAATGAGTTCCTGAAATCTGTGAATTCCCCTGCAGCCAGTGATGGTATTTATTGTCAATGATGATATTTATGCACAGATGGTACCTGAGGCCACCAGAAGGCTCTGCTGGAGTCTAGAACCATGTGAGGTGTTGGTGCTCCTGTGCTTACAGCCTTGGATTTATCCAAGGATTTACACACAACTGCAACTTCCAGAGAACCTTGTGTGATCTTGGGAAAAGAATTCCACCTCTCTGTTCCCGTGGCACGTGCTGGAAGATGAGGCACAGTGATGCATGCTGCTTTCCCACCTCCACTTGTGTGATGTGCTGGTTGTTTTAAGACTTCTGTGACTTCTGTCCCCGCCTGAAAAAGAATCAAAGCCAAGGATTCTCTCTCAGGCATGCTTGTGCCCCACTGTGTGTCTTAATTTTTGAAATTTCCAGTGCAAGCAGCTGAACTCATTGCTGGCAGGCTGAAGTTTGGTTAAGAACAGCAC
Source organism: Grantiella picta (assembly GCA_013397955.1). Taxonomy (NCBI): domain Eukaryota; kingdom Metazoa; phylum Chordata; class Aves; order Passeriformes; family Meliphagidae; genus Grantiella; species Grantiella picta. Next base: position 717,705 of record VZRM01003034.1, read on the forward strand.
TGCTTTGCTATGGTGATGACTAAGGGTGCATGCATGCAGAAAAAGACTTGTTTAGACCTTATTGTGCTGCAAAGTTATGCACTCACCAGGTGAGACAGACCTGATTGAATTTTGGCTTTGCTGGGTGTTTATATTGTGACAGTCTTTAATTACACTATCACATACCTTTTTTCTTTTTTGCACAATCCCTGCTCGATTCATTGCCCAGAATGGATGGTGCTCACTTAATGAGTAACTGTTCAGGATTTTGTTTTTTCCTTGTCCAGACCATTGCCCCATGCCCTATTTACTTCATGCTATTCAAATCCTGCTCTGAGACAGATTTACAACTTCTCAGTAATTCCTGTTACCAAGTGCTGGTATTTCCTTGCAGCTTGTTAGTTCAGTCGGTAATCTTTTAAAGTTCTTTTGGCATAGTTTCTGGATTGGAACTTCCTCACTGATCAGAACTAGTAAAGGGAATAGCTGGAAATTTCATAGTGGGGAACCACATGGGTTTTAACAGCTGGATTCACCTTTGGATTCACTTCATGGGTATCTGCTGGTTGAGCAAGCAGAGAGATGAGATGAGATGGTGGCAGCAGTAGACTGTGTTCTACAGGAGTCAGAACTGAGAGATGAGGGATCTCTTCCTTTAGATATTTGCAGAGGAGGAACATAGATAATGCTGTTCCCTTCCAGACTCACCGAGGAATGAACCTGGCTGGCATGTGCAGCTTCTCCTGGCAGCTCCTTCCTTCCTCTCCTCCCCACTTTGTTGTTCTGCCTCGTCTAGCCCAGCCTCTCCTCATCCCTTCTCTTGCTTCTCCTCAGTCATTTAATTACCTCCAATCTTTGCTCCCCAGGCTTTGCCTTTTGCATCTTGCTGCTTTCCTCCAAAGCTGCTGTGTTAGACTCACTCCCAAGGACCCTCCTGTCCCCTAAACCCTTGCCCAGCCAATTCCAGCACCCTCATCTCTGTCCTTGCACTGCCTTTTGCATCCTCCATGTGCTCCTCCTGATTCAATCTTCTGCTGTGGGAGCTTTGCTGTGGGTTTGAGGAGGAGAGAGCATGGAGAGCCAGGCAGAAACCATAAACTGGTGCTTGGGGTGGCGTGGAGCCACAGCTGAGCTCACTCTTGGCTTCCTGGTGGCTGGAAAAGGAGCCACTTGTGCAAGCATTGGTTTGAATAGAAGGGGCTTGGGTTTAAGTTCAACACCCTTTGTTGGATCTGAGTTTCAGCCACTGTTCTGGATAGCACTTTGCTTGCAGTGCAGAAAAACACCTCTCTGCCTCTTTTTAAATACTTCCTAGAAGGAAGTGGAAAGTAATTAATTTCTCCTGGGCCGTTAATATGTGACAGCGCCAAGAGGTCCTGTTTATGTCAGTGAGCAGCAAATAAACTGAAGTAGTTTGCCTTCGTGTGGATTGAATGTCAGAAAAAAGGGACAAGACTGAGTCTGATGTTATTTCGCTTAGGTGATGATGACATAACATATTCTAGCTTTTTTCCGGTTTTTTTGGTGTGTTGTTTTGGGTTTTTTTGTTTTTTTTTGTTTTTTTTTGGTTTTTTTGTTGAAGGGAAGATTTTTGAGTCTTTTAAAGATCCTGTACACTTCCATTTAGGTCATCAAAATCCATTTTTGCGATTTCCTAAGTGGAAGCTCTGCCTGGGACACAAAAAAACCCACACTGCTCCAAACAGAATCAGGAGAAAAAGTTAATGCCTGGTTTTGGTGGTTTTGGGTCTCTTTTCCCCCCCATCTTCTGAAAGATGCTGATGGCTTATTCATTCGTGTGCAGAGGAAGAAAGCTTTTTTTCTCTCATTAATGGCAGTTGCATTTAAACCCTGCCGTCGCAGTCGCTTTGCTGCTCATCAGCCTCTTCTGTTCCCTGTGCAGCTAATTGGAAATCCCCAATTTGTAGGTGCAGCCTGTGTGTCCCAGAGTGACTCACAGGAGCTTCTGTTCCTTCCCCTCACTCCCAGCACTGCCTTTCCATTCACAGTTCGTGGCAATCTCATTAAAGCAGGGTTTGAGGCAGCAGCTTGCTTGTTCATTGGCTTTTTTTCTGAAAGCTCTGTAAACCAGTGTCAAAGAATTAACAGCGGCTGAGAAACAAGAACAAACCCTCATGGCTTGCCAGGTCATTTTCCTTGCAGTAAATCTGGGTTAGTTTGGCACAGAACAGTGTTTCAGTCACCCAGGAAATTAAAAAAAAAACAAAACCCAAAACCAAACCCAACAGCAGCTGAAGATGGATGGTACCCAGATTACTGCAGGTATTTCCCTGGATAGCAAATCTAATTGAACGATTTCTCTCCCACGCTTTGACTTCCAGGCACGTTTTTTGACATCGAGTGGAAACTTTCAGGCTGTTCTCAGGAGTGAAGGACTGAGCTGTAACTACCAACCTCATTAATGGCTGGTGCTCTCCAAGCTGGTCTGTGTCTCCTCTGTGAAGCTGGTAATCACAGCATGTATTAAGGAATAATACATCCCCAGCAGACTCTGGGGCTCAGTTCCTTGGCTTTAAGTGTTCACAGGCTGAGACAAGCAATCATTTGCTCAAAACCACCAATCTCATCGAGTGTGACTTTAGGTGGATGGTTTCAGTTGTGTGATGAGTGTTACTTTGATTTTTTTTTTTTTTTTAATATGAAGTGGCTGTTGGGATTTAATATTTGGTTTAAAAAGACTTAAAAAAAAAAAATCAAAAAACCTGCTAGCGTGTGTAATGCTTCTCCCATCCTCCCTGTATGCTTTCCAAGATGAATAGATTCTTCCCTGACTAGAAACTTAATCTCCAACTTAATCTAAAGTAGAGTATTAAATCCTCTTTCACGTTTCTAATGCAGTTATCCCAATATTCTTTTCCAACGAGTGCATTAGAAACCTTAATCTTCCACTTGGCTTGGAAATGCTGGAACACACGTTTCCCTCCTGATCTTTGAAATGCAGATTCTTTTTTTTGTGTTTCTATTCTTTTAAGCAATTTCCACCATGTGAATATCCAGGAAACTGCAGTGCAGAAGGGACTCTCGTAAATGCATTCCACATTCCCAAACATCCGTGCTAAAATTCAGATACTGGCCAGGGTAAGCTGTGAAAGGCAAGGTTTGTGCTTGGGCTGTTGGAATGTTTGCTTTCCAGGTCTGACAGGTCCTGCAGCATCTGGTGACACCCTGCTTTGCCCTGGGAATTCTCACTGCCTGCCACAGCTGGTTGTGGAGTGCTTTAAATCATAATCTTCCACTGAAATGTGTTGTGGTTGTCGCTTTGATTATTTTTTAACCTCCTTTCTACAAGTTGGGTTTGGTTGCCTTAAGAAAGTATTATTTTTTTGCCGTGTGGATAATGCAGTTGTCCCTCTGTTCAAAGCTTTTAAAGCAGTGCGGTTGCTGTGGACCCTCTGCTCAGGCTGGGGGCTGAAATCTGTTCAGATCTCTCCTTTTGTGACCTGTGGAATCCCTTGCTTTTGCAAATCAGCTCTAGAGCAAGGAAATATTAAACATAAAGTCAGTACTTTTGAGCTAAATGTGGTCACACTTTGGTTGTGTGAGTATAAAAAGTATGGAATAAAGTGCAGTTCTATTTAATCTGTGAAAGATGCCAACAAACCCTCTGGGTGTTCAGAAGAGGAAAATGAGCGGGAAGAGCTCGGGAAGAAAGTTCAGAAGAGGAAAATGAGCGGGAAGAGCTCGGGAAGAAAGTTCAGAAGAGGAAAATGAGCGGGAAGAGCTCGGGAAGAAAGTTCAGAAGAGGAAAATGAGCGGGAAGAGCTCGGGAAGAAAGTTCAGAAGAGGAAAATGAGCGGGAAGAGCTCGGGAAGAAAGTTCAGAAGAGGAAAATGAGCGGGAAGAGCTCGGGAAGAAAGTTCAGAAGAGGAAAATGAGCGGGAAGAGCTCGAGAAGAAAGTTTTCTACTGATTGTTCAAGATAAAATTCAGGGAAAGAGTAATTGTCAGTCGGAGGTGGAAGGGAGATGGAACATGACCTTTACATCCTTCCCATAAAACACAGCTTTATTCACTCATACACCATCCTTAAACATCCAGTTCCTACAGGACCTGAATTGTGAGGAATTTTAGAGACCAAGCTGCTGCAAAATGATGGCCTTGGGCTCTCTTGGTGTGTTTTGGCATTAGCTGATTTAATTGCATTCACCCTAATCTCTGCCTAATCTCATGGCAGCAGCTTGTATCACTGCACCTGTGAGTGATCTGGAAATGGTTGAAGCAGAGATGTTTCTTTGGTTTTTCTGGTAGTAAACTTAATCCATTTGTTGTTCTCCCTCCTCTCCCCTGTTCTCTCCACTGTTAATTATGCCACACATTCATTTCAGCAGATGAATTGTTGAGAATGCAGATGTTTTTGATAGAAGCATTGGGAATTTTCGTTTTAGAAAGCTGTCGCCTGGTCTGTGGTTGAAATGACTGCTAAGGCTGGTCTTTCTAATCAATCTGTTATGATCAGCATTCCTTTGCTGATTTTGGCTGCTTCACTGTGGATTGACTGTCCTGACCCTGTTTATGGTCCTGAATGGGATCTCCATTCAGGAGATAATTCCAGTTAGTATGGAAAAGGAAATTCCTTCATTCATTGCCCATACAAGTTTTTGGAGGTGATGGATAGCTTTGCACCCAGAAGGCATTTTTTCATGCATTTGGTTTAGTGCTGTGCATTGATGTGAACAGAGAAATTTTTGCCTGGTATTTCTTAAAGGGAAAAAAAAAAGAAAAAAAAATCCTTTTACTTTAAGTAAGGATTTCTCTATTGAACTCCTATCAGTACATTTAACACAACAGTAGAACATTGTGGGAACACCATATCCACCCAGCAATCCATCTGGCTCTGTGTTCTCACTGTGGTCATCACTAGAGAGAAGAGCAGAATGGGAATGTGGCCAGCACAGGGTTATCTCTCCTTCCTGTGCCTGCTGAACGTGTGCCAGGCATTGATTTAGAGCCCTTGGATGGATGCTGGACCTAGAGCTCTGTGGTTTTGGCTCTCCATGGACCTGCCCTCTGTGGAGTTGCCTAATTTCCCTTTTAGAACCCTTTGTCCTCTGCCTCTTGTCGCAGTGAGCTCTGTGATTTTTAATTACACACCATGTGAAGGAATCTTTTTGTTTTCACGAAAGCTGATCGTTTCACTTGGAGCCCTTTGACTTGGTGCGATTAGAAGTAGAAAGTAATTTTGCTGGTTCCCTTCCCCAGGCTCTCCATAATTTTTACAGTATCTCGATGTATACTCCCTTTCCAGGGTGGAGAGCTCTGTTTTCTTGACTCTCTCCTCACGCAAACATCATTCCATGTGTCTGATGAGCCTTATTACCCTTTCCTGGACCTCTTCGATCTCTGTTAGATCCTTTGGGAAATGGGCAGACGGAGGGAAGATCTCAGAGTAACATGCATTGCTCCAGATGCTGAGACTTGGATTTTTTACTCATCATATTATTATTTCTGTTTTCCACAAGCTGCATTTTTTTTGTTTTCAGTGCTGATTTATGGCATCGCTTTTTATTTTTTCTTTATTGCTTATTCTTTTGTTTTGACTGGAGTCTGTTCAGGTAACATGCACAGTAAAAATGTGAATGGAAAAATCGGGGTATATTTTATTACTGTGTTTTCTATCCTGACTGCTGGCTTTGGCTGCATCTGCCTGGCCTGTTCCTAGTTACATGGGAAAGGCTGGAGCAAGATGCTGACCTCAGCTAAGATGGGCTTGGCTGATTTTGGGGCCAGAGATGACACCATTGAAGTATCTGGATGGGTCTCAGTTACCCAGATGTGGGTTTAAAATATATCCTTCTTAACTGCCCTTTGGGGATCAGGAATATCTCAAAGAAGCCTTGTGGCTGAGTAGAGGGGCAGAATCCTCTCATGCCTGTGCTCTGTCAGTCAGGGAGAAGTGTTTACCTCTCCAAACCAAAGGGCAGAAAGTTTGAGCATTTGCCCGAATTCACAAACAAAAAATCTGACACAAAGCAGAGACTTAATCCAGGATTTCCCAAATCTTAAGCAGATCTACCTCAGCGAAAGTCTTCCTCCCAGTAAACTGACATTTCTTTTTTAAAAAAAAAAAAATCCTCTGCTATGCTGAAGCTGGAAGCTTCAGCATTTGCTGGTTTTGAGTATGAAGATCTAGACAGTGAAGATCCATGATATCTGCTGTCCCAGGGCTTTCATGTCGCTGTTTGTTGCATTATTTACTTTGATCTGATTTGGCCTCTTGACTCCATCAAAAGCTCCTTTCAATGTGAATTAATTAAGAGAACTGTATTTTCTCGTTTCAATTGCCTTTAAAAGAGAAAGGCTCCCAGGTGGCATTAGGGAAGGAGAGAAGTGATTTTTTTTTTTTTTTTCCTCTGCAAAAGCCGTGATTTTGTCATGGACCAAAGGCTTTCTCTGCCTTCCCTTAGACTTTGGAATCTGTTTTTATGGACTGAAGGTGCTTTTTTCTTGGAAATGCCAGAAGTGAATGAGAACCCCTCAGTGGCACAGCAGCCCAAATGAGCAGCTTTCTCATAACGAAGATGACTTTAATATTGCAGCAGAACACTCAGTTAATTATGAGGTGTGAATAAGGAATATGTTTCACAGTGCCTTGGCAATTTTCTGAGTTCACTGATCCGTAAACAAGATTATTCCCTAATAGTCCTTCATCTCTGCCATTATTGCACAAGGATATTCAACTTTAAATTAAATTAAAAATTATCATCGTTAAAGTCAGTTGAGCCATGGCTAATCTTTTGAGAATGTTTCCAGCATTAACTATTTTAGATTTTCTCAGTTATTTGGGGAAGAGAGAATTTTTTGCCATTCTTCCCGTGCCATTGTTATAAAGACCACACTGTAGCAACCCTCTGCTGGGAAATGTGGATTAGACCAGTTTTTCTTTCTTTCTTCTCAAAGTCCTTGACACTTCAGGCAGCTGGTATTTTGGGGAGGGGAGAGGGGGAAGTGCTTCTCCAAGGTCCATGGTACCTTTTTTACACTTCTTTCAGCTGCTGCTAGCCCAGGAGCAAGGGACTAGATTTGATTGCTGCCTGCCAGCTGTCCAGCCCTGCTCTTCTGTGGCCCTCAGCCCGTTAGGATGGCATGGAAATGACACAGGCCATTGGTGCAGGACTGCCACACGCCTCGTGACCTCTCTGGGCTGTGCAGAGCTGCGACTCCTTGAAGTCATTTTTACCATTCCTTGAGCGTCGTTGGAGCTTTTTAAGGTCAAGAGAGAGAGCATTGATGATCATCTAATCTGAACTAGAGCATGGTGCAAGAGACAGAGCTTGGTGGAAGAATCCCTGCACGGAGCTGAGCTGTGTCACACATCTGCCAGTAGCCCTGGCTCTAAAGACTTGATGTGCTGGAGTATTTGATATAATCCTTAGGTGGATGGTTGCAGCAGTATGCTGTTAAAAATGTGCTTATTTCTGGTCTGATCTATCTAATTTCAGCTGCCAAGCACTGCAGCTCATTATGGCTTTTTCCAGTAGATTAAACAGGGCTCTCCTTGCCGAAAGTTTTGCAGTCTGTGATTGTTTTTTATCGTTCTTCCAGACAGACTAAAGGCTGGGCTTCCTCTGGGTACATCCACTCAGCAGCTGCTGTTGTTGTGATGCAGTTTATGTATTTGGATTGGAACAAGTCTCAGATTAGATAGTTGGGTCCTGCTAATAATACGTCTGTGCTGGCAGGGAGATCAGAGTGGGTGAAGCAAGTTTTCTAAGCATTTGCTAATCTTTGGTTGGTTGGTTGGTTGGTTTTTTTAAAAATTTTCTTTTTTAGATTTTTTTGCCTTTGGATGTCATACTAAACTGCTTCAAAGCAGTAAAATACAATCATGTTTTGCAGCGCCAGATTGACATATTGTAAAAGTCAGTGCTTTGCTGAGTAGAACCAAGCAGATTAGAGTAAAATTAGCGTGTCTTTGATAATAAATCCCCACGGAGCAAGAACAAGCTCTTCCCATGCGCTTGTTGTGTTTTTAGCACAACAGCGTTTCGATCTTAATTGGAAAATTAGTCATATGAGGAGGTGCACTTGATCTTGCATCTGCACACCCAGATGACATTTGGATGGTGTGCTGCTCCTGCTCTGAGGAGCTCTGCCACGCATCAGCAACCGTGAGTGCTCAGAGTCTGCAGTTGACATTTTGTCTGGAAGGGCTGGGAGGGAATATGTGATCTTTGAAATGCTGCACTGAGCCCTTGCAGTGGTAAAGCTGGAGAAAAATTGGGAATTATCGTCCCTCTTAACACAGGATTGTCCCTCACAGTGTAGCTCCTAGCAGGTTTTATCCTGAATTTACTTTTAGAAGCCAGAAGATCTGGAGATTGATACCTTTATTTCGCACCCAATATGGTTTATGATCAGGAAGCATCATTTCAGAGGGGGAAAATGCCTTCTGCTGAATTGCTGGCAGCCTTAGAGTGTGTGGGAAGCTGTCAGGAAAGCAGGGACGTCAGGTGTTGACCTAGGCGGATGATGCTTCATTTGTGAGATTCACTTAGATTAAAGGGCAAAGTAATATGATTAATTTGGCTTTGGGTTTAAGAATGCACAGGACAGAACATCTGCACTGTGCCTTTGCAGCAGCTGAGGCTGTGACCCAACTGTCAGACTGCTCTGTGCTCACCATTATCTTTTACAGAACAACTTTTCAAATCCTCGTATTTGATTTCTTCAAGCATCTGTCATTAGCTCTCCAGAAAGCCCTTACAAATTAGAGGTGCATCTTGCATAACTGAAGAGCAATTATTCTTCCATTACTGAGTAATGAAGTGCACACTTGTATGAAAAGAACGATGACTCAAGATTTGATAAAGTTCAGTGAGATTCTTAAGATAAGGCAGAAAACACTTCCAGAAATTACATTTTAATAGGTGGCAGATCTTACATCCACTATCTTACTTTAAAAAGTGCTAAGGAGGAAAAAAAAGGTGGGAGAGCTTGAAAAAGGGAAGCTGTTTCCATATCAAACTCAAGGCAGAGGTTTTGACAAGAGAGATCTCCCTGCTGTGGGAGGACACCAGTTTGTGATTATTGATGTTGATTTAGTGTGGTGATTCAGTGTGTTCTTGGCTCCCTGGAAATTCTGTCAGGATATCAAGGAGGCTTCAGGGAAGGCAGGAGTCCTGGGAATTCTGTATGATGTGGTCATCCCCCCAGTTGTGTTTGAAGAAGGCTTTAGTTTCCATAGAATCATTAAGGTTGAAAATGACCCTCAGGATCATGGAGTCCAATTAATCCAGCGCCACTAAACCATAATTCCAAGTGCCACAGCCATGTGTCTTTCGAATGCTTCCAGGGTTGGTAATTCTACCATTGTCCTGGGCAGTTCCAATACCTGGCCACACTTTCAGAGAAGCAATTTTTCCTAATATTCAACCTCAACCTTTCCTGGCACAACTTGAGGCATCTCCTGTTGCCTTATCACTTGTTACCAGCTCAACTCTCCCTCCTAGCTTGGTGTTGTCAGTAAATTGACTCAACACCCTTGTCCAGATCACTGATAAAGGTATTAAAAGTATTTATGTAAAGGTAATAAACAGGACTGCCCATCAGCCAGATTTTTACCCCACAAAGAGCACACCTGTCCAAACTGTGGGAGCAATTATCCAGAGAAATGCTGTGGGGAGAAACTGCCAAAGGATTTAGCAAAGCCTTTTTCAGGGCTCTTGAGCAAGTCCAGATGGTGCTCCAGGGTCTGATTTTGAGATGTGGGATTCCCACTGCAATCACTCGCAGGGTAATACTCTCTGCCAGCTAGGAATTGTCTCCTCCTGGGCACCCCAAACACTGAAATACTTAAGCAGGAAATTATTCTGAACGTTTAGGTCCTTGGGTTTAATGGTTTTTTGAGCAGAGCTTAGTGTGGCGATCACGATGGGCTAATCCCTCTCGCCGTCCCCCAGTAAGTGGGACACAATCATGATGATTACTGGGGCATTGCAGCAGAACAGCTGCTGTCGATTGCTGCAGTTCTGTTTGTGCTCAGCACACATCCGGCATTTTTCCCCTCATCTTCCACGTGGAGATGTGGAAAATGTGTTTTTCTCCACGTTTTCCGTGCTGGAGGTTTCCCCATCTCCAGCATCCTCATGATAAGGGTGAAAGTTTAGGGGATGGGATGGCTAGCAGTGCAGATCTCACCAGCTTGCTAAGCCTGCCTCTGAGAGTCTTCTCACCTTCTTAAACTAGGCTTGGTGAATTTTAGATCACTGGTTTCAAAGGCCTTCTCCAATCTGTTCATGCTTATTTTCTTGGACTGCTGCTCTGATGGGAGTTGCTGTGGCTTTAGCAAGAAGGGAGATATACTCTCTGATTCAGTAAAAGAAAGAAAAAAAAGCCCCAAACCTAAGGAAACCAACACAATCCAGAAGATAATCTGCAAATGGTCACTTCTGTCAAATGGACATCAGGTGGTGAGGGACTCTCTGGCTTTTGAGACACAGAATGAACTTTGTTACGTACCAATGCACAACCAGCTATGTAATTCCTTTCTCAGACCAGCTCAGTGCTCATGTGTCCAGTTGGATTGTCTCCAAGGCTCCCCTTGGAAGGCTATTTGTCTGACAAGCTTGCCTGGGAAGCTTTTCCTTGCCTAAAGGCCTCGATAGCCAATTTTTGCCCACTTAATCCTCATGTTTGTGCATCTCTTTTATCCTCCTTCCTCCTCGTGCCTGCTTGTTGATTTGTGGACACACAGAGCTGGAGAGACTGTCGAGTGAGGTACAAAACTGGAGTTACAGTCTGAGAATCCTGCAGCAACTCTTTATTTCATAAGTGCTCCTGGGGAAGGGGCACAGAGAATTGCCATTTCTTGTGACTGTATAATGTATTTCTTGCTGGTGTTGGCTAGGCAGGTTTTGTGCAGTGGCAATGGCTGAGACTCTCCAGAGAAGCAGCCTTTGCTTTTGCCAGAGAGGAGTGTGTGTTTGGAGTGCTTGTTTTCATTTTTATTGATGTCCTTTGGTCAAGTGCCATGAGAATCTCAGCAGTTTCAGAAACTTAAGCTTTTCAACCTGACTTGCAACCATTTCGAGAAGGCACAGAACAAAAAACATCAGCGACTGCAAATGGGAGAGATAAAAAAAAAATCACCAGGTATATTTGAGGTCCTTTTATAGGTGAATGAAGCAGTAGAGGGCCTCCTGCTTCATCTTGGTATCCACAAAGCCCCTTAGAAAAATGGCTTTTTACTGGGCAAGAGTGAAGCACCCATCACTCAGCAATGCCACCAACTCCTTTTTAACTAAAGAAAAAAAAAAAACCAGAGAGGAAATAACTTGGAGCTGCATATATTAGTGGTCTGAAGTGTTTCTGGATCAGAGGAGACAAAATAAACGTTCTGCCTGAGCTTGGATGTGTGGTGCTCAGCTCCCTCAGTGACAGCAGTGTGAGATGAAGGCATTTGACACCTTCCAGTATTGGCATCAGGAGGAGACTCAGTCTTCTTAACACCTCCTAGCAGCCAGGCAAGTAATTTCCTGAGAGCAGAGGAAGGAATGTTGTCCTCCCCTCTCCCTGGCAGGCTTTGGGAGGTGAATTCCTTTGTTTTGGAAACAAATTTGATCCGAAAACATTCTTTTCCGTAGCAAAAATAGACTCTGTGGTACAGACTCTCGGCCTGATGTGAAGAGTGAACATTTCTGAGCATCTTCATTCTGCTGAACTCACAGCTTTTCAGGTTGTCCTTTCTGTCTGCAGGAGTACTGAGAGTATTTTTAAGGGCAATCACAATTACAAAAGCAGCAAATGATTTTCCTTTCTAGCCCTGCCATGTTGGTCAGGATGTATCAATGGCTTTCCCAACCATTACTTTACAAAGTAATGAGTGTGTAAGATGCAGTAGAAATTAAATTGCCCCTTCAGTTCTACTTTTCTTTTATCCACAAATTCCTTAAGCAAATGGATGTTTATTTAGGGATTAGGTGCTACCTTCCCAGAGGACAGTAAGAAATTAAAGCACTGCCAAGAGATAAAATCCTGGGTTTTACTCTTCCTCCTGCACCTCTCTGCCCTCCCAGCATCGCTTCTGCTGTTCTCTGCTGCACACTTTCTCTGAGATGGTTGCTATACTTTCAAATCTTTTTGTCCTTTTTGGTTTTTTTTGGTGGTGAAGTTTTCCCTTGCTGTGAAAGAAAGGATCCTGCTTTACTCCCTTCTTCTTGCTGTGTGAGCTTTAATTAATGTTTTTGCAAAGCATGTTAAGATCCTTGAATAGCAGTGTGGGTTTGGCAGTGGTTCAGTCTCCTGGAGAAAAGCGTATGCCTTGGAGTTCTAGGCGAAAAATTAACCGAACAGGTTTTTAGGTTTAGAAATAGGCAGGTAAAAAACCCAGACTTGGTGGGGTAAAAAAACCTGCTTTTTTAAAAGTCATGTAGTCTGAAACTTTAGTCATGTAATCTGAAACTTTAGTCATGCAAACTGAAACTTTAGTCCCGTAAAAGCATATTTTTTTTTTTTTTTAGTAAATGGAGTCAGGTGTCTTTCTTCCTGAAGGTGGGAGTCATCCCTATTGAAATCTTAGGAACAATGCTCATATTGCTCTAGTTTATTTCCAAAACAGCATTTCCATACACAGCCTTACCACTCTCTATTCTCATGATAGAAATTAAAAGGAAACTTTGAAATATGTCAGCTGTTGTCTTAAAAGATGGAGAATTTTTTAAAGCATCTAAAGGGATGGAAACCACAACACCTGGGCTGCTTTCAGTGGGGTGAAGGTGCTGAGGGTGTCCTGTGTAAAATGTTCCAGGTCAGTCTGCCTGCAGCAATCCTCCTTCTCCCTCTCCATCATTAATGCTCTGGAGCAGATCTCTGGTCCAGGTTGTTCCCACAGTGCTGAGATGTAAATGGGCAGCAGGACAGAGCTGGTGAAGAGTTCACCCCCTTCTCAGTGCTGACCTGAATGTAAGAATGTTTGTTTGCAGTGTTTGGGGATTTTTTTGGCATGGTTGACCTGCTTACAAAATATGCTTAGGGAAACCGGAATTCCTAATTGCAGTGACAACTTTAGCAGTTTCATCTGTGGCTCCTCTGAAATGGTTAGCTTCATTTTGGGAACAGCTCTGCATTTTCCACACACTTGCTTTTAGAAGTGTCCATGAAGGAGCTTGAGGACATCTGGGAGGCTGGAAAAGTGGTGCTTCTGTGAAATGCAGGGAAGCCATTTGGAATGAAAAACTGTCACAAAATGTTTACCTGCTGGAGAAGGTGCATTGTACCAAACACACACACTAGCTCCTTTGAGAGCACAAGGAATTTTGTGTCCTGTGTTCTCCCATTTGATTTCTAGTGGTGGTCATGTTGCCATTTTTTTCATGCTAGGCACTGCTGTGGATTGTTTGATTTAATTTTTCCGGAGGCAAAATCCTTGAAATTTCTAAAGGGAAGTGTGACCACGGTCTGACCACACCTCAGAGCAGAGGTGTGTGTGGTCCCAAAGAGCCTCCCAAGCTCAGCATTTTGGGAACAGTTTGGTCCCTGGGTTCTGGCTGGAGCAGATGCCTGAGGTCTGCTTGCATTGACACAGAAAAGCTGCATAGAGCAAGAATCTCCACCTTGTTTTTCCAGAGCTGCCTCTGCCAAAGTGCTGTAAGACTGGCTGGCACTTGGGATTCTGGATAAGCTCTCCTCTGCCCTTCTCATTATTGATTTTAAGCCTGTGTTACCATATCAACCTTATTTGTAGTCATCTTATTTTTTTTCCCCCTGTCAAAAGGCAGCCTGTCTGCGTGCTGGTATTGTGAGATGACAGAAGCTTTTCCTTTTATGAATCTGTCTCTTTGACTGACCCACGGAGCAGCAAAGGGAAAGCTAGCCTTGTGCTTTTTGAGGCTCAGCAGCATGTTTTTCCATCAAAGCAGGCATCAGTTGCTGTGAACTCAAAGGCAGCTTTGCCAAAGAGGTGAAAGTGTCCTGCACTCTTGTGCACAAGAAATGCCAGACCCAAAAGGTGTTTTTCTCCGATAGTTGGTCTAATTATTTTTGTCAGAGCCTGAGCTGCATCTGGGCAGTGTGGGGTTTGAGAGAACGGAGTTCATCCACAGGGGAAGAGCTCTCTGGTGCTGAGGGAGAGCAAGAGGAACCCCAGAAGATGACTCAGATTCACTGCTGCCCAAAAAGGGTGCAGAGGGTGCTCACTTCCCTTGACAAAAGTTATTCTGCCTGAATACCCCTTTTCTGCCCCTGTTGTTGCAGGGTTTCCAACAGCTCGGGGTGCTTTGATTTGTGAGAGCAGATTGATCTGCCAGATTCCCACTGAGCTCTGTCCGAGGCAGAGCAGAGAGGGCAGGAGAAGGAGCATCCCCTCCTGGCTGGGGGTGAAGATCCTGAGCAGGGATGTGATTGTAAATCCTGCCTGCTGGGTTGGGCAGCACCAGCAGTGCTGGCAGGATGCTGATGGACAGCACCCGGTGGGATTGTCTCATTCTTCATCAGTCGCTGGCTCTCTGCCAAGAGTTGTTCCGAAAAATAATCATAAAGAAGGGGAAAGGAGTTATGGTTCCTGCTGTGAAGCCAGCAAGAGCCAGCTGCTGACAGAAGTGAGAGTGGAATGGGGTCTGGCGGGTTTTGACTTCCTTTGCCATTACTTGCTGGATGCTGATATTATTTTTATCAGATCTGGCCTCGCAGAGTCAGGAAGACAGACCAGCAAGAGAGAAAGAGAAATTGAAATAAATGAGCTGTCTGGCACGTTTGATTTTTAAAGCAAGGTTGTGTGTAACTGGGAGATGGTTGGCTGAGGCAAGGGGTGGGATTTGGTATAATAAAGTCCCTATTGTGCAGATGTTCTGGAGGGATCCTGATCACGTTTTGCATCAGGACTAACCCCAAAATTGGCCATCAGCCTCACTCTGTGCCCAGAGAACAAGAGCAAGCTCCTGTTGACTCCCAGAAGGGTGAAAATTAATTTATTAGACTCATCCCAATGAAAAAAAATTCAAACCCCAACACCTGGACATCTAGAAGGCTTTGCTTAAATGAAACTGGGTTTTATTAGCCCTAACCATGTGCAAAAAAAAGCCCCCAAAATGCAAAAGGAAAAGGAAGTGAAAGCATTTCTCAGTGAACAGCATGTTTTGTTCCTATTTTGGACATTGTCTAGATAAGAAATGTAGAAAAAGAGCTAGATTCAGTACCAGTCACACTTTTCCCAGGGGTGGAATAGAAAAAGGAAACTATTAAGATGTTCCTTCTTGTTCCCACCAGCCTGGCTTGCTGAAGGCTGATCAGTGCAGCTCCTTGTATTTTTCCTGTGGAGCTTACAGAAGTGCAGTGTGGGGCTGGCAAAGGTATTTGCAGGTCTGGTTTGGGAGAACCAAAAAGTTTCAACTGAAACAAACACTTCTTTCCTCTCCAGGCATTTCAGAAATGTTACTGCTTCCCATCAGTATGGCACATAAAATAGCTAAGCTTGTGCAATAAAACAGGAGAACCAAAAGAAGGAGGTGAAGAATCAGCTCCTGTTCTCCTTGGGAATTCTGGGGAATTGCTGGTATTTCACTCAGCAGCAAAAATTACCTTTTGAGGTGGGGCAGAGTGGGGTCAGTTCAGCACTTTCCTGGGGAAATATGGATTTATATCTGAGGATTTGCTTGCTGTGGTCAGTGGAGCTCAGTGCTGCTCTCTGGTCCCTCTCTTTATTTTGCTCATTTGTGTAATTATCCCAATCTATATTTGCAAATGGGTGCACTAACCTCCCTTCTTTCTCTGCATTCCTCCTTCCTCCCCCTTCCCATCTCTACTTTAAACGCTTCAGAAAAAATTGCTAACTCTTCTTCACGGGGTACCTACAGCACTCAAGGCTGACCTTCAGAAGTTTTCCCTTTTTTCCCCCTTTTCAATATGTTTGTAAGGAAAGCCAAATCATTTAAACCAGCTGGAAGATCCCTGAACTGCTACAGTTCTGTAATGTTCTATAATAATTTCCCTCCCAGCTTATAAAACTGGCTCTCTCTAGTTTGCTGCCAGGCCCTTTCATTGCAGAGTGAAATAATAAAGGTCTCTGAGGACTCTGTGCTTCTCAACTCTCAGAGAGATCGATGGGATCAATTTGCCTCTGTGTGTTTCGATGTCTCTGTCCTCATTCTGGAGACAGCTGCTCTGCTGTGCTGTCAGGTGGCTGCTTGCACTCCTGGATCTGCTCAGGGCTCTAAAACAAGCTCGTTAGAGTTAAAAACCCCTCAATAACCAAAAAAAGGGAGCAGGGTTTATTGCTGCGGAATAGGTAGCAGGGAACTGGGCAGAGTTTTGCTTTGTCCCCGAGGCGAGCAGCCCATGGGGTAACGCAGCACGTGGGGTTTGGTCCAGAATTTAAACTCGTGCAGATGATTTATAGTGATTTTTGTAACGTGAGTTTTATTAACTTGCCCGAAGCGCAGTATGTTCATCAAGGCTTCGCCTTGTTTCGCTCCATCCATCCTGTAAAATCCCTTGCTTTCTGGCCCTTGTGAAAAGTGCCCTTTCGTGTCCTCTCCATCATAGCCCTGAGCTATCAATTCGAGGGAACCACACCGAGGCAGACAGAATAGCTTTGCTCGAGTGAAGTGCACTTGGGCGAGATGGTGCTTTCTGCAGGAGGCTTTGACAGGCAGCAACCACTTAGGGAAACTCCACTGCTCCTCTGTTCCTCAGGAAACCCTGCCGCAACCTCCTGCCCCCAGATATATTTTGGAAAATGGCCCTTTTGCCTGTGTATAAATAATACATGTGTACATGTAACCTGAAAGTTTTTTCAATGACTTACAAACAACGGTCTGTATTGACATTTTCCCACTTTTTAATTATGTTTTTAAAACATTACTTTTGCTTTTACTCCCCAGTTCAGGTTGCCGTGATTTGTTTTTGTCTGGCTTGTAGGTATATTGGCTGCTTTACTTGTTTAATTGCATTTTAACCACAGGAGTGTATGTGATTGGCACTTGGAATAAGTCTTCACTTCTCTAGGAATGTTTGTGGAATAGCAATTCTGATGGCTGCTTTATGGATGTTACATTTAATCAATAACTCAAATACAGAAATAACAGCAGCTCTCTGTCTTTCTTGGCTGGCAATACTATTACCTGTGCTGGTTGGCACTTTTCTCTTAGTTACTCAACAAGGGCTATTTATTGTGTTTAATAACAGGATCAAACGTGTGCAGTGCAAATACTGAAGGAGAACAAGAAAAGGAAAATAATCTGTTAGTTTAATGTAAATACCTGATTCCTGGGAGTAAATCAGTGCAAGAGTCTTGATGCCCAGAAACAGAGTTACCTGAAACAGAGGCTAGACAAAGTTAGGAGAATAAAAAGCAGATTAATTGATTAAAGGCCTTTAGGTGCATTTAGGGCACACAGAGCCTACTTGAGAGGATACACCCAAAATGGACAGCGAGTCACGAGTTCTTCACATTTTATAAGTTCCATTACTATTTCATCCTCAATTCTCCAATTACACCTTCAGGTGATGATGTTAATTACCCCAAGCTTGCTCCCCCAATTCACTCTTTACATATTTTGGAGCTCTGAGGCAGCAAAGTGTCCTTGGATTTTCCAACTGAGAGGAATTGTTTTGTCTAAAACGCTGAGAGCAGAGGTTTTTAGCACTTTATATGGAACCTACAGCTACATACCAAAACTACAGATACATGAAAAACAGCAGCTAGAAATCCTTCAGGCATCAGTCTCTGGATCAGTTTTGTTGCAGCACTGGAGGGTAACAAAGCCTGGAACAAACTTCCCATTGTGTTTTCCCAGGTGGGAAGGTGTGGTTACTGAATGACACCTCCATCCTGGAAAAGGCTGGGATGTCTCACAGGCTGTGGCAAAATCCCCACGGCAGGAGCTGCTTGTGTTTTTGGCTGAATGCAATATTCCACAAACTTTCCTGAGAAGCTGTGCCGGATCTTTTTGTGCTTGCCAGGCTTTTAAATATCAGAATTTAAGCCCATTTCTGTGGAGATGGAGACTACAAAATCGTGCTGTTTGCTTGCTACTGCTTATTTCTTGGAAGTTGCCAATGCAGTTCAAAGTGAATATATCTTAGTGACTTAAAGGAGACTGGAGCATTTGTGGTTTTATTTATCTGGCAATAGATGAGACTGAATTGTGGTCAAAATAGGATAAAATGTAATTATTTTTTATAATTCTGCCAAGTTTCAGAATTATTTTTTTATTGATGTGCTTTTTGGCTTTTACCATTTATTATCTGTTTAGATGAGATATGAAGAATAGCCTTGCAGAGGAAATCCATTTAAAGTAAGCCACTAATCCTCCCCGGCTAGTGCAGATTTTAATTTTTATTTTTCACAGATGAACCCTGTCATAACTGAACCACAAATGTCTGTGATGAAAGAACCAGTCCATATTTTTTAATTTGAAGAATTTCAAATTTTGTCGATGTTTGTACGGAAAAGCAACAGAGATAAAAGTTGTTGGAACTTTAGTGTTTGGTATTTCATGCCAACAGTAATAGCACAGGCACAATTTACTTACAGGGCTGCTGACAAAAGAAGTAATTTGCTGCCAATTTTTGGATTGTTTTCTTTCAGATCCTCTCTGTGTTGCAGTATAACTTTGGCATTGAGTTGCACTTGCTTGCAAACATCAAAAAGTTTCTCTGAAGGGATATCAGCTCTGAAGAATGTTATTTTGATTCTTCGCTATATTGCTAACAGACTCGTGTCATTCATATTTAAAAGGCACAAGCTATTTTGGAGGATGTTAAAAATAACAGACTTTTTCCTAAGAGAAAAGAGTGAGGAAGGTTCGGAGGTTTTTACCATTTATTTTGTATTTAGAGATGGCTCTGGCATATTTACAGATTGCTTTATTTAATCTGACAGAAGCAAAGGGACAGGGTGGATAAAATGTCAGATTAAGAGTTTTCTGGGAAGGAAATACCTTTTGGCTGAAGTATTTAGCACTGCCATGCAGTAAGGTGTGTTTTAAACAGCTGAAGGACGGGGAAAAAATTTTGGAAAAAGAACCAATCTCCCCATACACACTCTGTTTTACTGTCCTGAAGGTCCACAGGCTCTTTTCATCCTCTTATCTCAAAATCAAGAATTCAAACTGTGGATGCCTGATTTTTCCCCCCTCCTTATCAAATAAGTGCAAAATTTTAAATTGAATTTTACAAGTAGTTTCAGATTACATGTAAATTATGTAAGTATTTAAAAGATTTCCAAGCAAGTAGGTTTTGAAATAAAGCAATACTCTTCAGGCTACATTTACCAGGGGTTCAGGTGATCTTCACCCTGCATTTCTTTGCAGACTGTGCCCATCATTTGCTTCTGAAACCAGACTTTTGCTTACCCCTTCTGCTTGATTTACCAGAAATGCTCTCAACTAAAACCTTGTGTGCCTCTCCAAGCATTTCAAAAAGGCTTTCTTTGGGGATGACCTGACCCCAAATGATGACTGATAAAATATAATTGAATTTTGCAAATATATATAAGAAAAAAGCCCAACAACCCACAACTGAGCATTTGCCCTGACTGAGAGCAGCTTTGCCTGTCAAAGTTTTCTTTCTTCCCCTCCTTCCTCAAGTCAAATTCTGCACAGTAAAATGCTTTAAATTCCTTAAAAAGTTGTTTCGGGTTTGGGATTGGGACGAGCTGACTCTTACCTACCCCTGTGCTTCTCATCAATGCTTATTTTTAGGAATGATGCATGGAGGATCACCAAAAACAGTGACAGTCTCACAGACTGCCCTTTCTTTGCCTTTTCTTGGTTGTTGTTTGGTTTTTTTTAGGTTTCCTTATTGGCATCCTTGTCAAAAACCCCATAGTTCCTTCTGTAAATTAGCAGAGCAGTTGGAGCAGTGTGTGTTTGGTGACATGAAATCCTTTCCAGAGAGCATCAAAGCAAGCCAGCAGGCTTTTATGGCTCGTTTGTAAATTTTTACTGGGACACTTGATTCCCAGAGACACCTCAATAATTTACACTCAGGATAACAGAGCCTTGTGCACGAGAGGAGGAAAACCTCCTCCTTTCTTCACATAAAAGCTGTCAGGTGAGGAAGTTTTTTGTGGTTAGGGAGTGTTTTGGATGCTATCCAGACCTCGTGCTCCCTGTTTGAGCGAGCAGCCCCTTTGGCAAGGCTGGCCACGCAGAGGGATGTGGCCCATGGGTTTGGGTCCATCTGCTCCTGCCAGGCTGGCTTGTGGAGAGCACAGCTGCTTCTGCAAGTGGAGCTGCTCTGGGGAAAGCCGGGGTTCTGCTGCCTCCTGAGTGCTCCCTGGGGACACCAGGGAACGCAGCCCCAGTGGCAGCACGTTTTTTGGATGCTGCTGCTGGATCTCTGACAGCAGCAGAGATCTGAGTATCTCCATGTATCTCCCCATCCCTTTCCTCTTTCTGCTTGCCTTCCTTTCTTCTCCCTTTATTCCCTCTCTTCCTTCTGACACACACAGAGCCTTTTCTTCAGCCACACATTTTCAGCCCTCCAAGCGAATGATTTCCTCCAGCATGGCTAAAGGCATTGCAGGACAGAGTCTTCTCTCTCAGCAGTTCTGTAGGAGCAACGTGAGGAGAGGCTGATGCTGTTCCTTCTGGAGAGACCCTGGGGAATTGCTGCAGATCTCTAGTGAGCATTGCAAATAGAGATCTTTTCCCCGTGGTTTGTCATGGGCCCAGAAACAGTCAGCTGTCACTGAAATCAAATCCAGCAGCATCTCTGCAGTCCTTCTGCTAAACAGCAAATCCCTGCTCCAAACTGTGGAACCACTGAGTTTTCCCAATAAAGTGGTTTCAGAACTTCATGGACACGGGCAAGTCTCTCTAATTGCTTTTTCAGGAAAAACTGAACTATTTTACCTGATTTTGAGGAAGAAAAGAGTTTCAGCTGAACAGAAACTCCTGGAAGAGGAAATTTCCAGCCTGAATGAATAAATCTTACCAAAAGCACAAGCAGCTGTAAATAGGGATTTGTAGCTGAATGTGGGGAGCAGCCAAAGCTGCCATCAGTGCTGCTGATAGTGCAGTTACTTGAAATACCTCTGTAGGAGTTCTTCACTGGGCTAGGGCAGGGGAAAATGAGTGTGATGGAGAGGAAATCAGGTGGCTGAAATCGATGGAAGCTTTAAACTGCAGGCATGGTGCTTTGGTTTCCCAAAATCTGGCGGATCTGGTGGCCATACTCTGGTGAGGTCTCATTTTTCCTGTCAGCTCTCCTCCACTTTGTCTCCTCCTTGCATCAGTGGAATGTCTGGTATGAAGGGAAATCCTTTTTCATGTTCTCGGTCACATCTTTGATCTGTCGAGTGCATTTTGCTACTTTCCTTTTTGCTCTTTCTGTTCCTGATCCCTTACTGTGCCTCTCTCTCCTCCTCTCCCTGTCCCTCCCAGTTTTCTTCCTCTACTTTCATCCCACACAGAATGAAGTGTGTATTTCCTAAGAGAGTAAGGAAGAGCCACGAAAATCCTTCTCTTCCTTTCCCCAAAAACCCAATAAACAGCAAGAATTCCAAACAGGGTCACAACAGAAAAAGTACACAAAGCATACATGACATTATCAGCGAAAATGAGTTAAAACAGTTGTGACTTTCATAAAACCTCGGCAGGGCTCCCCAAAGAGTCTGTAAAACTGCTGTTTGTGTGTTTTTATGCATCCAGCTCTGCGTGGGCAGTGGTTGCTGGGGTTTAAGGCTCTCTGGGGAGATAAGGAGCAAGGATGCCACACATGCTGTGGGGAAGGTCAGGACTGCTCAGGAAGAAGGGAAGCAGGAGAGCTTTTCTTCTCCCTTGCAGAACCTGCAGCTCTGGCTGGGATTTTATTTCCCTGAATTGACAAGTACTTCAAGCAAGTTAAATATCCGGACGTGTCTAGAATATATTGAATTTTTTTTTTTTTTAAATTAAATTCAGGTTTTTTTACGCCAGGATGGATTTTCATTCTTGTTTTCCCCCTGGGATGTCACATACAGACATTTTCCCTTCAATGTCTGTCCTCAAGGAGGACTGTAGGCTGAGCTAGGTGGAAAAGATAATTCTCCAATATAAAATGCAGCTCTCTGGACAGAAGATGAGGAAGTTTTCTTTAAGTAAGAAAGGTAATGTGGTCCCTAGAGATAGAATATGGCCCTCATAAAACTTGCTTATTTTTAGTAGGGGAGTCTGTCAAGCTGGTTTGGAATTAGGTGTGCGTCTATCAATGTTTTAAAGCTTTGACATGCACTTAAAATAGCCCCTTCTAAGTTTAAAAATGTTCTTGATTAGAGGTGTCTTACTGCTATCATTTTTTATCTTGTTATCTGGTGCCAGCAAAGTGTTTGTTCCTGTAAACTCCACCACATTGAATTTTACTGGGCCACCTACCCTGCTGTCTTCAATTATAATTATAAATTTTAATCGAATATATATATATAAAAAGAATATATATATATTGAGTATATATAATAAAATTACAATTATAAAAGAAAAGTGCCCTGATGATGTAACTGATTTGAGGATGAGCCATGCTTTTCAGGAAGCCTGGGCTGCCAAAAATCTGAACTGAGGGAGGGAAGTTCCCTGCATTATTAAGCTTTTCTTGGATTTATTGTTTGTTGTGATTCTGGTTGCTTTGGGAAGTATTCCTGAAAGGCTTTTAAAAGAGAGCAAGTAGGCAATTCCCTGCTGGGTAGCTTTGTGGAAAACTGGCACGAATCAAAAGTGGAACCTCTGCCCAAATGGGCTCTTTCCACACTCGTTTTGCAAACCTGACAATCTGCATTTTCTCCTCTGATTTTGTAATTTTCTTAGGAAAATTGGGAAGACTCACACCTTGAAATGTTCTCATGCTCTGGAGGTTGCATTTTGCTGTGTGCACACTTTCCCAAACTCCATCCCTCGCCCTCTCTCACGTGGGATTGAATGCTTTGGCATGTTTTTGGCATGTTCTTGGGCAAACTCTGGCACTGCAGTTGTGCTGGTTGGGTGGAGCAGGCGACAGGTAGTGGCTCCCATGGACAGAGGGATGTTTGGCAGCCCGGAGAGGTTGGCAAATGGATGGAAATCTTTTTACAAGACAGCTGTTAAAAAAGGGTATAAAACAGTTTAAGCGTTATAATAGTAATTTCTTTGCCTCTCCTAGCTAAACACAAAATTAAGAGCTCAGGGTTCTCTGAGCAAAGTTCAGTGTAACCTGATGTATCAGTGAGCTTACCCCATATGTATTTGCAAGCTGCAATTTTACATGTAAAAAGCTACTTCATTTTCCATGCTGTGTGCCATTGACAGCAAACTTCCCCATCCGAGTCACATTTGCAGTTCATTTGGTTTAACACACAAACTGTGTGTTGTTCTTCACCTGCAACACATGGGAGATGTTTTATCAGTTACTTTCCCTCACACAAGTAGTAGCCCAGTAAGGTGCTCTGGAAAACCTCGTGGTTCTGATAAATCTTTGAGATCTGGCTGGTCTGATGGGTGGAGAGCAGGATTGCTGAGCATTGAAATATATCATCTTTCATGGTTTCCAGACAGAATTCAGTACTCTTCTCAAAATGGAAGAGCTTCACTTCTTGATTGGACTATTCCTTGCCTGACTTTTCTGGAGGACAGCAAACACACAACCTGGAGATGACATCCATCTCACGAGTTTTACTGTTGTGAGATGATGCTGCTCCTCAAGGATGAAGTTGGCAGACTTCTTGACACTGATAGAAGTTGAACTGTTCTAGTTGATCTTTTCCCAGAATAATTCCACCTAAAGCAAATATTTGCAATGGAAAATTCCCGCCTAAAGCGTTGCAGAGAGTTAAAAGTACAAATGAGCGAGAACAGGCTCTTGAAGAGAGTCACAGTGTGATGAATAGAGGGCTCTCCTCTCTCCACACATAAAAATGTAAACAAACTGCAACCAAACACTTCTGTTCTGCAAATCACCAGGGGGTTGAGGTTCATAAAGGGTTCCAGCAGGGAACAAAAGGCTGGGGTTTGGTCCAAATGCTGTTAAAGTCGCTGAGAGGCTTTCCCTTGGTTCCGGTGGGCTTTGGAGCTCAGCCATGGTGAGCACTTGAAGGCCAACCTGACCTTTCGTGGGGAGACAAAGCTGCAGGCTCAGTTTCATCTCACTGCTGCCTGCTGGAGCCTGATTGAAATCGGTGGGAACTCAAGGAACTTTGCACTTCGAGGCGTTCAGCCCTTGAAGACTAGCCTGACATTTAAGTCAGGTTTGGTGCTTAAATGTCAGCGTTTGACAACGAGTCGACACCAAAGACTGAAAGTCGTCTGGCTTGCTTTACATGGCATGGTTCAGTTCCTCAGTTTTAGGCTTCTTGGCACTTAGGGGAAGCTCTCTGAAGAGCATTTTCTTTGTGCAGAACATCCAGATGTGCTTCTTTCATCTTGTTAAATGCTGCCTCTGTTTCTTGCTGGCTTTTCCCTGGTGCTTTTTTGCTGCACTGTAATCTTCTCTTCATCTCGCCACGGTGACCAGGCTTGCAAACTTCCTGCCACAGAAAATTGGAACGAAACCTCAGATATTAAAGACTCTCGGCTGCATTAGGGAGTGCTTCAATGTTGTTTTTTTCAAGGAGTTGAAAGGTGGAAGCAATCAGGTGATAGACGGTCTTGAGGAATTTGGAGAGGAAATAAGATATATTTTATATGCTCGATGTTCACGGGAGAAACATATGATCATTTCATGCTTGGAAAGGTAACTTGCTTGAAGGTGTTGCAATGCAAACTGCAGTTTTTGTAAATCATTTAAATAGAGTATCCTGATGCTGATCGTGTGTTACACGGAACAACCTGCAAATGTTTCCCTTCTGAATTTATTTTGTTTATTTGATATTTATAACTTCTTAAAATAACTTGTCATTTTTTTTCTTCAATAGTTTTCTACCTCCTATATGCTTAAGATATTCCTGTTGTCTCTCGTGTATTTCTTTTTGACATTGCTTTATTACAGTGATGGAGCATCTGTAAGGTTCAACAGAAATGGAATTACCACAAAATTAATGTCATGGGTATGGCACTGTTTGTTATATTAAGAAAGTTCCTTAGACTTTGGCAAGTGCTTCTGCTCCATAATAAAATAAATGCCTAGTTTTGGCTCCAAATACAGTTTAATTTTACTCATTGAGAAACAGGAAGGGTTTTATGAACATTCCTACAACGCTAAGCCACCTGTGTGTTTGTCTCTGTGCAATTAATTACCATAGCACTTTGTCAGCAGACTTGTGATGAAACTTGAGTGTGCAGAATACACTAAAAAAAAAAAATTGCTTAGAATCAGTTCTGCTAGATATTCTCATCTCTAGAGACCGAGCAGAGAGCTGGGAACAGGGAGTTTTTGCATTTTAATCACGGTCTAAAATTGAGTTGCTGTGTTTGGGTGACCTTTTAAAAATGTGTCTCCGTGTGGTCTGCTGGGAGTCTGAAGACAGCAATCTCACTGAGACACACGTGGGGCTTTTCTGAGGATTAAGGAGTTAATTGAAGATTAAGGAAAAAAAACAAACAAACAAACCAACAAACACACCAAAACCAGATTTTGATGGCAAAACCTCAGTGTATTATAGTGTGTATTAGTTGAACTGGTCTCAGTATTTTACTTATGTGGAAAGATCTTTGAAGAGTAGGAGTGATGTCATTATTACTGCATTTAGAGTGGTTCAATCAATGTGCACATTTTTCTCCACTTGAAAAAAATGAGTTGTTATTTCAAAGTACTTCAACAAGCATTTATTTCCTTACATTTCAGCTACCTGACTGCAAACAACAACCAGAACTTCTTGTACACTGCGAGGCCTTTTTTGAAGAGAGCTGCTTTGGTGATCAGCTACGTAAGTATGAATGGACTTGATCCTCTATTTCTGTGTATTTGATCAGAGCGGCGTCCCAAAAGGCTCAGAAACCTCAGATTGTAGATCTTAATACAAAGCTAGGCTTGGAAATCAGTCCAGGAAACTTAGTAGAGCATTGCTAACTGAGCTGTTCTCCTCTGAAGGTGATCCTCGTGTTGTATTTCCGCCTCTGGCTCATGGGAGGTTCCATGCCGATGTTCTCAGAGCAGGACAATCCAGCCTCATTCTCACCCTACTTGCTGACGAGGTATGATGACAGCAGGCAGACAAAACTTTTCGAAAGTGTGGTCTTCATGTTCCATTTCCCTACTAAAATGCTTTGCAGATGATAATTGAAAAAAGCTTGTTTTGCTGTTTTAATTACTTCTCCGCGTTGCTCTGTCTAGAATAGAATACAACCAGAATTATTGGAACCCCAAGGCACACTGAGGGTCCTGTGGATTTATTTATAATTTTATTATTATTATTACAGGTGCTTTCTTACTGAAAAATGTGTGCTTATTTTTATGCAAAGCCCAAAAATGATCCTGGCCTAACTTCAGTTACCTCTTCTGTGCTGCACACGTTTTTTTTTGTGTTTGTCTCTTTGCCTCTTGAAATGACAGAGGAGAGTTTTTCAAACCTAAAAGCTAAGTAATTTTTGGTGTATGAAACAGAGACTATTTTTACCACGGGCACTGTGGATTCTATTAACAGCCTTAGGAAAAACAAATCAGAATATTGCTGGCTGAGATCCTCCCTTGGCCCCAGCAGCAGCTCCAGCTTCACCTGCAGTCCAGCAACACCTCCCTGCTCCAAACCTAATTAAGGAAATCCATTCCAGTAAAAAATCAGTCTTACTCTTCAGAAGGGATTCTAAAACCCTTTAATTATCCCAGTTCCTCCACTTCTGCTGAGTTTGATCTTAATCCTCATTTTAGCCAATTTACCCAAAGCTTTTATCTTCCATTCAGGAAACCCATCCTTTTAGCAGGTCTCAGTGTCAGCTGTGGTTGAAGCAAGGTTTAGTCTCAGGCAGTGGGCAAGTTGTTTTGTAACTCTGAGGATAATTTGGGTCACAAATGGGAGTTTCTGTTTTCGTGGAGTTGTCTTTAATTGAGCTGGAGATGTGGTTTTTGTGCTTGTCTCACCAGAGCTGAAAATGACTGTAAGACTTGGCCAGCTCAGCTCTGTGGGACTAGAAGGAAGGCTGAGAACAGTGGAATAAAAAAGAAAAAGAGTGGTTTGGAAATCTGTGGAGCTAGACATGGAGCCGGGGTCTCAGCTGACACAGGATGAACCCAGCAGAGCACTGTAACTTCTGCAGGGTTTATCAGAGCCAACATTAGAGGCAGGTGTAAATTAAAGATTTGCAGAAGTAGTGACTCGTGAGGTCAGATTTGTCATCCCTTAGAGTGGTTATAATGTGAATTACAAGGCTGGGGCTGGAGAGGTCTTTACATCAGGATTGTGTGGAGGAGAGGAGCATGGAGAATTTAGGGTGTATCAAGAAATCGAGGCTACTAAATATGCAGAAACCACATCCAACTCAGAAAGTCAAACTCCCTAGCTAGGAACTGGGGAAAAATTATCATCTTCTGTGCTTTACTTGGCATTGACTGTTGGTCACTGCAGCCCAGACTTTTGATGTGGCTCAGTCTGGCCTTAGAACATGACTGTGTTCTGTATAACTGTCTCAGTCTTGGACAACACAAATATATAAATTCAAGTAGACAGATAATGATTTATTTAACAACTGAAAAGCTAAACACGCTGAAATAATGACAGTTTTGCAGTCTTTAAAAGCAGTCATCTGTTCGGCGTGCTCACTAAATTACTATTGTTAAAATTACAAGCGATATTCCCAAATACCTCAAAGCTTAGGGACATAAATGAAAGCCACATTTCCCCGGCCTTCACTGTGCTGCTTGGCAAAAACGGTTTGAGAAGATATGTCCATCATTCCCTTTCTCAGTGGAGGCAGAAATATGAAGCAGTTGGGAATTCTGCAATTCCTAAGCCTGTCCACCCAGGCTGTTGAGCACTGCAGGAAGGATGTTCTGTCTCCAGTGGCTTTACCTTAAAGAACACAGGCTTTGATCTCAAAAATTGCTGTGGCTAAGCAATATTTGAGATGGAAAAACCAATCCCAAACACTCTTGCTTGTATTAGAGTTTGGGGGAGAATGCAGTTGGGAAGGTTTTGAGGCAGAACGCAGTTAGAAAGGTTTTGGGGGCTGTTCAGCTTTGCGCAAACCGTGCACCAAAAATGCAGAACAGAGTCAGGAGGGTGTTGAGTGCAGGGCTGACATGCTTCAGGCGTTCTGCACAATGTCTCTTTCTTCTGCCATTCTTGAGGGGAAAGGAGCAGGAGGCCTCTGGGTAAACAGATTGTGTTACCAACACTGGGGCAAGAGGAGGGGAAAATCCATTGTGCAGCATGTCTCGAGCTGTGTGAAACAGAGGAAATCTCACCTGTAATTTCGAACTAAAAGCCTGGGGTTTTCTTAAAGCTATGTCTTTGGGAGTGATGTTGTATTAATTTCTGCTGGGAATTTGGCTTGTGCTCTCTGGTGGCTGATCACTCTGGGCATGAAGCAGGTTATTTGTGGTGTTTCCTGAAATAGTTAATGCACTCCTACTTGGGCTGCCTCGAGATAGCATTGTCCTGTGGTTGAACTGCTCTGCTGTAAGCTGGCTCTCCGTATTCCTTTGCTGTTTCCATCAGGTAAATGAGAATCCAGCGCTGCAGAAAGCTGAAGAAGTGCTTATACATAAAATCTGGCACATAATCCTTTTCACAGGGATTTGTGACTGTTTTTTGAGCGACGCGTTTAATCATCCCAGTTGTAACTTCAAAGGGAATGAACTACTGAGAGGCAAACCATGGACCTGTGCTGGGAAAATGGGAAAATAGGGGGAAAATGGGTGGGAAAATGGGTGGGAAAATGGGTGGGAAAATGCCTCCCTGTGCCAGCCAGCTCTGCCAAGGAAATAAAGTCAAGTGTAGCATACTTTGGCATGGAGTTTTCACAAACATTAGGCTAGAAATAACATTAAAATAGACTCCTGTGATGTATCAGCTCTTAATCAGCCAGGCTTGCTGCCTGAGTGGTGAATTCTGCCTGGTTTGGCAGTGTTTTCTATGTGTGCTCAGAGTTCAGCCCTGGGTGGAATCCCTGCAGGCACCCAACACTCAGGATCACTTCTAACAAAGGGGAGAAGAGCTCCAGAGTGAGCATTTTTTTTCTTCTGAGGCTCTGAAAAGCAAATGTTTAGGCTGACAGTGTACAGAGCAGGAGAATAAACTCGTGTGGGAAGGGATGACTGGACTGGGAGTTCCCCAGGGGAAGTGCAAATATATACAATTTCGAGACAATATTCCTAAAAACCTGGTTATAATTGCAGCCACATGTGTCCTAGGAGGACTTCATTGAGAAGTGACTTGTCAAACACACTTGGGTTTAGGGCTTTGTAAGAGGATGAAGGGAGCCTCGAGCTGAAATCAGTTCAGCTGTTAATACAAACGAGAAGCTCTTTTCCCTAATAAAAAAACTCTTCTTACCCTTGCAGTGAACTGAAACCTCCCTGGGCACAGTGTGGAGGTCTTGTCAGAAGAGCAGAACCGGGGTCTGTGACCTCTGAAAGGGCAAAAAACTCTATTCCTTCTTCTTTTTTAGATCCCCACCTGCTTCATACCTCCCCTTCCTTCCTCCCCAAGCACTAATTAAGTGCGCTTATTGCCTCTCTTCTAGATAGGTCATTTTTTTCCCAAACAGGACAATGCTTTGCCTTTGCTTTCTAGAACCTAGAAAAAACAGGATCAGCTCTGGTGGGACATGGTCAGAGCTTTGTGATCGCTCAGTTTTGGAGAGAAATCTCTAATCTCAGTCCCTGGGAGAAAGCTCAAACTGCTCCAGAAAAGAAAGGAAACGCCTCATAAATTTATATAAATCTTAAAATTTTTTTAGCTAGTCTCACAGTCCTCGTGCTCTGATTGCTGGGTTTGGCAGGGCTGAGATGAGGGCTTTTCCAAGCTCGTTGGTCTCTGTTACAGCAAAGGGTAACAGACAATTCCTCAAGTATTTTCCTGTCAAATTCTTTATGGCTTTGAGTTGTACCCTCTGCGTGCATTTTTGCAGCAGAAGCAATCAGGTCAGGCAGTTGTTTTCTGCAGCAAGTTCTAGATGTGAGTCATCCTGTATTTATCTCAAAGCATGCAGCAGTACTTTTAAACTAAAAAAAATGTAAAACTAAACAAACTGGATTGCCATGACAACACTAGCTACCTACAGAGGGAACTGTGTTTTCTGAGCATGCCAGAGATGATAAGAAGTGAAAAGAAACACTTGATACCCACTGAAATTTAGATTTCTGTGTTCAATTTGCAAGTAAAAAATTTGCTGCAATGCAAATGCTGTTACCTGGCCTGGGGGAAAAACTGTTTGCCAGTTAAGAGGCAGAATCTTCCAGTCACCTCACCAGTAATACTCTGATTTCCATGGGATTAACTGAGAGACAGGGAGATGTTACAGGCAGGGATTTTTCTCCCTTGGAATTCCAGCAGACACCAGAAGCAATACCGAGAAGATAATTAATTTAAAATGTAATTCATTCAGTCAACTAATTAAAAGAAAATACTCCTGTTGCCATTTGCAGGTAGGCTGCTGAAATGTAATTAGCTCCTGGAATGATTTCAGAATCTTCAAGTCTTTTCAAAATTTGCAAATTAGTTCCTTGAGGTGTCAGCTTTGGTAAGAGGTTCCTTCCAAACTTTCTCCTGTGTTTAGCTTTCTCCTTAGGCTTGTAATACGAGAGCCCCATAGATGTGAAGGAACATCATCTGCTTTCGAGAGCCATAAATAAAAAGCAGCACTGAATTGTCAGTAACTATTATTAGCATCCTGTTGTTTTCCTGCTCCTAGTACCTAGAATAGCAGTAGTTTCCAGTGCTTTATTTTATACAGCCATCCATCATGTTCAAGGACAGGTTAGCAGTGCTGAAAGCAAATCCAAACTTCTGCTTGAATCAAGAGTCTGCTCAAGGCTTAAAAATGCCTCCAAAATCAGGCAGTGCCCCATGGATGGTGGTGCTGTGCCTGCTGGTGGCACATTCGTGTTCAATGAGGATGTCACAGGCTTTAAAACGTTTTGCTGCTGTTGGAAAGGAGGATTTAAAGGGTAGTTCTTGCCCTGGTGGAATGGAGCAATGCTGCGGAGCAAAGGCTTTGCAAAGTGAGGGCTTTGCTGCCCTTGTGAAATCCTTGCTCACTTCTGTCACTTTGGCTAACTAGAAAAGCATTCTGGGAATGACTCAGCTGAACTAGAGGGGAAAAACGAGTTACATAATTGTGAAATAATTATTAGAAGCAGTAAGTGCTCACACCGTGGGACTGTGGTTGGTCACACCTGATGCTGTTCCTATCTGGTCTGTGGTGTTGGTGAAGCACATTTGTTGTGCCTCACAAGTATGGAAACTCAGAACAAACTAACAGCTTAAAAATACTGGATTTTTGCAATAAAGGGTCTTCGCCATACCATGGTGGAGATCATGTGTTTAACACCACAGAGCAATTGTCCATCTCCTCTGGCAGCAAGTTGCCTGCATGGCTCAACCCCAAGGAGGGCTGAAACCTCTCAAGGACTTGGAAATAAACACTTATTTACAAACCTCTCCTGATCAGGGAGTGACCTGGAGTTGTCTTCCCATCTTCAACAGCAGCTTGTCCTGCCTTTCCAGCAGAAATGCATTAGCACTGATGTGGCTACTCTGAATTCCTCCGAAATTGTTCATCTGAGTCAATTTGCTATGGCAGCAGGCTGAGTTTGTTTATCCTGTGCTCTGTAAGGATCTATCAGCTCCTGCCTTATCAGTGAAGATGCACAAAAGCAGCCAATCTGTCCTTAGCTGCAATGCTGCAGTTTGCAAAGATCCCAAATGTCATCTTGTCCCTTCCATCCCAGCAGCCCAGCCTGAGTGAGCAAGGGAGGATTTTCTGGTGTGCGTTGTGGTTTGCATACAAACTCCCCTGAATATTGTGATGAATATTGAAAATATTAATACACCACGGCACAAAAGGACACTCCCTGCAAAAACTGGGCTCTCCTAAAGCACCAAATGCAAAACCAACAGAGCTTCTGGAAATCCTGTCCAATACACACCCTTGTAGTAACAATATTGTATGCCATGACATTATTCAGACTCATCTAAACGGACAAGCTTTTGTTTTAACAGCAAAGCTAGAAACGGAGCTCAGTTCAGCTTTGAAGGGAGTAGCTGTAAATAGATGCTGGCAGCCTTTTCTGAGCTGTTGTGTTGAGGCTGATGGAGAAGTCTGTTCTATTGTGGCTGAGCAGAGGTGGGTCAGGCCACACTTCATGTCACAACTGAGTGCCTTGGTGTGATTAAGTCCCACCAGGTTTTGTGTTGCTGTTTCTCTGTAATGTGGGCCAGAAGAGATTGGGCTGGTGACTAGAAAACCCAATTGACTAGAAAACCCAAATTGTTTCTTTACAAAGGGTGAACAATCAAAATTTTAAGCATAGTTTGAGTAAATTAGGTTGTGTTTTTGAGGGAAGTTTCCTTAAATAGGAACTGGCTTTTTAATCGCTGCCTCTGTTAAGAGAAGATGGATTTTCTCTCTTTCCCTTTTGTTTAGTACCTCAGGGTGGGGAAGGTGAGGAAAATGGGGGGGGATGGAAGAGAAGTGTACCAATGGCTGAAAACCTTAAAAACCTGAGAATATTCCACCTTCCAGAATTGGGAGCTTAGAAAGATTTGTGGGAAAATGAGAATGTGCCTCTGTGACTGTTTACAATGAAACATTCCAGCTCAGTAAGCCTCCTTGCTTTTGGGTCACTGTGCTGCTAGAGACATTTTTTGAGTGAGAAAATAAACTGATAGCCTAGCTTTGTAGTTATTTAAATATGTTTCCATAGAATTTTAGGGCTCAACACCCATCTGGGAACTTCCTGCCTGGAGTCACACTTACCTTCAGTGTCTTTCCATTCTGCCTCAAACACGATGTTGTAAGTGCTGCTGTAAGGGTCTGCATTTTGACCACCAAGGGGCATGTTTGAAAGCTGTCAGTGAGACAACCCTCTGTCCACATGCCTTGACATTTCTGCCATCCTTTGTTACCATTTTAATAAACCTGCAGAGGTACCATGGCAACTGGGTGTGATAACAACTGCCAAAGCAGGCTCTGATGGAAGAAATCCTATGTAGGATAGAATATAATTTTTTTTCCTTTTTTTGAGTGTTTGCCATTTTCAGTGCTGTGTATGATGTGGATTTTTCCCCTTGCAAGCCAAGGAAGGGTTTGTCTGTTCGAAGGCTGTAGCAATTTCACTTGGTTGACTTCACGATTGCTGGAATAATCTGCAGTCTCTTGCACGCAAAAGTATTTCAACTTCAGATGCACTTTTTTGGCAAGTAGATGCCAAGAAGCAAAAGCCTGGGGCAGAGAGGGATGTTGGTTTGATTTGATTTTTTTTTTTTAATTGTTTTCTTTAACCCGGTTGCATGCATGCTGTTCTTTTTCAGTCCTTTAAAAGCCCTGCATACTTCCCAGAGGGCAGCACTCCCCATTCCCATTCCCCATTAATTTCCTCTCTATTGAGAATAACAATTATTGAAGATTACAACAATTTGAAAGGCTCCCTACTTCCCCATCCCATCTCATGCAGTCTGGCCCCAACCCTAATAAGCTGCCGTGGGATCAGCCAAGAATCACCCTGTCCCTCCTTTCTTCTCTAATTTCTCCCTGTGCCTTGCTTTGCAAAGAGAAAAGAGAGAAGGGTCTGACTTTAATTGCTCCATGTTGTGCAGGTAGAAGAAATCCTAAATTGTAAGTCAAAGCCGGCTAGAAGGATATTTTGTATTGCAGCAGGGATGCAGTGAACTGTGTAAAAGTTCAATATATATGTATGTACCTGCTTAGTTATTCACTTATCGTTCAAGCCGGCAGAAAGTCACTTCAGAAATCCAACATTCAAATGGCAGTTGAAGATCTGCTGGTTTTCCAAAGGCTGGTGCATAGAAACCATGTCAATATTACTGATCATATGTAATTCCTTCAAGTGATCTGTTAAAGTGCTTCTCACCTATGGTAACATCTCTTCATTGCCAGAGAGGTGTGCTGCTGCCTGTGTGTGCAATATTGTTGATCAGATTTTTTTTGTTGTTTCCTCCTCCTCTGTAGCATGTGCTAAATACCAAAGGAAAATACTCCCTGTGCTGGCAGTCACTCCATGCATTCCATTCCCTGTTTCCATCTGCAGGTTTTTAACTTACTCCTATCTTCTGGCCTTCAATGCGTGGCTCCTGCTGGCTCCCATCACCCTGTGCTACGACTGGCAGGTGGGCAGCATCCCTCTGGTGGAGTCCATCTGGGATGTCAGGAACTTGGCCACGGTGCTCCTGCTGCTGGTGATGGCATTACTCAGCCTGCACTGCGTTGCTGCATTCAAGGTAATATTAAAAAAATAAACAAATCATCTTTTGTTCCCTAATTTTCAGATGAAATGGTTGGTGAGCGCATGTTTTCCTCTGAATGCATTGGATTGGGGTGAATAACCACACCAGTAATGACTAATGCAGGCAAGCTCAGCTGATGGAAATGTCTCTCTAGCTGAATGTTTCAGTCTCTAATGGGTCTGATTTGAGGGCAGAACTTGGCCCAGACTCCTGCATTCAATTGCTGTTAATGATCCAAACCCCTCTGAAGTCGTTAAGCATCTCTGCCTCTCCCATAGCCATTAGGCTTTTTGTCACTTACTTCAAACAGGACTGGGAGCTGCCATCTGCAGAGCCTTTTGGAAAAAAAATCAATTCCTCTATTTGTGCTTTTGCTGTGCTTCTGAAACCTAAACATTGGGTACATCTTGATGAGGAGATTTTTTTTTTTTGGTCAGCGGAGTAATGGAATGTGGGAAATCGGAAATGATCTGGAAATGGTTGTTTAGCGTAAATAATAGAGTAGGTAAGCTATGCTTCCCAATCCAGCCTCTCAGAGGCACCGTTAATTGTGCTGCAGAAATGAAAGTGAGGTTCTGCAAGCCTTGTCAGAGATCAGATCTGCACATCCATGGAAGGGGTTTTTTGTGGATCACAGGGAATTCCAAGCTGTTCCTCTTTCAGTTGAGTTGCGGAAGCTTCTTTAGGAAAGGTGCTGGGAACAAAAGTGTCTCTTCCTTAAATGTATGTATTGCTGAAAAACAGAGTGGAAGAGTGTCAGGTTTTTAATACCTGTGTTATGCTAAAATGTGCAGGTCATGTACACCTTCAGTCTACCCTTCAGTCTTCCCTGTGCTCCTGATAAGAGAAAGAAAATGAACCAAACAGTTTGAGACTGCAGAGTCATTAATTTAGATAATACATTGACAGATGCTGTATGGGAAATATGGGAAAATACCCTATTAGGTATTCAGTAGTTCTACCTGCAGCTTGTACATCATCTCATATTCCTCCTGCTTTCATTACTCCCTGCTAGAGATATTCAGAAGTGTTTGTATTAGACCTAATCCTGTTCTCAGGAAAGTTAATGATAAAATTCTCATTAGCCCAGTACTGAAGACTTCTGAAAATTTTTATTCTGCGTTCTTTGAAGTTTTGTTTGCTTTTTATTTCTTCTGCTGTCAGAATTTTAACTGTGCATAGGATTAATAATGTTAGTTTGCTTGAAAAAAATTTTATCATATTTTTATTACTTTTTTTTTTTTCCATGAAAAGCAAAACAATCCAGTCTGGATTCATGAATACCACTGTTTGATTTGAAACTGCTAGTCGTAATTTTTTTGTGAGAAGTTCAGTTTGGCCCTTGACCACTGTTAGTATTAAACAACATGAATTTTACTCTTTGGGCATTTACTTACTAGATGCTCCAGGGATAGAGCTTATCTATCTATCTATCTATCTATCTATCTATCTATATATATAATTAGAGGTAGCTGAAATATTTTGCTTTTCAGGAAATTCTACATTTCTGAAGCTGTTTTCTATTTTATTTTTAACAACTCACATAATCACCCAATGGTGACACTGCCATTAATGTTCTGAAGATGATTGTGTTGGGCTGAGCAGTATGAACTATCAAGGAGGGCAAACAGGAAGCAGCACTTTTCCTGGAAATAAATTATGCCATTTGACTTCAAACAATCCCTTTTAGAACAGGGAGAGGGAAGTTCAGGGCACACGAACTGCAGGCACAATTAGTTGTATCAGGGTCTTAAGAAATCATATCCCCAAATGCAACAGCAGTGGATTTTTTTAGGGCATTGCTCCCCACAAGGATCATCCTTCAGTCAAGCCCCAATCTATTTCTCAGTATTTTGCAGCTTATAGGCAGCGAGAGATGCACCAGTTGATTTCTCACATTTCACAAAGTGCACGATGCTCTGCTTTGTTTTTGAAGCAAATAGAGCAGCCTCCACAGCCATTTTTCTCTCCTTTTTCATTGCAAGGTCTAACGTGGAAGAGAGAGCTAAGGACTGACTGTAGAGTGAGCAGGCATGCAGTCAGTGTGCCTTCTGGGTGAGTTTAGGTGAGAGAGAACAAAACCTCATAGTGCCACCATCGCTTCCCTTCCTGCAGCATGGAGAGTGGAAATGCTGGAAATTGTCTTGGCAGCAGTGAACACACTGGTCCAGTGAGCACTGAACTGATTTTCGGTGGCAAGAGGTGATGTGTGTGCATCCACAGCACAGAGTCACAGGAGAGCTGCAGAATATTTTGCGTGGACTGTAATTCGGGGATGCACGGATTGGATTTCTGCCTTTGTTGGTTTTTGAATTTTGAGCAGGGCTAATTTGTTGTTGACGTTTGTGATTAGGGTAATAACTCTGCTGGGCGTGTATGTGTGGTGCTGATAAAGGACATCTAAGGCACGAAGCTTTCTCGTTTCCTTTCATTTTGTGAACATTCTTATACCTCAGAAAGAGAAGAAACAGTGCAGGATTTCTACCCGTAGGTGCTTTGCTTGGAGCATGTCTGTTATTAGATGGGCATTTATTGCTGAAATCTGCAGAAAAGGAGAAAGCAGCTCTCCAGTTTGTTTGGGGAGAGAAGCCTTTCTTCTCATCCTGCTCGTCTTCCACTCAGGAGGAAAGGACCTCTCTGGCTGTGATTTTTCCACAGTGACTAACGTGGCAAAGCTGCAGTCCATCATTAAGCAGCTCTCTGAAACCTTTTGGGGTTTGGTTTTCCCCCATCCAGTTGCCCAGCATGCTCTGCAAATTGGCCTCTCTGGAGCTCTTCTGAGGCACCAGGAGTCACTGGCATGTCTCAGAATCCTCAGCTTCTGCTCAGCTCTCAGCAGGGAACTTCCTCACCCAGGCTTCAGGCAGTGTGCTGGGGATGCTGTTGAAAACCTCTGCATCCCAGAGAAATATTACTAGTTGGAAAAAGAGGATGAGATTTATTTATTTATTGTTCATTTTCAAAGACAGCCTCGGCTCCGAGGAATGGATGTGCTGTGACTTTGGATGGATTACAAAGGTACCAGGAAATGGGTGAGGCATTCTCTCACTGGGTGCCAAGCATGCCAGCCTCAAAATCAGAAAAATAATCTGGTGTTTCAGATACCCACTGGGGTGCCCAAGGCCCATGGCACTGCCTTTCCCTGCTGGAAGATCCAGAGAGCACCTGGTGAACTGGAGGGAGGACAATCCTTGGCATTATCACCAGGACGAGAGTTATTTCTTTGACATGTCATAATAATTCAGTGAGCGTGAAGGGAAGACCCTTCAGATGTTTGAAGTGCCACTCTGCATGGCATTTTTAGGTCGCTGCCTAATTAGCACTGCGATTAAAATGCAGCTTTTCCTGTGGTTGTGGCTGTGAATGTGTGTGTAGAGAGCACATGATGGATGGGATGGATAAAGTGGAAACTTTATAGTGGGGAGGGCTGAGAGTGGGAAAACTCTAACTTTGCTCAAGAACATGCCTGGCTGTTCCATGTGATGTTGCTACATATGGTACAGGGAATTGTGGTTTTCAGGTTGCATTCAGTGCATGTGACTGACATATGCATTCTCCTGATCTTTCACATGATGCAGTTGGTTGTCTTTTATTTCAAGTCTAATTTTAAAAGGTGATGCTGCCTCTCTACATTTCCCTGCATGGTGCTTCTCAGCCAAGACAAGGCATTTTGCACCATATTGTGATGACTTTAATCCGTGCTGTAATTGGCAGCATATTGCCATTTATCTGGAGGATTACACGTATGGATATCATCTGAACATATTCTTCAGTGACTTTCAGACTAAATTTCTTAGCTGACAACGTTCAGTACCATCAAGGAGAGGAGAGCATTTGCATCTTCTCCTTGTGTGCATGTTGCTGTTGTTTTTGCCAGCACTCACTGTTTGTATTCTGCCATGCTATTTACTTTACCCTGCACTCCTGAGACCTTTGCCTCTTTTCCCAGGTTTGGCATTTCGTTAATAAATCACAGCTTATGGAGCTTTCTGGGGAACAATTGCCTTTTCTAATATTCTACAGTAGTACCAGCAGAGTTAGAAAGTATGCCTAGCAAAATTTATATGCCACAACACTTCCAGAACAATACCTGCTTCAAAGGCACAGCAAGGTGAATAAGGCTATTTATTGATGGAGCCTATCTGACGAGCTGGAAACCACAGTCATTTCCATAAAAGGTCCATTTAAAATAAATCCTGCTTTCATTTTCCTGAGGGCCACTTGAATTCCTTCCACATAGAGAGAGAAGGTCAGGACTGATGTTCTTAATCCTTAGAAGCGAGTTGTTTGGTTTTTTTTTTCCTTTTTTTCTATGCTGCTTCTGTTGTTAATATTTGCTGCAGGGAGAGAGTAATAAGCCAGAAAGGCTGTGTTTAGTGGAAGCTGGAGGGAGGGGGGCAGAGGTAGGGGGAATCCTTCCCAGGGAACTCTGTGCCAGCTGAGAGACCCAAGGAAAAGGGAGAAGTCTGGGTGGGAATGCTGTTCTGGATTAAAAAAGCAAACACGAGAGCTCTCAAAACACCTTTTGCATCAGATTTTCTTTTGCTTGGTGGATGTTTGGAATAACAGTGTGGTGCTCTGAATAAATCTAACCAGAGCTGAAGTGGTTCTAATTTGGCTCACTGTGAATATATTCAGCATCTCC
The DNA here is from genome assembly GCA_013397955.1 of Grantiella picta. Taxonomy (NCBI): domain Eukaryota; kingdom Metazoa; phylum Chordata; class Aves; order Passeriformes; family Meliphagidae; genus Grantiella; species Grantiella picta. The sequence continues at coordinate 756,574 of VZRM01003034.1, forward strand.
CCAAATTGTGCTCTTACTGCCTGCAGCGTGGTGTTGGCAATTAGCAGGGGGGCAGGAAGTTCTGCCATTTTCAGCGTATTAACACTGAATTACTCTTTTTATTCTGCCATTTTTCTTCTTCTGATTCGAGTTTTAATATTTCAAGGCTTGCCCAGAGCTGAAAGGTTTAAAATGGCTCAGTTGTAGGGGTGAATAGGAGAGTGTAGGGGAAATCAGGAGCAAGAAATTGACAGCTGAGGGAGGTGAGGATTGTTCATTGTGGCTGCTTGGCCTCCAACTAAACCTTAAATTGGGGTGCCAAGCTATTGTGGGGGTTTGGGCTTTTGTCAGGCTCCTCTTGTTCCGTGTTGCCTTCTCAAGAACAAACTCGCCATGGATTGAGTTTTCCCATTAATTAATCCTTGTCCATAATTTCCATTAATTAATGCTCTTCCATTAAATATTTCCCCACCTGGGGAAGCATTCTGCAGTCACAGAGCGAAAGGGAAGAGGGAAAAGCAACCCAACAAGGTCAAAAGGATTATCCTACCTCCTGGAGCAATTTGTTGATTTTTTTTCCTATTTCCTTTTGGAATGTTCCGCTCCTCTTTCAAAGATTTGTGTGCTCCTTTATCCTGCTCAAATTGCCTTGTCAAGTGGAATTAGAGGCTGCAGAGATTAAGGATGGGGGAAATGAGCTTATATTTTAAGGGAATTTTAGAAACCTGGGTGAGAAAGACCATAAATACACAAGATGAGTGGATGGATAGCTGACATCCACAGGGGAAAAGAATATATTATTGCTATTTTAATGCAATTATCAAAATAACATTAGGAATCCTTGGCTATTTCTGTCAAAACTAGATGATCACCAAGAAAAATTGAGTTATTTTAGGAAATAAGCGAGTTGCTAAGCCTGGCATTGAAGTAGCTGGTGCTGCTGAAGATGCTGATTTTTAATTTTTTTTTTTTTAATGAGTTGAAAAAATAAAACTCCTAATAAATTATAGTGATTACAGAATTTGTGGCTCTTTTTCTAGGAGCAAGCTGATTAAGACGTGTGTCTGAGCCATTTTTGAAGCAGGGAAGTTACCTTTTGCTTACCAAATGCTTGAGTTTTCTAGACCATCTGTTGACACCTGATTTTTGGCATCAAGCAGTGGCACAGGCAGCAGAGTGAAATAACCACAGCTCTGCAATGCCCTCCTGGGAGAAATAGTTTTCTTTAATTCTTTGATAAGTCTATGGAAAAAAAAAAAAAAAAGCTTTTTTAAGAATCAGTTTTTGGGTTGGTTTGTTGTTTTATTGGTGAGGTTTTTTTGTTACAATATAATGAAGGCCTAATTTTAATGAGTTTGGTGTGAATCTGAAAACTCGTCCCTCCCACCAAGCTATTTGCTAAAATATACTATAAAAAATACCATTTTCGTTTGAAATCGGCTTGTCTTTGACAAGAGAAATCATTCAAAGGTTAATTCAAAAGTGTTTGTTGATTTGCCCACACTGGAGACTTCTGTGACAGAAAGAAAATCTTTGTGTTTCCAAAAGAAAGCACTGTCTTTAGGAGGAAAGGAATTGTCTCTCTGTAAAAAGAATGCAGCGATCTATAATTTCTAGTCCCAGCTATTTTATTTTAAGGAGAAAGGAAGACAAACAAAATTGCCTATTACTCTCTAAAAGCTTTTGCTGCTGCTCTGGGCACCTGGAAGATGCTGATTCTGACACCTTTAGCTCAGCTATCTCAACTGGGATCATACGACCAAAGTTGCTAAACCAAATAAATGGTCCTAATATTTCTTTTATTTCTTTGCTTGGAAAATGTAACAGGCTGCACACAGGTTGGGTTTGTTTTATTTGGAAGAACACGTGGAGGGAATCTCCTGTGGCTTGTGTTGAAGGAGCTAATTCCCACGTTTTCCACTTTCCCATTCGATGTACAAATTTTATTTGTCTTTCTCTCGGTTTCCTTTGCTTACCTGCAATGCTGCAGCCTTGAATAACAGCGTGTCCTTCCTAGAGATGGTTAACTAGAGGTTGTTTACCCAGTTATTGATTTAATGATCATCCACTGGAGAACTGTTTGATATTTGGTTTGAAAGCAAGCGTGTGTCTTGGGGACTGAGAATATTTTACGTGTTTGCAGTGCTCTCCCTTTGGCCCAAAATACCCTCTTGTCCCTCTGGGTATTTGGTGTCAAAGCCCTGGAGCAGGCTGGTGGCAGAAGATATGGGCCCCAGAATTAGGGCAGAGTGGGAAGGGAGAATCAAATGGCAGGAGAAAAATGGAATATATGTCCAGAGCTGGGTGGGAAGGGGAAGTTGAAGTTGAGCTAGAACTGGTAATTTTAATTCAGAGTTGAGAAAAAAATTTAATCCCTTTTTTTTTCCTATTCAATTTTCTGTTGTAATTACCTCTGCTCATCATCTTTATGAATTGATGTCTCCTTCAGCTCTGAGAATAATGCACTTTAGATGCTGTTGTGACTGCATGTGGGCACTAGTAACTGTGAATCCAAGATACTGAAAAAGTGCATAATAGAAGCACTAAAGATAACTGTGGTGCTATTTAAAACACATATTGATAAAGAAGTCTGCAGACATGAATTCTCCTCCTCTCTCTGCCTCATGATTCCTCTTTGAGCCAGGGGAAATCAGTGCAAAAAATTTTTTTGTGGTCCTATGGTTCAGCTCCTCTACAGCCACATCAGAGCTCCTGACTTGGACCCTTGCATTTGCTACCCACAGAAAATACTTGTTGTTGTTCCCTTAGAATAGGATGAATACATTTTAATAGTAGGACTTCTGAATTTCACCCACTGTCCAGACCACTGCTAACTGCTCTTTCAGTCTTGCTAGGCCCCAAAAAACCAACTGGGCTCTGCATTTCCCTACTCAGAAATCTTATTCAGCATTTCTAGCTGTAGCTCCCTCCAGCAAAGAGAAGTCAACTCACTCTCCAAATCTGAGAAATTGCCCACAGCAATTAGAAAGTGCTGCAGCCATGAGGTGATTCTGGCTGCATCTAGGCATGACAAAACTCCTCCCGAAATCCTGGTGTCATCCTTTGAGAAGCAAAAGCTGATTCACCCTCTTGGGGTGGAGTTGGACCTGAAATTCTCCTTGCCATGGGTCTGTCCATGTCGGGATGAGTGGCCACTGCTGTTGTCCCTCCCCAGGGGTCACAGCTGGTTTGAAGTGCATGTGGTAATTCCATTTCTGCTCCAGGAGCAGCTGACATTAAAGGGAGCACGAGTGAAGGGCATTAACTGAGCTCAAGTGAAAAACATTAATTTTAGCATTACAGCGTGTCTCGAATTTCTGCCTCTCTCTGAGTGTGGAGACCTTGTGTGTGAAAATATAATTTCAAGTGTAGATATTTTCCTTGAAAGGGATAAAAATGACTGCATTAATGTGTCACTTGGGGCTAGTTTTCTTTGCACAAAATGTGACTGATTGAACAGCTTTTCCTCTGTTATAAACATTTAGGATTGAACACAGCAGTCTGTGATATGCATTTGTGTATTTACATGCAGTCCCACTGTCCTAGACATGCTAATTTATACATTCACACTGCTCTGTACTTATATATTTACCAATATGAGTTACATCTTAGGTGATGGCTGTGCCCTGCAGATGGTAGAGCTTTCCTTGGAAAAGATACCAAGGGTAAGAATAGACAGAGTGGGTAGTGTTTGTGCACTTGCTGGGCATATTAGATGCACAAGCAGTGCATAAATATCAAAGATTAGTGTCTTGCAGAAATTCCTTTTCAATGCAAAGCGTATCAAATGGTAATCTAAGTTGCTTTTTTTATGACCCTCAAAAGAAAGGGGGAAGCTAGAGGTGAATGAAGGTGGAATTTTTTTAGTTGATATTTGTTTAATTTTGTATTATTGCAGAAACTGGAACACAAAGATGTTGGGAAGTTAGAGGTGAATGAAGGTGGAATTTTTTAGTTGATATTTGTTTAATTTTGTATTATTACAGAAACTGGAACACAAAGAAGTTGGGAAGTTAGAGGTGAATGAAGGTGGAATTTTTTAGTTGATATTTGTTTAATTTTGTATTATTGCAGAAACTGGAACACAAAGAAGTTTTGGTTGGCTTGTTGTTCCTGGTTTTCCCATTCATCCCAGCCAGCAACCTCTTCTTCAGGGTGGGATTTGTGGTGGCAGAGCGAGTCCTTTACATGCCGAGGTAACTATTGCAACTGATTTTTTTTTTTTTTTGCTAATGAGACCACCATCTCATTTTCTGAAAGCAGGCATGATTGCTTCTTCCCTTTTAACTACTTCAAACATTATATTGCTAGTCAGTGTGTTCTCTGCCTGGGAGTTTTGGTGTTATTAGCAGGAGAGATTTTATAGTCAGCTGAGAGCAGATTGCTTGGCAGGAGCAAAGCTACTCAAAATCCTTGCTTTTTTTTCTTAACAACACAGATTTTTTTTGGTGTGCTTGACACAGCTCAGCACAGAGATGAGGTGGTGTTTCTTGAGGATTGTCCTCCAAGGCTCTCCCTCCAAGTCCTCAATTTCACCCTGGGTTGCTTTGTGACAACTGAAACTGAAGTTTGATCCCACAAAACATTTAAATTCTATTCCTCAGAAACTCTGCATCCAAACATCCTAAGCAAAACGCTCATAGATAGTCTTTTGAAAAGCTGTATATATTCTGATTATTAGTGTAAGCACAGTCACAAAAAGGCTGCTCAGTGGTGTAAACCTCAGCCTGTGGAGGAGCTTTTGCATATATTACAAGGCTTTTAGCACTTAGGCTTCTGAACACTAAAATGCTTTTTAGGTGGAATTCTGCTGACTTTATTCCCATCACTAGCCCTGCCTCTGGTTGCTGAGGGGATACCTGAAAGTACAGCGAGTGAAAGTTGTCTCTCAGAGTTATTTTACAAGTGATGCCCTCAACTAATGGATCCTGCACCGTTTCAAATTAACTTGGAAATCAGATTGCTTTAAATTCATGTAACAGAAAATGAGGAAACACATGAAAGAGCAAAGCTATTAAGGAAACAGTCAGCTGAACACAGGGCTGTGTTGAGTGGTTGCATTTCTGAATCTCAAAAGAACAACTGCGGAAAATACTTCAGCTGTCAGCATTTCCTCGTCCTCCCCCAGATGAGGCTGCTGATATAATGAGAGGAGGGGCAATGCAGAAGAGAAAGGGGGATGTTTGCACAGAGAAAATTAATCAGCGTTAACATGTGTGCATATAGTTTGTATAATGCTTTTCATCTCCCCGAGGGCTTTGCAAATATATGACCTACAAAGTAGGTAATTGATAGTTGCTACTTTTTTTTTTTCTTTTCTTTTTTTCTTTTTTTTTCCCCCCCAGTTAGGAAGACTGAGGCAGAAGGATTAAATGATTGCTCTGGAGTAAGTCAATGTCAGAGTCCCTGCATCTCATACTTTGCTCGGCTCGTTCTTGTCCTGCTTTGCAATATTTGCTTTTTGCCCTTAGCCTTGGCTGGCATGGAAAGGGAAGGCAAACCCTGGCAGTGCTGGGAAAGGTGGGGATTTTCCTGCCAGCTGAGCATCTCTTGAATCCTCCAAAATTGCAGGAGTGGCGAGGGGGATTTCTGCAAAATGCATGACTGTGGCAGCACAAAAATAATATGATTTTGTTTTGTTTTGTTTTCTCCCTTGGGAGGATGGCAGTTTAGCAGCGATGGCTTTAGGAAGCTCTCGTGTTCTTTATTTAGAACAGCCTTTAGCAGTTTTCTCGTGTTACATCTTGAAAAGGGGTTTTTCCTGTCCTTTGCTGTTCCCTAAAACTCAGCAAGTCAGAGGTTGTCATGCAGTTTTATCTAAGCAAAATTCCTCAAAGAGGTGGAGAGAATTTGGTGATCTATGCTTTTGTGGTTATGCTGGAAGGTGCTTTTCTGCCTCTGTTTCAGGCAATAGCCTTTTATTGATATTTATGGTGTGACACTCGTGTATTTGTGGATGGGACAGTGGTGGATGTGTGTCACAGCCTGAAGTCCTAATTCAGTGTTGCTCAGTAGGCACCTGGGGAAAATGTCAAGCATTTTCTTTTCAATAAAATTTAAGTAAGGACCCGAGGATTTATGTAAAAGATGTTATAAAGAGAAAGAAGAAAGAAAGAAGCCTTTTGCTCAGTGTCTAATTATATGGCTGGGCCTTGCCTTATGGGGATTGATGGGTATTTGGAACAATTCCTCTTCTGTCTGCAGCCCTGCCTCAGGGGAAAAGCTTACAAACTATGTCAGAATGGTTGAATGTTTTATTTAATTGTGTTCAGCTAATCAGAAATATTTGGAGAAAATATTTCTTGCATTTATTTTGCATTTGAAGGTTATAAGCAATTACTCGTTTAAATTAGAATTTTTTAACAATAGTATTGCTTTAGCCTGAAAAATTTCATTGGAAAGCAATTTATTTTCTTTTAACTTCTAATTTTTTTTTATAAGTTTGTGATTTTTGGGGGTTTTTTTTGGTTTTTTTTTTTCTTGTCTGTAAGAGGGGAAAACTTGTTTTCAGTGGGACAAAGGGTGTGAAATACTTACCCAGGGAGAGCTGGACATGATACAACTCTCCAGGTCAGTTTTGCAAGGTAATTTCTATGTTTTCCTCATCTTTGAGTGCTACCCTGACAGCAGTGTCTCCTGGCTGAGCTGCTGTGCCATAGCTGGACAGCTCAAGCTGTTTTCCCAGCCTTGTATGAACCAACAAATCAACCCAAACATCACTCCGTGGGTTATTTCCAATTTGCTGAGAGCAGCAGGCAATCCCGTGGTTCTTTCCCCATTTTTATGGCAGCTCATTCCTGGTGGATATTGCAGTAAGTCGAGGGTGCTCAGTTACTTTTTCCCAGCAATTACAGGTTGCTGTTGGGTTTTTTTTTCCTCACTATATCAAGAGTTGATGTTGCAATCCTTACTGACAGCAGTAGGAATTGAGATCACTGCTATATGAAGAATGGCATTTGCTTCACCATTTATCTTCAAATCTGCAAGAAAGCAGCGCCCAGAAAAAAGCACACTTGTGTTTTTCAAGAAATTCCCACGTCATGGTGAAGTTTTCCTCACGCAAAAGTGGTGAAGTTTCCTCACAGCAAAGCAGGGACCACATGAATTTTCGCCTTTTCACAGAGCATGTTTTCAATTCTTTGTGCTAATGCATTTGTTCCAACTGGCGTAATCCCAAACATTATTAACTTCTGTAATTGGAGGGGGGGAAAGAAGAACTTGGTAGGTGGTGGAATCATCTGTAACTTTCATGAACCTGATGATTTCTGAGCAGAAATTCCCATTGCCCACAAGGCAGCCATGTGGGGTTGGGTCTTACCTGTTTCCCTTTTCTGGGATCACGTTGTGTACTCCCCGTTATCATCATTTTCTTAAAGACCAGTTGTGCAATGGGGTTTCAATTTCCTCTGCCACTCCTTTCCTCCTTGTTATTTGAAGCTACAAGTTCACCAGGAGCCAAATTTCTGTTTGCCTTTCAGAATTCTTCCAGTATTAGATCAGATCCTGTAAAGGATCATCTGATTCACAGAAGAAGCTTCTCTTTTCATGTGGAGTCAAACACTGACCCAGCAAAGTCAGCAGTGAAAGTCCCATTGGCTCCGTGGAGTCAGTTTATCTTCTCCCTCATCTCAATTCAACAACACAATTAAGCTTTTTGCCAGTTTTCAGGTTAAATCCACAAGTCATTTGGGAGTTGTAGATGGAATCCAAATGACACCTGTTCCATTTATTTGAAACAGACATGATTTCACTGCCTGCTCTGTTCCTGCTGCTCTTGCAGGGGCTGTGGGGCAGCCAAAGGGCAAAAGAAGGGAACTGGATTATATTCCCTGCAAGTCAGGTGCAGACCTGAGGGCGCTGGGAATGAAGTGGGAGAGCATTATGTGATGGCAAGAGGCTTCTGAGTTTCTGGCTCTCTTGGGTGACCCAGAAAAGAGGGTTTTTTGGCAAAGAGTGGGCTTGATGATCTTGAAGGTCTTTTCCAACCTTAACGTTTCTATGAATTCCTGACCCAAGTGCAACCTAGCATGTGCACACAAATACACTCTATTTCCAGATGGAAACCTTCCTTTTCAAAGTCCACATTTCACTCTGGCCCAAACAGCTCCAGCCTTGAAAAACCTAACATTTTTCATCAAACATCAACTCTGCTACTCTGCCAGCACAGCTCACGCCTGAGAGTGCTTTTTGGGGCAGAAAGAACCACCCCAGCTATGCTTATTTTTTGCCAGCACTCCTTCCCACATCTGCCTGCTGCAGCGAGGCAGTTGCAGCCCACAGGGCATGCCAGGCATGCTTTTTGCAATCAATTACTCTCCATTAGAGAAGTGTGAGCAGAGCCGATGAGTTTAACAGGGATGAACTGCCTTTTCCCCTGCAGCAACAGCCCTGCCGGCAAGCTGCCTTTCAGCTGGCTTTGCCTCTTCTCTTGGTGCTTTTCCTTTGCTCAGAGCTGCAGAAGGGCTAGAAGCACGTGAAATGTGCTGTGCCAGGTAGTAGATGTGTGGTGCTGAGGCTATTGGGGAACTTTAAAATGGAGAAAATCCAAATATTTCAGCATTTGGACCTGGCAGCAGACAGAGTCTTTCCAAAAGGCTTTGCTTGCTGCCTCTCTGCAGGGCGTGAATTTAGCCATGAACACAAGGGTTAAACTTGCTGCAGAGCGGCTTGAAAGCGAGGGTTGATTTTTATGGAGGGAAAGGGAGTCATCTTAAATAAGTGCTGGAAATCAAGAAGGAGTTTTGCAGCCCAGAAAGAGCCTCCAGGGTGAAATGTCGAAGCCGAGTGCATTTTCTGGTCTCAGTATACTTTTGATATAATCCCTTTTGTTGCATTAGCAGCCCCTGAATCCAGCAGGGTTTCTTCCATGTTTCCACAGGCTGCTTATAGGCAGCTCTTTCCCAAACTGATATGTATGCATGTATGCATCTGGATTCTTATCTAGGCTGAGCTAGGAAATCTGGAGTAACTTCTTCGATTAAATCAATGGATTTACTCCAAGCCTACATTCGTGTAGCTGAGATTAAATCAAGTTTTTAAAAACCCCAAACAACTACTTCACAGGATTTCACATCCACAAAATTACCATTAAAAAGCACAAGTAAAGCATCTTTCCTGCATAGTTTCTCACACCCCTTTTGAACTCCTGTTTACAGCCCTACCTGGGTGAGTTAGGAGAGGCTGGGAGTGCAACTGAGAACTTCAGCTCTCAACCTGCTCTGTGCAAAGTCACAGCTTGGAAAATGCAGTAGAATGCATGATCAGAACATGCCTTGCTCCTCAGGAGCTTCCCACAGCAGTAGGTCTCCAAGCAATTTCTGGAGGAGGTAAGATGGTTTCTGCAGGCAGAAATGCTGTAGCAGAGCATCCTGAAAATCCTGGGCTGCAGCACACGTGGCTTAGATTAGATGCCATCAGCAAGAGCCAAATGCAGTGAAATGTTCCTGATTTTTACTGAAAAATGAGAAATCTGATCCATGGAGAGCAGAGCTGTGTGCAAGCATCATCAGTAACAGCCTTGCCTTGGGAAAGGAGCTGTAATGGCCAAAGGAAAGGTCGAATCTGCAATCTAATTACCCAAGATGTGTTTGCAAATATGAAGTTTATGCTGTTTCGGCTGCAGCTTTAATAGGGCAATACATTTGGAGCACCACAGGAAATAGGGCCTGTGAGCCTCCTGTCGCTTTGCTCCCTTACAGGTGGAGCAATATTAACAAAGCAGAGAAATTCTAGACAGAAAGCTGTCCTTATGCAGCTCCCTGCAAATAAAAAAGGAAAAATAAAAAAAAAAAGCATAGCGGTTTTACAATAATCCATCCAGTGGAAAATGGACTTAGAAAAGTGGGTTGGGGATTTTGCTTGTGTCTCATTGTTTTGGTTTTGCTACAAAGAATTTCAGAGATGGCAATGCAAGAGAAAAACCCTTCAGGAGAAATGGTTCCCTCCCGAGGAAATGCAAGAGTTAACTAAAAAACCAAATAACCCCCCAAGCCCACAACCCACAAGCTATGAAGATGTCTGGAATGTTTTACTTAAGGATAAGTTTTTCAAGTGGCAAACAAGTCTTTGATGAAAGGTCCTTTTGAGACATTTTCTTTTTATTTTTTAATTGCATGTGAGTAAAACCTGATTTCCTGGCAAGCCTGTGGTAAGCTTAGACACGACGTCAAGTCCCCTATCACTCTGAGAAGAAAAGCAAATCTATTTGAAACATTCCCTGAGTTTGTGGGTCGTGGCAGATAAATTATATTCTAATATATTATATCAATGTGGGATCCAGCTGGGATTCAAGGTGTGCCAGTGTTTGGGAAGGGCTGTGCTGTTGTCCCTGTTTATTGATCATTCCCAAGCAGAAGAGAGCCTTCTGCTCCCTTTTTTCATCAGGGAAAGCTGCCTGGGCTAAGATAGGTTTTAAGTCTAGCAATAAATCAGGTGCTAAGTAACCTGAAGAGTTTTAGATAAGCTAATGAAATTTGTTGAGCAATAGAAATTTAAATTCCTTGTAAAAAATGACAAGCAGAATTAACGACTATTAAGCATGGCAACCGAAAGCACTGAATTTCCACCTCAGAGGGACACCAGTGGAGGAATTAACACAACCCCTGAATTGAGGTAAATAATTACTGAACTGATTTAAATTTACACAGGTGTAAGACTTCAGTCCAAATTTGTGAAAATGCCACGGCAGTTACTCAGGGAGAGCCGTGGAAGTGCCCAGGGCTGGCTGTGTGTCATTTCACGGAAGGGCAGCAGGAAAATCTGCCAGCAGGAAAATCTGCCAGCACACCTCAGCTGTCCTGGGCTGACACCAGAAGGGACAGGCTGGCCCTGCTGCAGGAGGACAAGACCCAGAGCTGCCTTTTGGTGCCTCTGTCACCTCTCTGTCACCTGCAGCAGCACTGACTGCAGCACCGCTCTCCTGCCTCAGCTTCGTGATTTGTAAACCAGAATTACCAGCAGCCACCACTGGGATTGTTTGGAGGCTTCCCCCTGTTAAAATGCCTTTCATTTCCACCCTGCTCCAGTCGTGCTCAGTATTACTGTTATTACGTGGAGCTTTCTTAGCTTGCTGTTCAGAAAAGCAGCTGCTTTCTGTGGCTGCCATTCTGCTGGGTGGTATTATGTGTGCCACTGTACTTTTGGCATCCGGGTCTATCATTTAGATTAATTTGGAAATTGTGGAGTGACTTGGGGAAAACTGCTGTTGAATTGAAGTTTGTTAGCCCAGAAAATATCATTAGTCCAAAACCCCCTGTAATTGTGTAATAAATGCAATACTGGATGGTCTTGCATAGAAACCAGACACTTGAAATATAACTTTTGGTACATTTTCCCTTTTTTTTTTTTTCAGTATGGGGTACTGCATCCTTTTTGTCCACGGTCTAAAAAAGCTGTCTACGTGGCTAAATAAATGGAGAATTACTGTTCTGACCCTCTTTGCTTTGCTGCTGCTGCTCTTCTCCTGGAAGACAGTGAAACAGAATGAAATCTGGCTGTCACGAGAATCCCTTTTCAGGTAGGAGTGGCCATGGAAGAAAACTTGCATTTTTACATTGTTTAAAGTAAGTTTGCTATGTGTTTCTTTCGCACAAGTCCTGCTGTTGAGGCATTGATCTAATTAACATTTTTATTATCATAAAACGACACCTACTTTCTGTTGTCTGATAACTGTGCAAAAACTGGTGTCAGCACTTTACATGCTTCTGCACAAACTTTGGTTCTGACAATCACATTTTTAAGACATGCTGCTTTTAAATAACCTCGATTCTGTAGATTTAATGGTAGTGTAATGCTTTCGTTTCTAAAGACATAGCAAAAGTTTTTTGCTACTCTCCAGAATGCCATAGTAACGCTGCTGAATATATTGAAATTTCTTCAGCAATGTTCTAATGACAAAAATAAAATGCCACGAAGTGCCAAACTTAATGTATCATATTTCATTTTATTTGATTACTCTTTGCCAAACAGCTCTCTTAACAACCTCATTTATGTATTTTCTTGCACTGAAACAGACTGTTTCATTTTGTGTTTTGCTAGAAAATGTATTGCATTTGCCTCCAGCTGCTTTCAGCAGTTGTCTAATTGTGAAGTAACTGCAGAAACACAGGTGATCTGCACACGGGTTGAGCTTTATTTTCTAACTGATTGGCCAGAGCAAAGTTTAATTTATGCAGCACTGAAAGCCAGAAATTGTTTTTAATGTGTACCCTTTGGTCTTCAGGAAACACTGCTGAAGTGGTTGGAGCTCTCTTAGTGGGGCTGTGTTGTAAAAAGCCTGGAATTGGGGTTTTTTTCCCCTCTGCGTGGTTCATGGAATGTTTTGAGTTGGAGGTGACCCACAAGGATCATCGAGTCCAGCTCTTAAGTGAATGGCCCACCCAGGGCATTTTCTTCTGCTAGGGAGCATTTTTGGGACAAAATGGAGTTCTGTGGGGTCTGTGGCAGAAGAGGGGGATAAGGTTATGTGTGCTTAGCTGGCTGCAAATGGAACTGTGTCCCTCCAGCCCCTCTTAAAGGAGTTTGGCTATTCCCATCCAGCTCCAGTTCCGAGGCTGTGCTGCTGCAGTGCAGCTCTGAGTGCAGCTGAGACACCTTGACCTCAAGGGAGTGACCTGGGCAGCCCAGGGCAGTGCTCAGGGCTTCCCCTGCAGCTCAGGTGTTTTGGGGTCACTTCCCTGCCCCAGGCTTCTGAGGGGATGGCAGAATCTGAGGTTGTTCCTCTGGGTCACTCATATTGTGTCCTGCCCTGAGAGCAACCAGCAGCAGCTGCCCAAAAAGAACAGAGCCAGCAACAATAAGGCTTCTCTCCAGTTCTTTCCCAGCTTGCAGTAATCTGCAGTTTAAAGACTTCCTGAGTCAGGAGTTACTTGCTATTTTTGCTTTTAACAGCCACTGATGGACTTTTCTTCCATAATGTCTCTGACTGCTTTTTTTCAAATCTATTTATAGTTTTGGCTCCTGCAGCATCCTGTGCGCTGGGCTCTGTCGTTAAATTACAGAGTGTGCACACCCAGATTTCCCCGTGTGTGCTGTGATCATCTGCCTTGGAGTCCCCTGGTTCTGCTGTGCTGAACAAACAGTGAGGAACCATCAGTTTGTCACTCAGGATGAAGGCACTTCACGCCTTGAGCCCCCATGCCTTCACCCAAGGCTGTCTCCTTTTCACACTGCAGTCAGCTGGTTTTGTGCTCACATGGAAGCTGTTCTGCATTTCTGGCTCCTCTCGTCAGCCTTCTCTGGGTGCTTCCAAACTCTAATCCATCCTTTCAGAAAGAGGCCAGAATCACCTTTCAGGGGCATGTGCAGCACAGTAACACAGGACTGCTCTCTGGGTTTTGTTCTTTCCTCCTGCTAATTCCTGATTTTCTCCTTGCCTTTTATGACCTCTCCTAAGCAGTGAGTGATAATTTCACAGCACTCTCCACACAAATTCCAAGACACCTACTGTGATTGGAAATCCCTGCTTTTTAGACATCAATCTGGGTGCAGATTTATGCAGATTTAGGGTGTGTGTGTACACACTCTCTGATACTGCTGTCTGTACCAACACTGCATTTCATGTGCCATCTTCTTGCCCAGCCTACAATACCCTGAGATGCAACTACCAAAGTGTATTTAGCTTTAATTCCTGCAGTGTGATTCCCACTGCTGTCATCAACAAACGTGTCCTCTCCCTTTGAAGATCATTTTCGACCACCTGAGGTAGCTCAGGTGCCATTTCAGGTCTCCTGGGAACCCTGCCTGGACTCTTCTCCAGCTGTAAAAACTGTCCTCATACTTGTGCTCTTTACTTGCTGTCTTTCAACTAAGTATTGATTCGTGAGAGGATCTTCCCCTCTTACTCCATGATGCCTTGAAGAAATTGGAAGTCTTTAGTGTGGGATTTTATTTAAAAAAAACCTCGATGAACATTTAAGTGCTCAACATCTTTGCATGTGATTTTGATTGACTGGGCTATATTTGGATATTTACAAAGGCTTTCCATAGTTTCAGTGCCACAGATCTGCCCAACTAAGTTCCTTCTGCAATATACAAGGCTAATTCTTTGTTGGATTATAGTTACCCAGAAGTTCGCTAGAATTAGGCTTTATTATGGTTTTCCCCAAATTACCTGAAGTGTAAATCAGCCTTTCTGGTCTGTTTGCCCCTGGAGATCTTTTCCCTGGAGCCAAATGAAGTCAAGTTCATCACCTCCCATCACATTCCCCTAGTCCCACGTAAGTTGTAAGCTACCTACCACAGCTAATAGCTGCAGGTTTGAGTTCCTTTGGGTTCATTCTGCCAGGCCCAATGCATTCATAACTGTTCTAGGGGTTGATTTGTTTTAAAGCCTCTTTTACTGCCACTTCAGCTAGGGACAGGGCTTTGGTCTTGCCCCTGTGAGGGAAGGCTGTGTGGCCACACCAGGTTTCCCTGCAGTGAACACTAATGCACAGAATCCATTTAGCTTTTCTGCTGTGGTCTTTTCTTCTTCAGGCACTACTTTTAGACCTCCATCATCTATTTGCCTTAGGGGATCTTTGGCAGGTTTCCTCTGATGTATTCCATTATTAGCTTTGATAGCTTTAGCAAGTTTTTCTTTAAATCTCTTTTGGTCTGCCTAATTATGGTTTATGTTTAACGGGCAGACGTTCGTGCTATTTTCCTTTTTCCTTCTGTAGCTGTGCGTTCCTTTTTAAAGAGTGGTTTTCACTTCTCATAGCTGTCCTCACTGCGCTGTTTACCCTTGCTGGCATTTTTGTTGTACTTTTAAGATCCTTGAGAGGTGTTATTAGAAATCTCTCGTAATTCTGTAATGGGGTAGGACCCTTCTTGTTGATGGGAAGAAATGCAAAAGAATAGTATAGCAAGAAGATAATGGCATCCCAGGAGTGAGAGATCTCCTTTTTGGGGCAGAAGGAGGAGGCTGATGAGGAGAGGAGAGGAGAGGAGAGGAGAGGAGAGGTGGATGGAAGTGTGTGAAACAACAATAAATTTCAATGGACAGAACTGGAGGAGGATACAGAGCAAATCTATAGGTGTGGGAAAGGAGACATAAATCAACCTTCTTGGTAGTCTCTGTGTGTTGAATTTTTTTAAGAAGTATGTGCTGGGAGAATCTTCACTCACAATCCTAGTTCTTCAGTCCTCTTTCTCCAGTTGCTACTTTAATTATTACCATTTCTGCCCTCCTCTTAGTTTTTTTTTTTTCCCCTTTCACCTCTACTTTTTGTTCCTCCATTTGCTTGGAGCCATTTCTACTGGATCAATTCCTTTGGCTTAATTCCCTTGGCTGAGGCCTGTTGTGTTAAATCTGCTTTTTCTGTGCTTTTTCCAGGAGATGTTTCTATACCCAGTGTGTTCCTAGTTTAGTGCTTGCACCCCATTGTGTCCTTTTCTCAAGACTCACCCTATTTTAACATTGTGCCATCTCTGGATTGCTGTTGCCACTCAGCCTTCAGCCCAGGGACCAAATTTTCTGGCTGCAGCAATCCTGCCAGGTCCTGGCTGAAAACAGCAGTGTGGGGGAGGATGCTGCTGTCTGAGGAAATGATGCATCTCCACATGGATGCACCAGCATGTGTGCAAGGACTAAATGAGAAGCAAATAAACCACGAATATAAGGCCAAATATGTAGATATTTGAGGTGTATTATTCCAGGACATCGCCACAAGCCCCAAGCAGTTTGTCTTACTGTGCTGGCAGGTGATCAGGGAGGACTTCCTTGTTAATTATAAAGAAACCACCCTCCAGAGTGAGTGCACAGGGCAGAAGGTCAGACCTGAGCTGTGGTCAGTGTTAATGTCTGAATCCAGGGAGAGGGAGGGGAGAGCTGTGGGCTGATCTCTACACTCACTGTGCTGACCTTTCCAGAGCTTGTCCAGCTGCCACATTTCCTGTTGCTCCTGGAAAGCATCTGCACAGGCTGTCCACATGGGTGACAGTGCCTGGAAACAGTCGTAACCAGCAAAGGAACCCCACAAAAGTGATGCTTTCTTAGTCAGCAGCTCTCCTTCCCGACCCAGGTCTGCTGGCTGCAGGAATTTGCAAAAGCTGCTCCAGCCCTGAGTGTGGCATTCAGTGCTGTGTTATTGTGTTAATTCCGAGAGGTGGCTCAGCTGAGGAGAGCAAGCACCACTGCATTTTGGGCATCATCTATGGGACATTTTAATATTCAACACAAGTATCTGTGAAGTCAAAAAAGGGTGGGAGGCCAAGGAAGGTGGTTGTTGTGTTATCCAGAGAATAATTGGCTGTAGAGAACCTTTGTTGATGATAATAATTCTCAAAGAACTGGAGACCCCATCTGCCTCCTGCTGAGGCAGGAGTGGTCTCAAATTCTTCTGAAATGAGCACTTTTCATATGAATATCACAGAAAATCAAGGAAGCCTCAGCCCTGCACCCAATCACTTTGTAAAGCAGAACATGCACTTAGGAAAACAAGAGAGGAAATCATACCATTTTTCCCAGCTGAAGTGGGATTTGGATAATGCTGGTATTTGAGGCTGGAAAATACCAGTGGTATTTTATTTCTCTGATTTATGGCTAATGGGCTTTTTGTTTTTCCGTGGGGAGGAAGTGTTACGTAAAAAGGTTTGCCTATTGTTTCTTTTCCATTTATGTCGCTTTCTGCTGTCGTAGAAGCCAGAAGGGAAGGAAATCCTCTGGAGAAGTGACGTCCAATGTCACAGGACTAGTTTCTGGCTGGATATCAGATCTGTGCCATAGGTTTTCAGAAGGGCACGTGAGTGCTGGGCTGGGGAATAGGGAAATAGGAGAGTTTGGAAAAGCACACTGGAAAATTAAATTGAAATTGTGAGAGGCTGGGAGCTTGTGGGAGGCAGAAATGGAAAAACATTGTGTTCTGCTTTGTTATTTATACTCCACCCTTTCCTTCTTGGCGTTCACCATGAACATCATTGTTTCCTCTGTCAACGAGCAAACAGCGTTCCCGACTGGTCAGGAATGCTCACAGGAGTGTTTCCCTAAACTCTCCCAGAAATTCCCCTCTGCATCCAGCGCTGTGTTTGCTGCTGCCTCCCCCAGAGCAGAGGCTCCAGGCAGCCTCAGTCGCTGCTGTGTGCATTTGCAAAAGGAAACATCCCCCTCCCTGTGTGAGGAGAATAAATAGGTCAGGGAGTGCGAGCAGTGTGATGCAGAACAGAGCATCTTCAGAACCCAAACCCATTTCTGCCTTTCCTGCGTTTCCCCCACCAGCAGCACACAGATGCAAGAACCTTTATTAGTGATGTTTTAATAAGTGGGACCAGCGGAATTAGCAATAAATTGTACTTAAAGGAAAACAGTCCAGAATTAAAATATTGAAACATATGCATCTTGCTGTTAAAACTGTATCTCATTAGAGCTGAAGTGCTTGTGCATGTGTAATGCACTCCAACTCCTTGCACAGAGCTCTGAGAGAGCAGCAGCTCTGAGTGCCATGTCTCTGCCTGTAACACTGCTGCTGATGTAATGAAACCCTCCCTGTATGAGAATTAATATTCCAGTAATGCCCAGAGGTTGTAAGTGTGTAGTTAATAGCTCCCAAGGCCAATGGAAATTAACACAGCCATAGCAGTCACACATTACTTGCTGCTGGTGCAGTATATCTTTGTGAAAACTAATATAGAAAATCATTCTCTTAAGAATAGCATCAATTAACTGATTTAATTCAGCGATTAGTCACAAAATGTCTTATTCCTGTAGCGCTCCCAGTAAGTAATTTGGAAATACCTGATGATGAGGAGGCCAAATGCAAGATGTACTTTTAATTTTAGTAGGCAAGCCGTGGCTCTGTTGAGCTGAACTCTGCTGGGCAGTTGTGGGCGAAGCTTTGGGAGCTCTCACAAGTGGGTGTTAGTGCTGCTGGATAGATACCACAGGCTGCAGATAACCAAAAGGATTCCGTGTTTGCCACTGCGATTCCTCAGTGCTGTTTTACAGTGAAATCCCCCCAAAAAGGGTTTCTGCAGCTCTGGGTGCATTCTTCCCATGCAAGAGGGTGTTCACCCCACTGCAGGGCTCTGCTTCATTATGATTAACTTCCATGCTAACCAAGTTAAACAGGAGAGACAGACAAGGCAGAGCAACGAGACTTGGGAATTTTCTAATTCTTGCTTTTCCTACCTGAGGTAGCAGAGCTAGAGAAGCTGGGAGTAGAAAATAGAGCAGCTGGCAGGAATCTGCTTGTGAGCAACAAACAGCACTCTGTCTGCTTTTCCATGAACAGATTCATCCATCCTTATTTCCCGTTAGCTCAGAGAGCCCCTGTTTATGTGCTGGAAAGGACTCCCCCACTGAACAGAGTTCTGACTTCCCTGGATTCTTGCAGGGCAAATGTTTCCATGGTGTACGTGCTGCTGTGCTTTCTTTCCCTCTTTAACCTTGAAACGGCATTTCCTCTGGCTGTGCAAGGTGTACCTTGCTTTCTGTGCTCTCAATTAAGGAAATAAGCATATGCCTGCTTTTGCCTCTGCGCCCTCATTATTAATTCCAAATGCTGAGTTCAGTCTGGACAGGGCAGGGAGGGATGGGGTGGCTGTGCAGCTACACCTCCTCATGTTTTATAATGCCAGGGTGTTATTTTAGCACCTAAGGGTGAGAGTCCCATTAGCCCTCAGCTCCCAGCCATACTCTGCTCAGCCTCAGGCAGTTGCTGGTACTTGGAGCATGCTGTGCATCCCATCTAGTGGCTGATGCACGTGGGAAAGATATCTTCTTCCTGGGTATGCCATGTGAGGTTTAAATCAAGATTTTCAAAAGGCGCTTCAAGTTTAAGCAGGGACCCCGTTTGTAGAAAGTACTGCATGCTTTCCCTCAAAATGTTAGCCTGTTTTTGGGGGTGGTTTTCAACGGAGTAATTCAGATTTCAAAACCCACCAGCGTGTGGCCTCAGGGAGTGCTGCAGTGCTGGCGCTGGCAGTGCCCGCGGTGACAGCGACCGGGACGTGTTGGATTGCTGCCACCCATTTCTGTCTGCCTGGGGCTCTCGGTGTGTGAGACAAGCTCAGGGTTATTACCTGAGCTGTGCTGGCACACAGGAGGTGATGAGGTGCTTGGATAGCTAGCAAGCTTTTCAGGAGAAGGGACTGTGGGAAGAAGGTGGAGCTGGGGGAAGGAGGGCTGACTTGGCTGCTAACAGTGTCCTTCTGTTCCTCCTCACAGCTCAGGAGTGAAGACTCTGCCCCACAACGCCAAGGTGCACTACAACTATGCCAATTTCCTGAAGGACCAGGGCCGGAATGTCGAAGCAATTTACCACTACAAAACTGCTCTCAAGTGAGTCCTGCTGGAGCTCCTGCTGTTCTCCTTCCTGACAGCCATGGGGCAAATTCTCTGTTCCTCATCCCTGCCCCTGGGAGCAGCTTGGCTTTGGGAGCCTGGGAAAGTTCCCTGGCTCGGTGTTTGTGTGTCATGAAATGAGCTAGCCTGGCTTCCCTCCAGCTCCACGTGTGTGTGTGTGCAAATTCAAAATATGAGATAGAAATGTTACCATAGCTACACGGTGAGCGATGAGGTGTCATTTATGCAGCTGAACGTATGCTGGTAAGCAGGAGGTAGTTGTCCTGAATGCATTTTCAGGTTCCTGGGCCATTTATCTTAGTAAATTGTTAATGGGGCATGCCTGGAAAATGTCAGTGCGGTCGCCATGTGGAGTGCAGTAACAATAATGGTACTTACTGCTTGTATTGAGGCTTCTGTCCACAGAGTTTTGCATGAAGCCTACACTAATTGAGCCTGAAAATGCTCCTGTGCAGGAGCAGGGCAAATATCCTCGCTGTGGTTCTGTGCAGGGGGAAGCTGAAGCAGGAGGATGAATTTCCTTGCCTGTAAAGAATGGTAAATCAGGGCCAGGGCTGGGCTGTAAGATGGGAAAGTCCTGTGGTATCTGTGAAGGACCTTTTCTTCCAGACAGATGGGGTCACTCCCTGTGAGCAGCTGATGCCTTAAAAGCCGGTAAAAATATGAGGCAGACACAGCAGTATAGGGAAAAAGGGTATTACCTTGGTTTTAATAGAATCTTAGATTCTTTAATAGAATCACACTTGTCGAAGGTGGAAACACGCTGAGGAGCTCCCCGTGTACAATGTGTATGCAGTTTTATGGAGCTCACAAATTGGCATGTCTGCCTAAAATCCCCCAGTCAGGAACTTAACAAATGGAGTAACTGTCCCTTTATTGTAATTACCTCCTCCAAGTGAAACTACAGCCTAGTTTACACAAACATGTTCTAGAGAGGAGGCTCCGTCAAGGTTGGAGCCTCTAGTTTTGAGGTAGTTATGAATATTTGGTCATCCCACCTTGCAGAACCCCTAAACTAAGCTGAATATCATACTACAAGGGTTATAAACATGTGGAGCTAAGGTACAAGGAGTGTTTGTGAAGGGTACAAGGAAAGGGAAAGGGTATAAAAATGTATAAAAACGGTATAAAAGGAAAGGACTCTCCCCACTCTCTGCTCCTGCCAG
Organism: Grantiella picta; assembly: GCA_013397955.1. NCBI lineage: Eukaryota > Metazoa > Chordata > Aves > Passeriformes > Meliphagidae > Grantiella > Grantiella picta. The sequence goes on from VZRM01003034.1 coordinate 777,001, forward strand.
CACTCTCCAGACAGTGCTCAGAGCACCCAGCAGCTCATTCCAGTCCCCTAAACTTCTCCCCTCTGCTCCTCGGGGTTCAGGAGAAAGGACAAGCCTAGGAAAAGGGCTGGGGGATGGTGTGGTGGTGAGGGAAAGCAAGCATGGAGTGTGCAGACAATGTTTTCAGGAACAGAAGTATCTTTGGGAAGGACAGGCAAGGTGAAGAGTGGCTCTGATGGACAGCAAAGGCAGAGCTCAGCTCCACAGGGCATGGCAGGAGGTGCAAGAAATGCTCTTTCCTGACACGTGTTGTGACAGAGAACTCCAGAAATTACATGTGTGTTTTGTCTTTTGGGCAGCTGACAGGGTCATGACAAAAGCTCTCCGAGGGCTCCTAACCCACCCAGGTTAAGCTGTGCGGACAGGAGTTCATTGTCACTGAGGAGGGACTGAACCTGGGTGAAAGTGACTTTTAGCTTTTTTTGAGCAGCATCCCGTTCTGTTTTACCATGCTGGGTATTTAGGAAGTCATTTAGAAATACCTCCTATTTTTTTAAATGTTTCCAGGAATGGAAAATCCAGCACAACCATCAGCAAACTGCACTGAAGGTTAATTATCTTCGCTGTTGAAAATGCCCTCCCTTATTTTTAATTTATTTTTAGACTGATTTGTTTAACGCCAGCTTCCAGTCATTGAATTTGTTTACACCTTTCAGTGCCACACTGAAGACCCCATTATAAAAGTCTGTTTTCCACAGAGTGATCAACTCCTCCCTTAACCTGCTGCTTGATAGCTGCTGATATTTTCAGTGTTAGACAAGGTTTTGCAGTGCTCCAGTTGTTCTGTGACTAGTCTGAACTTCCTCCAATTTACCAGAAAAGCCCATTAGGTTAAAAAGAAGAGACTGACAGAAATTATCCAAGCCCTGTGGTGGAGTGCAGAGAGTAATGTCACTGCTCCTACCAACATTGTCTCTGCTTGTGTAAATGGGATTTGCAGACAAAAGATCTTCTCTAATTCAGCAGCACCCATTTATTGTAATTATAATGCAGTTTTCTGCTCTGCAGTATTTCAATTATGAGAGAATCCTTTTTGAGAACTGATTGCAAACATTTTCTCCACTGTATTACGCAGCACTGTTCATGCTGGTGGTGTTGCTTGTAGAGCATCTGAAGCTTTGTTGGGGCTTGGACAGAACCAACCACGCTCCTCTCTGGGTGCTCGGTGTCCCATGGCATTGGTGCCAGTGCTCCACGTGCTTCAGGACTTTCAGGATTAGTTGATAATTTCAAAAAGTGAAGCTTTGCCCTCACCTTGCCCATTCTCCTTCTGACCCAAAAGTGCAGACCAGGAGCTGGGATTCTCCTGCTGGTTCCATCGCTGGGAAGCTGCACTCCTTGTTCCATTCACCTTGTAGCTCTGCACTCACACTTTCCTAATTTTTACTTCTTCCCACCTCTGTTACAAGGACTGTAGACCAATCTCTACAATTAGAGAGAAGGAAGTAGGAGATGTAATTCCTGACCAGATTTTGATGGCTCAGGGTATTTTTGGCCACTGGCTTGACTTGGCAAGATGAATCACCACTCTGTAAATCTCCATATCAGGGTCCAGGCAGACCAGCAACTGAGGTATTCACACAACAAGATTTCATGATTTCCCACAGGTACTCCTCACTGAGAGCCTACTGTCCAAGTGAGTGTGGATGGATCCATCCTCCCGAGGTTACAGCAAACCCAAGCTACTCAGGAGGCTCCACAATCCAACTGCAGCACCGCCAGGAGTGTAGAAGATAAAAATATTACATCTGCCTAGTGCTCAGTGAGCAGATCAATAGGGAATTAATAAGGAAATGGAGTCGATAAGGACATGGGTTGCTGCCTGGGAGCTCCTGGGAGATGGGAGAGGGAGAGCTGCAGTGTCTCAGTGGTGATGGCTCATCCATATTCCAGCTTTGTGCCAAATGACACTGCAGGTCTGCCTGATCTCTGCTGAATGAGCTTAATTGTTTAGTAAACAGCAGTGATCTTGTCAGTCTGCACCCTGCTGCTTGAGCTGCCAGCAGTTCCTGTTCTGCCAGCTCCACCAACGTAAGGATGTTCTTCCATGGGCTCCCATGTTTTTCCATGTTTTTCCATGTGTTTCCAGCTGTTTCCATGGACTCCCAGTCCTGTGTCTGCTCAGGAAAGCAACCCAGGGCTCCTGGGAAGTTATAGCTGTGGGAAAAGATGTGGAAGTGCACACAGGTGACCTAGTGGAGTACTAGAAGTCGATACTGAGTCCTGGGAAGGTTGATCCCCAGTGCTTTAGCTGCTCCATTTCTGCTTTCAGAGATGGATTCTTGCAGGAATTCTCTGCTGGCAAATGTTGGTGTACCCGTGTTAGCTTCAGGGCAGACAAGTGGTGGAGGAGAATGTGTTTTCTCTGACAGTGAGACTGCAGGGCAGGTTTCCAAGGCAAAGTTGGCAGTCAGTACCAAGAACAACCTGTTGGTGCCATTGCAGGTGGCCCTTCAGAAAACTCAATCCTCAGCCCAGCCCAGGGGTCAGAGACACACACCCTGACCTAGCCAGACCTGGGTAATTAGTGCCATCTAATTATGCTCTCCAAGAATAGGGGAGATGAAAACCGAAATGAGTGCAAAGAGCATTTGAAATGGAGATGGGGAGGATGGAAAGAAAAAAAATTCTGTGTATGTAGGAAAAGCTCTTCCTGCCTGTAGTTCCTAAAAGGGGGATGGAAATGGAGCCCTTCAGGGGTGCCAGATGAGTTACCCATAAAACAGCCCCAAAAACCAGCTGGCATTCAGCAATTACAGAGTGTGTTATAAACCTTTCAGCTTACCTACAGTAAAACAAGAAAAACACACTGCTGGATTAGACTGCTTCACTGGTTTGCCTGACATATGGTAGTGACCCCAGGAGATCCTTGGGGTATTTTTCCTGCAGAAAGTAAAGGCCAGAAATGCTCTGTCTGAGAGGTGAGTTGAGCGTGGCTATTCTGAAAGCTGGCCTTAGCGCTCTTGCTGCTGCTGCTTCTGCTGCAGATTTTGTTGTTAGGAATTCTGGAGAACCTCTGCTCCTGGAGATCAAACAGTGCTGGTCTTGTCTGAAATAAAACTTATCTTGCCACTTGTCTCCCATTTGTGAGTGAGAATGTGAGGTCAACCTCACTCAAAACTGAAGAACAACTCTGATGTGCTAATGAAGGTATTTTTGCTGTTGATAGTTACCAAGCTTTCGTCCTGCTCCTCCCCAGCCTTGTGTGCTTGATGGTACTGTTGAGACTGTTTTATTGCTCCTCAGGAATGCACAAGGGCTGATATGCAGGGAGAGAAAAACAGCAGAGCCTTAAAACCGATTTGGTGAACATTCTTTACGAATTATATCAATCTCCTTTTAACAATGGAGGGCAGAGAGATAATTCCCCTTCCCTCCTACAATTGCATCATTCAACATTTTAATTCCCCAAGCGGTTCTGTATCTCCATCCCTGTGTTTGTTGCCAGGGCAGGGTTTCTGTGGATGGCAGATCGATGTGAGCATCAGCGGGTGGGGCTGGAGGAGGTTGCTGAGTTCCTTGCTGGAGCTGGGTGGATAAACATGCTAATAATAGTTCTGTGCTATCCAAGATGCATTTCTGCGCCTGGGAAAAGGTCGTCATCTAAAAACCCACGTTTGCCTCGTGGATGTTCAAACATTCCTGACAGCACAGAGTCCTGCAGGAGGTGCCTACCTCGTGTGGTGTGATGCTGTGAATTTATGTCCAACCTGCCATGCAGAAACCTTCATTTTCCCTTGTAGCATCTTCTGGAGGAGAGATCCTCTGGACAGCAAGCAGGAATTCCTGGGCTGGCTTTCTTTGCAGTTCTTCTACTCTGCTGCTCAGCCTTGAGAGAGAGGAGGGATTGGGCCAGGAGGCAGAGGAACCAGGGTGAAAACACTTGCTGCTGCAACATGTGTGGTCTGGCTCTTGCAGAGCTTGCAAATAACAGATCTTAGGGCATTGCTTACAGCATGGAAACTGGGAATGCTGGTTTGGGGATCCGTAAGGGTCGTGAAATTGTGGTCATGCATCCTTAGTGCTCAAGCACAGGCTGGAGGGAGAAGGGAAAACAGTGTGAGTAGCTTATCCATATCGCTATTTGAGGGAATAAAATGGTTCATAGCATCACTGGAATGAGTAGAAAAGGAAAAAAAGCAAGGCTGTTCTTTCACCTCACTCCACTTTAGAAGTAAAGCCCTAATTCTGTAAGGGAGACTCAGGTTTCTTCCTAAGCTTTCCCACATACCTTCCTGCTGGGTTTTTATATATCTTAAATCAACAGTGTCTGGGGTTGTTTAAATTCAGTTAAATTGCACTCTCCATGCAGTAAAAAAAATTGTGTTCTTACAGCCCTTTATGTGTGTGTGTCAGTGTATTTGCCTTGAAAATGCCTCTCAGCATGGACTGCAGGTGGCCTTGGATACCATCTGTGATTTATTTCTGGGAAGAATTAAAATACCAGCACCATTTGTTAGCCTGTTTTTACAGTGAGTAAAAAATGTGCAGCTCTGCTTTGCCGCCACTGCCATGGCTGCATTTGCTCCTGAAACTATGAATGCCCTTCTGACATCCTGATATTGCTCAGGTCAGGCCCTTGGAGCAAGCCTGAAACATCTTCATAGGGATTTCGTGTCATACTCTGTGTCACAGATGTCACAGGCTGGAGGTGCATCATGTCCAAGCAGTTGGGAAGACTTTTGTGTGGTGTTCTGATTGGAGCTTTGACTGTAGGCTTCAGGAATATTGTGAATATTATTATTATATATTATTATATATTATCAGGAATATTGTGTGGTGGCCGTCCTGAAGCTGGATGGAATTGCTGAGTTATTTTAATGGTAATTGAAGGCTGAAAGGGCTGCCTGATAATTTGGATCAGAAGCTTAATGGCCTTTACAACACGTTGCACGGGACGGTGGCCAAATTACTTCAGTGTAATTTATTTTTTGAACCTGCTCTCTGGAAAGTGCTAATCCCTGCGGTGCTCCACCTCCGCTTGGTTTTTCTGCATTTTCGTGGCAAAACAGCAATCAGCCAAGGCACAGGCTTTTATTTACGTGAAAACTGAACTGGTGTAAATGCAGTCACGAGCCCTGATGTAGAGGGAGGATGTGGACAGCAGCTGGGTGTGCCTGCTGGGATGACAGGGGGATGTGTGACCCAGCCCTGGACACTGGTGGATACAGGTAGAGTCCTTTCCTACACCATGGGGTCTGGTTTGGGTCCTTCTGTGCTGCCCTTCAGGGACTTGCTGGCTTTTCAAATGCATCATTTAGGGGAAATCCATCAGCTCTGAGGATGACAACTCCAAAGCCTTCCTCAGGCACTGCATCAAAGCTCTGCTTGTTTCTGTATTGGGGACTGATGTAAAAATCTGGGGAATGAACAATGCTTTCCTAATGAAAAGCTGCTGTGTTATTGGGACAAGGCATCTATTTTGATTTTTCTGTATTTTTGCACGTGTTCAAGTCCACCTTTCACTTTTGCCTAATGATAACCTCAACTCCAAGGGTTAGTTACTCATTCCCACAGCCACTGCTTTTTCCTCAGCCTGCTGTCCTTGTTTTTATGAAAACCATGGAGCTTCCCCTGGCACCTGGGAGCCTGAGGAGATGTGAGGTGTGATTTCACCCCCATCTGCTTCAGTGGATAAAGTAACAGTATTTTATTTTACCCCCTCATGTCCTGTTTGATGGAAGGGCTCACCTGATGGGCTCTGTTTGCTGTGGGGTCCCTCAAGATTCTGTGGGCTCTGTGGAGGTGACTGCATTGGTCACACCGCCTGTAAGTCAAGCATGTCGTGAATTATTAGTCCTTTGTTGGGCTTTGGGGGTGTTGAGGCTTCTGGGATTTTCAGGACTTACGTGGATCCTGCATAAATTCTTTATGTGAGAGAATAAGCAGACAGCCCTGTGTGATAACCTCCTGTTGCCTCAACACTGCAGGGAACGCGTGAGTTTAACAGGAAAGATTTTATTTATTTATATATAGCTGTGATACTCTTTGACTTAAAATCCTGGTTTTTCTCCTCAACTCCAACTCGCAGGCTTCTATTCCTGCCCAAGTTTGAAAATGTATCGAAAATGTATAAATTTTAATATTGTTTATTGCACTACTGGTTGGTTATTTGAATGGCATGCTTTTGGATATTGTTATGGGTTGGGAGTATTTTTCCTGCATGGATGTCAAAAGGAAACTTTTTTTTTAATAATTTAGAGATTAAATCTATTCAGCATCTCTATTTTTATTACTTTTTAAATTTTTAAAAATTTTTTATTTCTGTCCTGGAGAGGTTTCCCTCGATATCAGGATGCTCAGGGATTATTCCCAGCCTCTCCCAGCTGAGGGCACGGAAATGTATGTGATGTAATCCCCAGCCAGGAGTCTCACTGCTTTGTCACGCTTTCCCTGAAGAAGATTATGCCTCAGGCTGTCAAAGGAACCTAAAAGCATTAGATCTCTCACTTGCCTGACTCTCAACAGGATTTCCAGGTGCTTTTTTAAATACCAAAAAAAAAAAAAAAACCATCCAGCCTGCCACCAACCTTCCAAGCTGAAGGGTGTTCCCTTTGAGGAAATATTGCTGCAGCTACTAGAACTCTTCAAGGGAAAACCAGCTGCTGCTTGATATTGCAGGATCACCTCTCCTTCTGGGAAAGAAATTCAAATGTTGCAGATTGAGAACCTTTTTGAGGAAAATGTAGGATCTGTGTCTGCAACTTACACATCTCCACATTGTGTGGAGCAGCTCTTGGAACAAGATTTCACACGACCATGAGGCCGTGACCTGAGTTGTTGCCAGTGCAGGATTGTTCCCCAAAGGATGACTGGTGTCAAAATTACATCAAATCACATTTTAATTCAACCTGACACAGAGCTTTATTGAGAACTTATATAAATACGTGAAAATGAGTGTGATGTAATATTAGAATTGGAAAATTGGCTTGAAATAATATACCACAGTAAATATAAAATGGGCACTGTTAAAACTTGGCGCGGATGGAAACGTTATTCATGTAACATTCCTACTTTCGTTAGCAAAACAATGCCAATAATTACAGTATATATTGGAATGGGGCAGAACGTGCCTTAAAAGCAAGTTGCCATGCTGGCAGCTCTTCAGCTTCTCCTCCTCCTGCCACAGAGAGGTGACACAGCCTGGCTGGTCAGGGGAGCACAGAAGGTGATTTATCTCAGCTGCCTCAAAGGTGCCCCATGGTCCCTGTGAGTGCCAAGTTGAAATGCATCATTTAATTAAAAGATGCATTAAAAAAATCAAACACACTGCATCTCCCCAGCTGAATCAGTTGCTGGCTTTAGTTTCTAGAAGAAATTGATATGCTTGAAACCTGTTTGAATATTGTGCAAGGTGATGCAGGCAGGTTTATCTTTGGCTGTTGGGATAACGATGACCAAGGTTGCTTACAGGTTTTATAATGGTTATAAGAACTCATATTTTGAGTCACTGGGAATGTGCTTTCAGCAGCTTACTGTCAACTCCTGGAGAGTGGTGAAGGGCTGGTCACTGGCTGGGACATCAGGAAGAGTCACTCTTGCATGACATCTCAGGACTGTGCCAGCTCTAGAAGTGGCTCTGGGCTGAATTCAACAGTCTCCTTTACATGCAGTGGCTGTGGGGGCTGCAAACCCCTGAGAGATGCCATCACAACCTTTTCCATGCTGTCCAGGTAGTTTTCCAGGCTAATTGCATGTTAGCCTGGCCTCATCCCCTGCTGCTTGCTGCCCACAGCAGGGGCTGTGCAAAAACCATGTAATGCTCTGCAGAGCAAGTGGGTATTTGTCCCACTAATGCCTTCCTCCCCCTGAATATCCCTGGCTCCAGGATAAGGCAGGGCTGAGAGCAGAGCTTGCCAGTTGTTTCAGTGGTCTCTCTCTCAATCTGAATTAAAAGAATTAAAATTTTTGCTGGATCACAGGTCGCAGTCATGACGACAGATTTCCTCCCTTTCTTTTCTTTCTGTAATTGTCTTGTAGTTCAGATATGGAGCCAAACAAAGCCCTTCAACTTTTTTTTTTTTTTAACCGTTAATATTTCATATAGTAGGGGCAATGAATTAAAAAGCAGAATAAATGGTCATCAATGTTTTGATGACTGTGTGTGTTTTATACCTGGTATGGTCTCGGCAAACTGGAAATCTCCTGACTGTGCAAGTCAATGGGGCTTTTGTTCAGTGGTATTAGAGGGAATTTTGCTAGCCTAAAAGAAGTGGGGATAATTGCTAACAGGGGTTCTTGTGCAGTGCATACCTGTAACAGTTAAAGGGAAGGCTGCTGAAATTTATTCTGACAATTGTAGATACAGCATTGGAGGAACCATTTGAATTATTCATTCTGCAACAAGGAAACATCCCACTTGTCTTCTCTTTAGAAATAAAATCTCAGTCTGCTTTAAAATGTACTTTTCATGGGTTGCTTTCCCATAATTTTGCTATTTGAAGACTTCTATTATAATTATCCCTGAATGTAGATTTTTAAAGAAAATTACTCTGATTTCTAAAGGAAAGGATAAACTGATTTTTTTTACATGAACTGCTACTTGTCGAATAAGTTTAATGAAATTCAGCTTTCTTTCATAAATAATGCAGCACTTGCATTTGATTAGGTGAAGCCTAGAGGAATTTCTAGCTAATCAGATGCATAGCAAGAAGGATATTTCCTGCAGCCTGTTACCATTATCAGTGGTGGTGGCAAGGAAAATACAGCTTCATAGATGTCCATATAGAAAGCTTTGTTTCTTAAGAGAAGTTGCAAAATAAGCTGTGTATGTTCTAAAAACATACTAAAAACTGATCCCTTGCGTCTCAGAGTGTCCTGATGGTTTATGAAACAGTTTGGATTCTGAGTATTGTCATTTTTGGGGCATGAAGAGACTCCAGGTTAACTGGAGATCTCCTTTTCCAGGTAATGTGTTTGTAATCCTTCTAAGAAATAAATGCATTCTTCATGTGAATGAAGAATGGGGAAGAGACAGTGTTCGCATTAGAGAACTTATGATCAAAAGAAGCTAAAGCTGAATATCAGGATTCATTGAAACCAATTCCAAAACGATTTATAAACAGCCCAAATCTCCTGATAACTTAAAAATAGGAGAAGTACATGTGTCTCCTACCATTACAACAACAAATCAGCTGCAGCAAAATACAAACAAGTTTGGTTTGTCTTCAAGCTTTGGAATAAATGGTCTTTGGGGTCCCTTGCACCCCAAAAATTCTATGATTCACTGATTCTGTAAGAGCGTGGATGATCAGGGCTCAGAATGCCAGAGGTGATGCTCTTTAGGCTTGGTTGTGCTTTCTGCTGAGCTCAGCTGAGTGGCAGCTTGCCCTACCACCATAATAAAGTAATATTCCAAATAAAATATCTGGAGAGAAATTGAAGAGCTGAACCCTAGCGGCAAAGCCCACCACCACTGCCTTATCTCGCTGCGGTCAGAATTTCTCTTAACTTTTGTCCAGATATGTAAAAAAATTGAAAATGTCTTAAGTTCTTCAGGCCAAATGCTAATCAGCAGGTTTAAGCCGACAGTTTGTGCTTGCTGAGGTTCTGGGTTTTCACTTATATTTCTTGGAAAGGGCAGCAAGATTTAATAAATAAATGTAAAACACAAGCAGTGGAGCCCAGGATACGTGGGAGATGTGTTTGCATCCCGAGATTTGCTGCTGAGAGGTTTTAGCACTGAGCTCAGAAGTGTATTTACGGAGCTGCTGGTCAGAAGTGTGCAATTTAAAGGTGAAATCGGTTCCCTTTCTTTAATCTTGAGTTTTCATTCTACTCCAAATTGGTGCAAGCAAATCTCCTGGGCCTGAAATGCCACAGGAGCACTAAAGGCCAAGAAGAGAATTAATTTCTGGAAGTTTGAGAGAAAAACCATCAGGTTCAGGGCTGTAAAATGTTAATCTGTTTCTGACTTTTCCCCAGGATTGTCTCAAATCTTTTTGCCCGCTCGTAACTCGAGTGACTTCATGTCAAATATTAGAGCTGTTTTATGGGTGAGCACTGACAGAAGCAGTGCACACTTTTATCATAGCCAGCTGGTAAAAAAGCCCCAAAAATGCAACTCCCAGGCCATTTTCTTGGTCCAAAGCAGTGTGAAAATCCCACGGAGAAAATGGGAAAAAAGACTGAGCCCTTGGTCATTTGCCCTAAGACATTCTTTGCTCGAGGTTCTGATCAAGGTATCACACAGAGCTGCATCCCTGAACGATTTCTCCTCAAATAATGTGGCTTTGCAGTCCTTGTTTGCTAGGTGGAAAAAGGACTTTTTTTTGGCTTTTCTCTTACTTATTGGTAGGAAACATCCTGGTTTTGTTAGAGGTGAATGCCCATTCCTCCCAGAGATCCCTTGAATGTTCCCAGCTTCACCCCCAAAGAAGACCTTGCCAAAATCATTTATTTTCACTGTGGAGTGAAAATGTGACTGATACAAATGTTGCAGCAGTGTATAAAATGCTAAATTATTCATGGCACTTAAGCACAGAAAATCCCAGGGCTGAATTGACATAGAGAAAAACTCCAGGCAAAAGAAAAAAAAAATCACCGTGGAAAGTCTTGGATTAAAAACAGTTGCAAACTTTGCTCAGGCTGTACTATAGAGTCTTAATCCCTTCTTGCTTTAAATGCAAGAATTTCATTGCCTCATGCTGTACCCTGTGCTTTCATAGCCAACTATTTTTGATGTCATTATCCACATCACTTTGCCATGATCAGGAACCTAAGGCAAAGAAGTGTCAGATGACTTGTCCCCGTCTGAAATAAAAAACTTGCAGTGGCAGTGGGGTTTGTGGCTAGCTATTCTCAAACCCAAGCCTTGGCCACCTTAACCTGCTGCCTCCCAACCCAAAAGGATGATCTGGAGAGGTTCTGTGGGATTTCAACCCAGAGCATCAGCCCTTCTCACACAGCTGCTCACCAAGGTCCTCTGTCTGCCAGAGATTTCCTTCTGTATCATAACGAGCCTGAGTTCTCACCCATCACACAAAGGGTCCTGGATGCTTCCATCTTGCCCTGGATCACCTTCACCTCTGGAGTTTCCTGGTGAATGACCCACAGACTAAAATATTAATGTGGGAGCACAACTCTGAGAATTTAAACTGCTCAGTGGACCGCGACCTGCTGCTTAATTCGTGGAGAATTTGAAGAGAGATGCATTGGGCCCAGTGTGTGATCTTGGAACTGAAACAGGCAGATGTAAAGATCAACAGGTCAGATAAGAGGAGAACTGTACTGAGCCAAATGCTACAAGAAGCTTAGAGAATTCATGCTGTTAAAGCAGTCTGGTTCCAGATTATTTTGTCATTTTGCTTGGCCCTGAAAGCATTCAGTTCAATTAGTTCAACAGCTAATTTCAGGTTTCCTTTTGCCCTTTATTATCACTTTCATTGTGAAAAAAAATATTTAAAAACTCAACAAATAATTTTAAATGGCGTTGTGTTGGCTTCTGTATATATCAAAACATACTTCCATTAGAAACATTTTTTGTCAAGGCAGTTCTTGCTTGTTGCAAAAGCATTTTGAATGAAAACATTCAGGCTGCTTTAGTCACTATGCCTTGTGCTTGAAGGGTAAGATAGGTTTTCAGACCTGTTCAGTGCTCCTTTTTGCTCTGGAGATTGATAGGAACCACAGGAGAAAGTCTGATTTGCAGTCTCTTTGGGAACCGAAAAGGTTCCTCAGGATCCCATCTGACCTGCAGCAAATAAAGGGAAAATGTTTTTTTTTTAGCTGACATTCTTCCATTTATTGAATACCAAACAGCACTGGTGGCAGAGTCAGCGACTTCAGCTTTGTTGTCAATTAATGAGCATCTGTAAGTGGATATTTCATTTTTCCTAGGCTGTACCCTCGTCACGCAAGTGCTCTCAACAACCTGGGGACTTTGACCAAAGACGTGGTGGAGGCAAAGGATTATTACAGACGAGCCCTGCAGCTGAACCCTCAGCACAACCGAGCTCTCTTCAACCTGGGCAACCTGCTCAAGTAAGTTCTGAAAATTCACATTGCCTCTGCACATCACCAAAGGAGTTTTTTTTCTGCCAGCTGGTGGAGAAATGGTGTTATTTCCTAGTGCCACCTGAAAGTGCCAACACGAAGGTGAGGCTCAGTTGGGATATCCTTGTGCTTCTGCCACATCACTCCAGGTGTGCTTCAGTTGCAGGGAAATTCACTTGTTCCAAAAAAAAGGCATCAGAAATGAGTTTCCTAAACCCACCTGGCCACCTGAGATCCCCATCTTGGTGGAGATGTGTAAACCTTTCCAGAGGAGGAAGCTGCATTGCTCATCTTTGCCGAGCTAATAAATAACACAGAGCCCAAAAAATCCCTCTCTGCGAGTTCCCACTTCCCCTCGTTAGCTGTATGGGGAGTTGTTGTGCAATTTAGGCATTAGCACCTTATGCTGAGATGCTCAGAGCAGCAGAGGGTTCATTCCCTTGCAGAGCAGGTAGGTGTGGATGTGAGGGGAAGGCTGGTTCACATCCCTGTATGGTTGAAAACAAGTTGATGAGCTCATTATTTCGCTTGTTATTTGGAGTGTCAGCCTTTAGCAAGGGGAATAGCAGACAATCATCATCATGCAAATTAATTTGACTAACTGTGTCTAAAGACTAAACTTAGATCTGTGCAAGGAGCCGGTATGATAGGGTCTGCAAAGGTTTAAATTAAAAAAAGTAAAATATCTTCATTTAGCACCAGCGAAAAGGTCCTTGTTTTTGTGAGGATAGTGTGGAATTTGCTGATAGAGCTGCATAAACTACAGCAGTGAAAGCACATTTTTGCTGATATAAACTGCCCTTATTTTGCTGATAATAGGCCTTGGTAAATCTTTTAGAGCAGACTGGGCTTTGTGCTGGTTAAACCATGGCAGGCTTAGTGGTTTCAAAGTCTCATTGTGTCATGAAATTTGGGCTTTCTGGTCCTGAAATGTTACTTTGAGTGTGGATTAGTAGAAAGGGTTTTAAGTGGACTGCAGAAGTTCTACACGGTCCGTTCAGTAGCAGAGAAATTGTCAGAATAATATGACAAGTAAACCTGGTGGTTTGAGGTTAGAATATGGGAAATGAGTAATTTTAAATAGAAAGTAGGTAAGTGCTTTACTGGAAATACTCACAAGGAAGGAAAGTGGTACAGTCTTATTAACAAGAGAACTGAAAGGTTTTTGTATTATTCATCAGATTTGGTTGACTGAAATTAATTTCAGGTGGCAATGGTGTTTAAAAATACATATTGTCTTTTAAATCCATCATGTATGCCTTAGTTATTATTCTCTGTTATGTTTTGGGGTTTTTTTAAAAAATATAAAATATTAATACAAAAGGATCTGAGCCAGAAGAAGCGCCAGGACATCCCATGTCAATTATGCTTAAATCTGACCTGTCAATGGGCTCTTCCGACCCAGCAGATGGATAAAAACTGGATTTGTTGCACTGGAAAAGCACAAAGGAGACATGTGGGGAAAGTCTCTTAGAACTGCTGCTTGTTTTCCGTGCAATATGTCATGTTCTTCACAATGTGATCCTTAAGATTTCGTGTGTCCTGTTGGGCTGTGTGTGCTCTGCATCCTTCTGCGGTGCCACACTTTGCAGTGTGTGAAATGTGTGTGATGCTTGTGCTCAACCTGCCAAAAGAAAGCACTCAGCATCCCAAAATTCCTTTGCTCCCATTCTCCAAACTTCCTTTATTCTTCCAAAACAATGCAGTGCATCTGGACATAGCAGGAGTATTGCACTGGGAGCTGGGTGCCCTCATCTCCTGTTCAGCTTTTAAAAATCTGCTAAAAAATATCTAGAGCTAACAGTGGAGGGATTAGCATGTATGTAAATTTGGGCAGATCCTATATGAATGGCTCCCCCAAAATGCTATCCCAAACCCTCTGGCCAGCAGCTTTCCTGGATGAGTTTGGTGAAGAACATCATGCTGGAGCAGGAGGTGACTTGTGAGATGACCAGACAGGTACAGGGCAGAGATTTCAAGTTTTCCCTTCCTACAATGATGCCTATTTATTTTATTTTTTCTGGGTCTCCAAATTATCCTTCATATATATATATAAAAATGTATATGTATATGGCAACCAGTATTCTGCAGACACTAAACGCTAGTATAACATGGGTAATAAGGGAAATAATAAAATGGAAATCTGCAGAATATTATAATAAAATTCTGAATAGAATTCTGAGTTCCTAGTACCCATCCCTGCTCAGAGTGTGCAAATAGGATGGCAGATTTTAGATTTCATCTCCTCTGGAGAAAGGGGAACTCCAGGATTTTAGAAGGATGGGTTTGTCATTCCCAGGTGGGAATCTGCCTTTCATTATTCCATGCAAATGAGCTATTTAAGCATCCATTGGTTTGTGATTTAAACTCGAGTAAAAAAAAATTGTTTGAGGACACAGGGTGGAATTTTAAAGTTGTTTTCTGTGGAAGTAGTGGATGAAAAATGATGTTTCCATTTTCTCTTTGCACATAAAGAAGACAGCTATGTGCCAGAAGATGAATGTTCTCGGGAAGTACTGCAGGGTAATGGCTGAATAAGCCTCTGGTTTTGTTTACATACCCTAAAATAAAGTTGCATGTCATCATTTTCCTGCCTAATACAAATATTGGAGAGTAGATAATTAAACAATGCCGACAGATTTCTTACTTAAAATAGACCCAAAAGATGGCCCACCTAAAAATGAGGAATGTCTCTGCTTTCATGGTCTGTGCTCAGTGGCACAGAGCAGCCTGATGCTGCTTTCTTGTATTTTGAGTATTTGGCTCCTCTGTATAAATTCAGGTTTGTTGAGACACAGATAAATATCCTTCAGAATACCTCACAAACTTGCAGCCTGTGGGTTATTCTGTAAAGAGACAAGACATAAAATATTACAAACATCTGAAATAAATATCTATCTTGGCTTTCTGTTGCAGGAAGAATGGGTAAGAACTTCTCATTTGTGGTACTGTATCAATCCACACCTAAAGCACTGCAATATTCAGTACCCTTGTGAAGGGTTTTCCTCATGAAGAAAAGCCTCAGAATTCTTATGTGCTTTGAGAGTGTTATGGCTTCATTTTGAAGGGGAAAGTGAACAATCTCCACTGAATCTTGAGTTTACTCAAAGGGCTGTCTGGAGCTGCTGAAAAAATCAGATAAAAATTACATATATTGAGATTTAAGATCTTTTAGTTCCTGAAACATTCCTTGCTTTCATTCAGAGAAGCAGACAGGGTGGTGTTGTTCAGTGGTCCTGCATCTGGCAGTCTAATTTTTCCAGTAGATTAGAAAAATAATTTGAGTTATTATTATAGTTATATAATATCATATAACTATGTAATTATAATATTATTGTTAATAACCTAATAACTTTGGTTGCTGTTATTATTATGTATTATAATTATATCTATGATTATAGAGACTTTTAAGGTCTCTGGAGGTCATTTGGAGATCAAGCCAGCTGCTCAGAGCAAGTCTGACTGGATCAGATTGCTCAGGGCTGTGTCCATTTGAACCTTGGACACCTCCAAGGACAGAGATGCCACAATCTCTCCATGGGACCTGTTCCAGTGTTTGACCACCCTGATGAAAAATATTTTTCCTTATCTCTAATCAGGATGTCCCATGTTCCTGCTAACACTGTGTACCTCTGAGAAGGGTTTGGCTCTGGCTTCTCTGTTTCCTTGTAAAAATGTGTTGTGGAGCCTTTGCTGAGTTCTACGTTTCTGGCTTTAACACACTCTAAATGACTTCACAAAATAAAGCATGGAAGTTACAAAAGTCCTTTAGGGCACTAGTTCCTAGGTTGCTCTCTGTTGCACGTGCAATTTGCTCTGGTGCTTCTCCAACTTGCAAAAACGTGGAAGAGATGCTCTCGGTGGAAAGAGCTGTTCTTGGCTTTCAGCTTGAGCAGGCTGGCTGTGGAGACAAGGCTGTGAGCTCAAGCGGGAGAGGGAGTCAAAAGAGGCCATTATAAAACAGAATAGTTTGGGTAAAAATCAGAGTAAGTGATCTCAGATTGCTCACGTCAGTTGAATTTACTCTTCTCTCTGTCACAGTGAAGGTATACATTACCTAACTATTCCTGCTCCAGCTCCCCAGTTTATGGTAAATTAGTGTACTGGACTGTTCTTTCAATGCTTTGTGCTCTCCCAAATTGCAGGAGATTTAGATAAGAGACGGCCTTGATCCTGCAAAATGTTGGCCTTGATCCAGGAAAGCACTTCAACCAGTAATTAATTTTCAACTTGCAGACATAAAAGTTAAGTACACGTTTAAGTGCTTGGCCAGAGCATTTGGTACCTTGCAGGCCTAAGCCCTCTGAGAAACTACTGGATCTGCTTTTTTTAATGGGATTCAGTCTGTCACATTAAAAGATGCCATAATCTTTCCCTCTTTACCGCCACTTTCAGGAGACAAACATTGCTCTTGGATCGACTGGAGAGAAAAAAAGAGGCCATTTTGGAATAAAAGAGTAAATTAAGAGGGCTGCCCCATGTTCAGAGTGAATGCTTGTGGTTAATGGGAACTTTACTGCTGCTCAGTGGATCACTTAATCCTTTTATTTCTGCAGCGGGCATTTCCTGCATCTTTTGCCAAACATCGATAGCTTTATAAAGCAGCCATCTGGTTTCGATTTGTGAAAATGTGTCGTGAAACTCCAGCCAAGGGATCCCAAAGTTTTATAAATTGACAAGCTAGCTGGACTTTAATTAGTGTAGGAGAAAAGTGGTTCTTTATTTGTTTTTGCTTCATTCATGTAATTTATATGGAACACCGCTGGAAGAAGGAAAAGATTAGCACAACTGGTTTTACTTAGCTTAATGCCCAGGCAAAATATTCTTCCAGTTACACAACTAGAAAGGGAAAAAAAAATCTGCAAAGCCACATATATTATCAGCTGAAATTTGCACCTTATAAACAAGATCTGGTTACTTGACCATGTCACTCAGATGAAACCTAAGGCCAAAGCAGCAAGGTGTTCACGTATTTTCTGCTTCCCCAGAGCCCTTTGTTTCTTTTTCTAAGCCCTGCTATTCATATTCTTTGTACACCCAGCACAAGGAAAATGTTGTTTCAGCCCAGCTAAACATCCTTAGATGTTTGTTCAGGAATCCTTCTCATTTTTCAAAGGAGAGAAATACAGAGCAATACTGGAGAAATTGTAGCTCAAATAAATAAACATCCCCAAGATTTTTGTTAGGGAAACCTTTTCCATTTTCCATAGCAATAAATGCTGGGGAAAAAATAAGTATCTCATCAGCATAGTCACCTCTCAGCTATCTGTGTCTGTAATCTTTAGGATCTGAAGAGCAGACTCCTCTAGCCTAATGATCGACTTGCTAAGCAATTATTTAGAGATCCCAGGCAGATTTGGGAGATATTTTAATTTCAAATTAATGGAGTTGCAAGTGGATCTCTAACAGCACTTGCTGTCCAGGAGCATGCAGAGACTCCTCAAGGTTTTAGTAAAGAAAATGAAGTGTGGCAGTGTCTCCAGCCTACTGATGTGGGAGTGAGTGTCGTGTTCCCAGATCACACTGCCTCCATCCTCCTCCATCCACGGATTCATCAAAGCCTCCATCCTCCCAGCTGCTGAAACAGCCATGGGCTGAGGAAACGCTGGGTGTTCTCCCTGTGGAGAGGAGGCGTGAGTGAATCACTCCGTCTTTGCTGAAAAGGTCAAGCCGGGGACTTCCACAGCTCTTTAAAGCAGTTAATCAGTGGGAGAACCTAAACATGTACTTACAGGAATATTCCTTTCTGGGGTTTTTTTCCTCCTTCCTGCAGGTCCCAAGGGAAGAAGGATGAAGCTGTCATCCTGCTGCGGGACTCCATCAAGTACGGCCCAGAGTTTGCAGATGCTTACTCCAGCCTGGCCTCGCTGCTGGCTGAGCAGGTAATGGGGATGGCAGGGGGTGGCTGGGAGCCTCTGCCTCCTGTACATGCACTGCTGCTGCAGCTGCAGCCCCTCCTGCACCTCTGCATGCACTGCTGCCCCAGCCACAGCCCTTCCTGCACTTCTGTGCATGCACTGCTGCCCCAGCCCCTCCTGCACCTCTGCTTGCACTGCTGCCCTTCCTGCACCTCTGTACCTCTGTACATGCACTGCTATCCCTCCTGCACCTCTGCATGCACTGCTGCCCCAGCCACAGCCCCTCCTGCACCTCTGTACATGCACTGCAGCCCCTCCTGCACCTCTGTACATGCACTGCTGCCCCTGCTGCACTGCCCCCTCCCCTCGCTCAGGGGTGCAGCTGCATGGCCACGCTGTCTGCAGGGAGCTCTCGGGCTGCTCCACAGATGGCATTTTGGGGATGGCAGGCAAACCCATTCACAGTGAGTAATTACACCCACACGGCGTGGCTCTGAACTAAACCAGAAGCTGTGAGTAAATCCCCTCGAAGTGTCCATCCATCGCACCTCGAGTGTTGTGACAGCAGGAGAGGCGAGAGCTCCCCCTCACACACCCACCCACACTGCTAACCTGAGGTTAAATAAATCTCGGGATAAATCATTGCAGAGGTAGGAATTGCCAGGAGCCAGGTGGGCTCTGCAGCCCGTTCTGCCCCTTTCACACCCGGGATTTCTGAGGGACATGATCCCGAGCTGGGAGTGGGAAGCTCCCTGGCTTTATGGTGCTTTTAATGAGCGGCTGTTCAATATTTTATTTAACCTCACCGCTCGTGTGCCTGCAGGTCTTGTTTACTGTGCACGGCCCAGGCTGGGCTCTGCAGGCAGAATTACTCATTTCCTCTCAGCCCTGCTCCCCACGCTCCTCACTCAGACCCTCCCTACTCTCTGGAGTTAGGTGATTTATTTCCACAACATCCCTGTGAGGTGATATATCGTCCCCCACGGAGGAAAAGAGAACTTGAGGCACAAAATCCTCGAGTTCAGGAGGAGCCATGAGGCCACCAAGCCCTCCTTTCCTGCACGCCTGCAGAGCAGGTGAGGATGCTGTGCTTTGGGCAGTGCTCCCACTTTGGGGGAGAATGACAAAGTTCCTGTGGCTCCAGCATACCTCTGCAAACCTCCTGAAAACTGATTTATTTCTCCTTCAGCTTTCAGATCTAACTGTTCCATAGCGTGGGGTGCTGAAGCTTTCTTGAAATTCAGGTTGCTGCATATCAATACAGACAAAGCAAAATGGTACCTGTTGCTGCTTTGCATTGTTCTTGTTAATGAAATCTTCTCTGTGTAAAGATGATAAATTTCAGCAAAACTACAGGCAGAGGTCTTGTTTAATCTTCTTTAATGATGTAAGCATTCTGCAAAACTCACCTATGATGGATGTGAATTACTGAAAGATGTTCTATTTTATTTTCCCTTTTGAGGGAATTTCAAATATTATCAATATTATCTGCAGGGAATCTTGAAATACAGTGTATGAATTTGAAGATGAGCCTCATTGAATGGGAACTCTGCTTTGAATAAGCTCATCAATGAAGAGTCTCCTGCAAATACAGGAAATTATTCCTCTGCAGTAATACCTGGTTTTAATATTAATTGAAATTATTAATTAGAACGATCGACTGCAAGGTCAACAGAGCAATAAAACCATTATAGAGTCCTGAGACCTTCTGCCCAAAGCAAATGCCATCAGTAAGTCCAGCAATAATTCATCTCTCTTATATATGGATTTTTCATCCTCTTGTGACTTCAGTAAGTGGTAGGAAAAAAGAAATTTAGTACAATTTTCTCAGATTATTATAACCCCCCTATTGAAGGGGATGCATCCAAAATCGAGCTTATGGTTCCTTCCCTGCCACGCCTGTAAGAAATGCTGCTAAGAAGAACGTCTCAGGTGCCAGGGAATTAACCTGGAACTTGATGAAATTGCCCTTTTCTCTCCTTGATAGCTGATTCTGAAACCAGAGCTGACGTGGAAGAAAACGCAGCTGCACTGTATAGAACGTTTTGGATTGTTTGTGCCTTTTATAAATGCTTGGCCTCCTGACTGCTCTTTCTGCTTGGAATCATAACTCAGTTTCAATGTACTGCAGTTTTCCTTGATTTCCGTGGTCACTGCAGTGGTGCTGGGGATGGAAATCAAACATTTCTGCTGCCTGTTTTCACAGCATTCTGACACTTGTTCCCCACACTTTCCCTTCTTCCCAGCCTCAGTTTAATCCATAATTCTGTGCTGCTTTGTGGTTCTTTTCAGTTCCCAGTTTCAACTGAGTTTCTGCGTGTGTTTCTTAGAAAAATAAACTTTTTAACCCCCTTAGCTGCAGAGGAGAGCCTAGCCAGGCATAACCAAACTGAAAAACTGAGCCTCATGAAAAACAGACCCAAAACCCTGGAGTTCAACCGAGAGATTCTCATGTGCATAATTTTTTTTTAATATCGTAAAAAAAAATCTCATACATTTTTTAAGCCAGTCTTCTGAGTTTTGCGAGGTTGATGAATGTTTCATGAAGGTCTGGGAGTGGCAGTATTAAGTGTTAATGAGAATCAAGCCTTGATGAACTTGGAGCTCTGTTTCTCCTAGGAAGAGGAGAGGCTGTGAGGAGGGAAAGCCTTGGCAGGAGTAGCAGGTTCCACCCTTGCCACTTTCTGACTGTGCTTAATGCAAATACTTTGTCAGACTGGGCGTTGAGCCTGAGGCATGCAGGGTCAGGATGTTAAGGTGCCAAAAAAGCAATGCAACCACGAGAAAAAGTGCTAAAAGTGCTTAATATTGGCCAGTATTTTGACATGGAGTGCTGTAATGCAGTTTAACACAGCCCTCCCTTGCTTTAAAAATTGGGTTTATGATCAGTAAATAAAGTGAACTGACATACGTGCATGCAAAGCTGCATTCACTGGCTGGAAATTAAAAGCAGAGGAAAAGGAACTAATACATAAATCTTTGAAATCCGCTCAGAAAATTGCTCTTCATTTAAGTCAGTTCTGGTGATCGCTGCACTTTTCCTGAGTCTGCAGGATAATATTGTCAAATTCACGTCAATATATCCAAAATTTCCAAAGTTAAGCACTTTTAAAAAACATATTTCTGTGCTTTATTGCACACTTATCTTTTTTTGCTGGCTGACCTTTATCATGTAAATGTGAAGGGACTTAACTGTGGCAGACTGTGTGACTCTGTGATCAAGTCGTACTCTTTCAGTGCAACTCATTCCACCTCTCCAGCTCTGAGACAGGAGAGGTGAGAAAACAGGTGGATGCTTTCTGTACTCAGGGTGTTCCCAAAGAAAAGATCTGTGTTTTCTAGAAGTGTGCAGCACCAACAAACCTCCTGGAAATCCGTGCAGAATGTGAGGGCTCAGTGCATCCGGGAGTCAGCATGTCCCATCAATCCCAGTCAGCTTCACCTCACACATTGACAATGCCTGGTTTTAATGCAAATCTGTCAGATTTTCCCCACTCTTTCACCACCCTCCATCTCTCTCCAGCTTCCTCTATCCCCCTGCACTCTCTCCCTAGCCATCACACACAGCAAGCTTTCATTCCTTGCGTTTTCCTCCCTGCTCAGGGGATGAACAGCAGAGCTCCTGAGGGGAAAAGCTAGCCAGAGAGATGCTCATTAAACAAATAAATTAGAATAGATCATCTCCTGGAAGACAGATATTTCTCAACAGAACCAACACAATCTTTCTGCCATGGCTAAGAAATCTCTTTCTCTTTTAAGGAACGGCTTAAGGAAGCTGAGGAGGTCTACAAGGCTGGCATAGAGAATTGTCCAGAGAGCTCAGATCTGCACAACAACTATGGTGTTTTCTTGGTTGATACTGGTAAGTGAGAAGGAGTCAGGGATTTTTCCCTCCCTGCCTTCTTTGCTTTGATTTATTTTATTCAGCAGCGCACATCTAAAAGGGTGTCAAAAGCTTCCAAGGCAATAGATGTGCCTCCACGGCAGCTTGGAAATAAATATCCCTGTGCTGCTGAGAGGGCACAGCGCACTGGAATTTGTAATTAGTGCAGGCAGGAGTGTTTAGCCCTGCTGTTCCCTTCAGTGTTTCTCACCATCTTCACTTGTCCTCTCCAGGGTGAGCTGGGCAGCACCCTGACAGTGTTGCCATTTTTCCAGCAAGGCATGGCCACATCAGACCAATCTCAGGCACACAAATGGATTGTTATGGTCTCTGGAGCACGTGCAGCCCTACTCGGTGACAAAGCAGCTCTTGGACTGTGAGGGCTGAGTGCCACCACTGTAGAAAGGAACATGGCTTTTAAACCACGATCATCTGTGAGAACGAAACCTTACACACTGTGGGGTGAATTGATTTTTCAGGAGCTCTGTAGTGGCATCCTTTATTTTCTGGGCTCCTGGTTCCCATCCAGCTTCCTCGGCGCTTTCTGGCATTCACATAACAACAACAAAAACGTCACTTTAATTGCCACCTTTTATTGACAGCTGTATAAGTCAGGCTAAGTTTGACAAATGCCGAGTGGAAACTGGCTGTTGTCTCGCTCTGGTCCCTCCAGAACAGAGCCAAGACTCAGTGATGAAATAGTCTCAGCCTGAAGTACCTGGTTGGCACCCATTCTGCCCCTTTCACATGTGGTGCTTGGGAAGAAAGGACAGTGGTGTCTGGCAGTCTGCAATTGGCTTTTCTGCCTCTGAGCTGACTCTTGGCCATCATTTTTCTGTAGCACCAGCGTGAAACAAATACAAAACCAAAATCAGTATTCAGAATCAAAAGAGGCATCACGGCATTAGCAAAAGAGGTTGAGGTTCTGAACTTGTGCCCTGGCAAAATTCAAGCTTGCAAATAATAAGAATTCGTGAGTAATTTCCCTCTGATGCTGTACTCATCTTTGCTTGCCAGCCCAGATAAACTGTTCCATTCCTGCCAAAATCTGTGGTTCAAATGCAGTGCAGAGCACTCTCTGCTTTTTGCACTCGTGTACTCTGCCAAAGTCACAGCCATCGCTTCCTGGTTTACTCCTACGCTTCCCTACACACAAACAACTGGGGAAAAAAAACCCCACTGACTTTTGATACTTGGGGCATGATGTGTCAATAACCCTGGCGGAGAAGTGACAAGGCGTGAAGGAAGTGGCTGCTGGTGAGGCTGCGCTCTTCGCCGGCGGCACAGGGAGAGGCTGGGAAGCACCGCGACGATTAATTCGCAGGGTTTTGTGCAACAAGCCTCCAGCAAGTGCCAGGCTTTGGGGACACACGGCTCTGCAGTGGTCACAGGCACTCAGTGTGTCTCTCTTAGTGATGCACATTACCCCTGGGTGTTGAGCGAGGGACTGAGGTGCGTGCCCAGCTGCTTCCCAGGATGTTTTGTAGATATAATTTTCAAAAACATCTGCCTGCTCAGTGGTGGGGAAAGATTGAGGCTGCTGCTGGATGTTTTGGGAAAGTTGTACCTTGAGCAACACATCCTCAGCCTTGGGTGAATCTTACACAGTTCTAAATTTCTCCGCAGATGTTCCTTGTCTTTCCTGCAGAGGAGATGCTGAGATGCATCCCTGTAAATTTTAAGTTGCATAGATGGTATCAGAAAAAACAAACTAGATCTGAAAAGCTATGAAAATAAAACCCCCACAGCAGCATGTTCAGGGCCCCAACATGCACTGGCTGTTTTTGGGATCTGTTTTCCAGCTAGAAATGGAATTAAATACATTGTGAAGTGATTTGGTTTAAAAAATGCCAACACTGAAAAGCTTTGTTGATGCACAAAGCTCTTTGAGAATTGGTTTTCATCAGGAGATTATCTGGTCTGGAGTTTGCAAACCAATTAAATGAGCCCTGGGATTAAAAATGCAGTATTTGCGTTGCTGAAATGCTGGAAATTTATACTTTTACCATTATTTAGCAAAAGAAAAATATGATATTAGGAATAAAACTTCAGGCATTGGGGTAGGGATCTCACACCTCTTTTTGCCTGCATTTTGCTGTGGCGCTCAGTGATGTCATGGGCTGCAGGACCTTGCACGTTTTCACACAGCGAAGCAGTGCCACCCAATGGCTCCTGAGCAGCACAGAGATGGTGCCTACGTGCTCCAAAATAAGCACTTGGACACCTCTGCTCGGGGATTTATTGCCCTGAGGGGGAATTAGCTGGTCCCTGGCAGCTGCTCCCAGTCCTGTTGTGTAATGCACAGAGACTGAGCTGGAGCTCAGAGCAGCACAGCAGAGGTGGAGGGAATAGTCTGTCTGGAAAGAGCTGAAATTATTTGCAGTTCTGGTGGTGTTGTGGGGAATTCTGGGTGGCTTGCTCTCCATTCTTCACTGCCTTCTCTCCAGGGGGAAAGGATGCTCCAGCAGGACATGGCACATGTGCGCCAGCCCCTTCTCTGAGTGGGCTCTGTCCTTGGCCCAGGGGTTGTGTCCCCCCTGCTGCATGATCAGAGGGTGCTTTCAGTCGGGAGTCATCTCCTGGTGACTGAAAAACCCACCCCTAGAAAATGTATTTCTCAGGATCGTATCTGAATATTGGGGCTTAAATCTTAGTTTGGACAGCAGTTTCTCTTACACTTAGGCTGAGGCAGGATTTCTTTCTCACAATGTTCCCCATGCGTAGAGCAATAGATGAGAGAAAGCCAGAGCATTACTGCGTGCTGAGTTGGAGACAGGATTTTCCCGAGGCACAGTTTAATGGCTTTTCTCCTCTCCAGGGAATCCTGAGCGAGCCATGTCCCACTACAGGCAGGCCATCCTGCTGAGCCCTGCTCACCACGTGGCCATGGTCAACCTGGGCAGGCTGCACCGCTCCCTGGGGCAGAACAAAGAGGCTGAAGTGTGGTACAAGAGGTGAGCACTTGGGGTGGGGGACAGAGGGTTTCCTCCTTCCCCTGCGTGGCTTGTCTCTGCTAAAGAGTCCCTGATACACAGATCAGTGCATGTGTGGGGTTTCCTCCCTTTATCCTCCATCTGTTTGAGACCAGATTTGGCTATTTTTGGGAGTGCTTGGGAAGGCAGCATTGGCTCAGGCAGTGTTGACTTCCCTGGGCTGTTCCCAAGCCCCCAGGCTGGACACTGCTGCTTTTGGCTGAGGGGTGGTCTGATCAGAAAGCCAGGTTTCTCGGTGCCAGGAGGAGGTTGTATCACCACAGCTCCCACCCTGCCTGAAGCTGGACTGTGGTTGCTGCACAGCTCAGCACCAAACCCTTGGCACCACCAGGAGCATTCCCAGCACTGTGCCAGCAGCAGGCAGCCTCTGGCTCTTCCTGTGCTGCAGGATGGACTGGGCGGGGGTATTTTGGCCTTATTTTTGGCATGTGGATTTGTGCTCACACTTCCATCACTGCCAGCCATCCACACCCCTCCTGCAGGCTCATGGGCACTCTGAAGGTGACTCTTTGCCCTTCTCAGGTGGCCACAGCGATCACTGCTGTGAGCACACTCATCCAGGACCGAAACTTGTGCTTCCCAGCTGGGATGGTGCAGAGCTCTGGCTCTCCATCCCATCACAAGCCCAACTCAGTTCCCCTTTGCCCCTGAAAACCTCTCTTTTCCCAAACCCCAGGGCACTGAAGGTATCCCGGAAGGCTGAGATTCTGTCCCCTCTGGGGGCTCTGTACTACAACACAGGGCGCTACGAGGAGGCTCTGCAGGTCTACAGGGAAGCAGCTGCACTGCAGCCTTCAAACAAGGACATCCGACTGGCACTGGTGAGCGGGGATAGGGCAGGGACACGGTGTTGCCACAGAAATATGAGGCAGACACAGCTGAAAAGGGGAAAAAGGGTATTTACCTCGGTATTTAACAGGATCTTAGCTGCACAGCTCTTTGAGGTGGAACACGCAGAGAAACACGCCCTGTGTAATGGGTATACAATTTTATGGACCACGCAAATTAGCATATCTACCTAAAATCACCCAGTGAGAAACTTAATAGATTAAATAATTGTCCCCCTATTCTAATTAACTCCCCCCAAAATGAGATTACAGCCCAGTTTACAAAATATGTTCCAGAGAAAAGGCTCCATCCAAGGTTGGAGCCTCGAGTTCTGAGGTAGTATAGAGCTCTTGGCTTCTTACTGTGACTGTTTGGTCTTTCCATTTTGTAAAAACCCCAAACTAAGCTAAATACCAGACTACAAAACTTACAAGTATGTGGGGCTAAGATACAAAGAGTGTGTAAAGGGCACAAGGAAAGGGTATAAAAATGTATAAAAAGGGTATAAAAGAGAAAAGACAAAAACCTTCAGGCATCAACAGCAGGGGAGCAGCAGCCACGGGGTGCAGCCCAGGGTGTTGCAGAGGGCTGAGCTTTCCAATACAATAACCATTTCTAACGTGGCTCTGTGACAGGCTCAGGTTCTGGCGATGATGGGGAGGACGAAGGAAGCCGAGAAGATGACAAACCATATCCTTAACGAGGATGCAGAGTGCCTGGAGTGCTATCGCCTCCTCTCAGCCATCTACAGCAAGCAGGAGCTCTATGCCAAGGTACCAGGGCATGGGGTGCCCTCGTCCCAAGGGCTCACACACTCAGCTCACGTCAAATTTTACACTCCCATCCCTCTGGGCACATGTCATGTGCCTCAGCACACATCCAGCAGATTATTTCTTCACGGAAACCTCAGAAGGTTTTACTAAAACTTCTACATACTGAGACTGAAGCTAAGCAGTGTGGTTTTCTTAGGACTTACACCTCCCGCTGCTGTCAGCCCCACTGCCCATCAACCCAGATGTACAAAAATCTCATTTCCCTGTGTGTTACTGATGTTGGGCAAACAAGGGAAGGAGGAGGATGACTCTTATGCTGGGAATACCTAGTGGTGAGGAAAGAATGAGAGGTGGGAAGGTGCTGAATGGAAGGAACACAATGTCCTCTTGCTTTTTCACAGGCACTTGAAGCTATAGAAAAAGCGCTTCAGCTAAAACCAAAGGATCCAAAAGTCATATCAGAGCTCTTTTTCACTAAAGGAAACCAGCTAAGAGAACAGAATCTCCTTGACAAGGCTTTCGAGGTATGACTGCTCTAAAACCTACCCATTTTATGGGATAAGAGATAGAATTTGCTCATTGTGTCGAAAACTCCTGGTGTATACACCCTAGCCTCAGGAGAATATTCTCAGTATCCCTAGATGTTTAATCCTGATGTGAATCCTTTCCTGTTGTGACAGTGCTTAAACAGTGCTGTTTGACAGACTCCAGGAGGTTCTTATTGCTTCTTCTCCCACGCTCAGTGGGGAGGGAAAGCACTGTCCTCAGGTCCTTGTGAAAGCTCCGTGCAAGTGGCTGGACCAGAGTCTGCTGCCAGCTCCAAATTAGAGCCCTGCAGATAAAGAACAACCACATGGCTTGTAGCTGGCAAGCATTGTGGTTGGCATTGCCTGAGGAAATGGCCCTGATGTGCAGGAGACCCCAGTGGTGCAGGGGACAGGGACAGGGTCACAGGTGTGGCTCCTCTCACAGTGCAGGAAAAGCACACATTGGCAGGGAAAAACAAGTGGGATGAACTGAGCCATGGAGGAGTACATTATATGCCTCTCCTGCAAAGAAACTGAAATTCACTTTGTGCATTGTATAGAAGAGGAATTTGAATTACATTCTGAATGGCTTCAGGAGAGGAAACTGCGTTTCTCTTTCCCCTCCAGCACTGGTTTTGTTTGAAGATTCAGACTCTTAACCTTGAAATATTTCATGTTTCTGTAGAGCTATAAACGGGCTGTGGAGCTCAACCCAGACCAAGCACAGGCCTGGATGAATATGGGAGGCATTGAGCACATCAAGGTAGGACAATTTTGGTTTTCCTGAAGCTGCCAGGTGCAGAGACAACTACTCAGGACAAAAAAGCTGAATTGATTTCAGACTGCCAAGGGTTGCATGTTTGTGAACAGCAATTATCCTTGACATATTTCATCCAAAAAAGGAGGAAAGTCCCTCCACCCTGGCTAGAATTTTCCAGGTTCCTTGGTAATGTGTCTCCTGTAATGCAAATTTCATATTTTAAGAGTGCAGGCTGCAAGGAACAACCTGCTCTTCTCTAAAGTTTTCCTGCTTCAGTTGTTGACCTACCTTAGATAAATGTCACCGCCAGTTGACTTTTAAGGTTCTTCTCTACCTAATGAATTTAATAAAGATGTCTAATGGCAGAATACTGGCATGAAATTATGGAAATAGACAGCCTACTCTGTGGTTGCTAATTCTTTTGAATACTTTAGCATATCATTATGATTTGGGTCTTAAGGAGTCACATTGTGTGATGTCCTTAAGCTGTCCTGTTGCTGAGTAAAATTAACTCTTCTGATGCAGCATAATGGAAAAATGTAAATGATTTCTTGCCATGTCAGTTTTGTCAAATTTAGGGTAACAGCACTTGGTGATCTATTTCATAAAGAAGTAGTATTTTTGTAATGTCAAGGTTTTTAAACTCTGTTTCCCCTGCTTTATGTTTTTCACTTTACCTTCGCAATGAACTTTCAGGGAATGTGAATGAGACCTGCCACTGATTATTTTTGTAGGGGAGCTACATCACCGCCCGTGACTACTATGAGAAAGCCTTGCAGCTGGTTCCAAACAGCCAGCTGCTGAAGGAGAACCTGGCCAAGCTGGATCGCTTGGAGAAACGATTTCAGGAAGTCCAGGAGAAAGACCAAACATAGCAATCAGTCACCAGCAGAATGACACTCATGCCCCTTGGAGAAGAGGATGGTGGGAGCCTGTTCCTCAAAGTGATGCTGAAGGAACTTGGAGAGGACTCAGGATTTTGGAAGGCAAATTTGGAATACATGCTTGGGTTTGACCAAAGTTGCAGGAGACACTCAGCTCCTGTGGGACATGCTGGAGCATGGATGAAAACCTTCCTTTAATCAAGATTTATGTCTAGGCTGAACCCATTTCAGTCGCACAGGGAGTGTGGGTGGGACATGTCCCTCCAATGTCTTGATTGTCACCAGGGAAACCGTTGGGACAAAGCACTCATCCATTGCAGCAGCGGTGGAGCAGCACCTCCTGTTCCTCCACACAGCCTCACCTCATCCATCTCGAGTACCACTGATGGCTTCATTGCAAGTGCTGCAGACAGGAAAAAATGGTCTTCGTGGTCACATAAAAAAGGGTTCCAAGGGGTTAATGCTGAGGAAATGGTGGCCACTTCTACAGCTCTAAATGTGACTTGAAAATTATTCTAGAGAAAGGGAAAACTATTTAAATATCACCCTGGAAGGATGATTCTACAACTAGGACAGATGATCCTTTGAGGGAAAACCTAGCCTGAATGCTTTACTCGTTAGACAGTAATTTTGTAGTAATTCAGGTTCATGATGTCACTTCTGTCCAATATCATATGGCTTTACCCTTTGCCCTCTCCCTCCAGGCCAAATAATTATTACTCTGAAAAAAACTGAAGCATCCAAAGGCAATGGGAAGCTTTAGGATTACTTGTCCTCCTGCTCAGTTCCCAGTATGGAAAACAAACAACCTATCTGATCAGTATAGGAGGTAAAGTAAAGCCACAGAGAGATCTGGGGAGATTTGCTAGCCTGGAAAGGTACGAAGGAGGCTCTTTTATGGGTGTGCAGGGACAAAACCCATTTATCATGGTGATAACACTGACAAAACCCTTAGTCAGAGTGTTCTCACCCACTCCCCTAAGAGATACAGAAAATGACCTATAGCTGATCAGGCATAAATCTATATTTTTAAATACTGAGGTGGGAAAACAAATTCTCTTCAGAACTGGGGCTTTTATTTTTGAGCTTTATTTATTTAACTTATAGTAATCAAATAATTAATATATTTTCTCTGTTTTATACGAATTGGGCAATGTCCTTCACAGCTGGCCACGTGGCTGGGTGTGTGACTCGTGTTGTCTGAAGTCAGAAAAAGGGAGAACCAGTGAGGCCTGCTGGAATAATTCCCTCTAAAGATTCTAAGGCAGAGCACTTCTGCTGCTTCCAGGGAGTGTTAGTGGGATCTGCTTCGTGCCTTTGGGTTTGGCCATCAGGGGAGGTCATCAGTTTGTTCCTCTTGCAGCAGTAAACTGCTAGAGAAGTGGTTTTGTTTGAGCTTGACTGTGGCCAGAGCCTGCAGAAGAGCAGCCCAGGGACTGGCGTTATCACTAAAGGACAGTTCAGATGAGGTGTGTGATGCCTTAGAACACATCTGGCAGGAAAAGCCTGTGTGGCAGGCAGCCCTGTGCTGCCCAAATTCGGCTGGTGCTGGCCATGGCACCTCAGCAAGCTCCAGATTCCCTCAGTGAGATGTGCTGCTGGTTTCATTTGAGAAGCCTGCTGTCCAGCTGCTGCTGCTGCTCGAATTCCCAACACATTATTGATGTGACTCCAGCTGTTTGTAGCTCCGAGGGAGTCCAGGTGGAGCTGTCTGCAGGGTTTGTGGAGCTGCCAGAGCCTTGGCTGTGCACCCTGTGAGGTCAGGCTGGACTGTCCCACGGCCCAAGGAGCCTGGCCAGTGCCCACAGCTGGGCAGAGGTGGCAAACAGATGTTTGGGCTCTCTCCCTTCAAACCAGCTTCCCAGGGGAGCACTGAGATCACAACAAACTAGTTGTTCTGCTGGTGAATTTTCTGCCCCCAGCCCAAGCAGCCTATTTTATTTCACAGGGCCAGGGCTGAGTTTGAGCTCCTGGGGTTCATCAGCAGCCCTCCCTTGTCCTTTCACACGACTCTCATGGCTGTGGACTGGCTGAGCTGACATTCCTGCAGTGCCCAGTGCAGGGGCTCTGCTGGGGCACAGAGCAGCTTTGCACAGCCCTGGGCTGCCAGGATGGGCAGGAGGAGGTGGATCCTGCCAGCACATTCCCATGGGATGGGAATCCACAGCTTAAAAGGCCTCTGACAGCAATCTGTTCCCCATCACGCATCTTTTGAATCATAAAGATATATTAAGTAAATACTATATATTCTACAGGCCCCACTGCAGTGTGTGGCTTTAAATTGTGGCCAAGGAAACGTATTTTTTCAAATGCAGAAGTTGTATTTTTTTATAGGAATGCTTTGTGAGGGGGAAGACTTAGCTTTTTGTTTTTAACATCAGCTTAAATCTTTGTTTGTCTTTCCTGAGAGACCTGGTAGAAATTATTGTCTCCTTCTTGTCCTATAACCAGACCAAAGTCATCTTGGCCTCCTAAAACTGGTTTATGTGTAGAAGTATAATCCAAATTTGGGTGCCCCCCTCCCAGATGCTGGAGAAGGATTGATTTCCATTTGTGCAGCGCTTGCAGAAAATGGAGAAACATGAGACCATCCTCCCAGAAAGGGAAGTGGTTTGCTTGGCAGGGAAGGCATATCCACTTGCCTGGATTAGGAGATAACATATCCAGGGATTTTATTGCCAGTTGGACCAGTTTACATTTCTATGCCACCTCTCCACATTTTGGGTTTATGGTAGTTCTGGAGAGAGGAGGGCTCAGTAGTGAACCCCACATCCCAAACCAGCACTTTATCCCCATCTATGCAGGATGACAGTCTGCCAGAACGGCTCAGACCATGAGCTACCAAAGCAGTGAAACGCTGGTAAAATTCTGAGCTGACTCCCTGTCCTGTTGGCACCCATGCTGAAACCCTGTGTTTGTTCAGGGCATGAATCATGGCAAAGGTTTACTGCAGGCAAAGAACAGAGCAGGATATGAAATGGGCTACCTCCACCAAAATGGAATGCTATTGTGAAAGATAAATCGAGCAACTTACCTTGTGATAACTTCATATTATCTTAATTAATCGTAGGGAATGTTCTCTTCCTCCAGCGTTGCACAGCTTCGAAAATGATGAGTTATAAATACATTGTTTTCTGCCAGCTCCAGTGCTCGGCATGCTTAGCAGAGATTGCAAATTAATAAATGGCTGTAGCTGTGCTGGTGGGGGAGAGTTCATGCTCTCTGCAAGTTGCATTGGCTAAACCTCAGTGCTCACTAATATTAAAGCAGAGAATTAATGGAAAGCTGGTTAGGCAGGACTCTCCTGCACTCACTGTGCATTTTAATCCTAAATGAGAAACATAATAATTGTGTGGCTTTTTCCTTTCCCCGTGAATAATATTTGCAGCTGATGGATTTTGTTTCATTTTACTGCTTATTTAAATTCCAGCATTCTTTGCTTCCATCCCTTTTCCATCCCCCAGGATAAATGATGCAGTGGGGGGAATTTTCTCTCTCTCTAGCCTTGGACTAGATTTTCCTACAAATGTGCAGGCAATTTATTTTGGCCAAACAGTAAGTGAATGCAAATGGCCTTCATTCCGGAGATCTGGAGGAGGGCAGGGGGCTGTGCATGCATGCATGTGGGTAGGAACAAGTATAAGTAAAAAAAAAAAAATTCAAAATACAGAGCCTAACTTGCAGGGGAGGCTGGACGCCCCTAAAATGATCTAAAAACTATGAAAGCTTCTCCACAGTTACAGAAATCAGGCCAGAGATGGTGTACAATATTTGGTGAGAGAAGATAATTGTCAATCTAATTTATTAATTAATCAGTTTAGAATGTCATTATGTGGTCTTTTGCCCCACTTGCCCTCCAACTCAGTGAAACAGCTGGTGTGTGATTAAGTCTTTTCAATCTTTATGTGATTAAGTTGACCAAGTGCTCAATTTCTATCTTTCATATATGCAATTATGCACAATCTTTCGAAAAAATTAGCCCTTAGAGGGCTTTTTCCCCCCCCAACCTTCAGTCTCTTGCAGCAATTTCAAAATGCACCATTTTGCTTTCATGTACATTTAAACCCAGCAGCAAAAGGGAAAAAAAAAAAAGAAAAGAAAAAAGAAAAAAAACAGCGCCTTCCATTCACTGGTGTTTTAATGTGGCAAAGTTGCTTCAGGTAACCTTGATAACTTTGTGGAAAAGTTCATTGCCATGTTTTGTACTAACTTGCTGAAAATTTTTTCTTCTGGGAAATACCCCCAGTGGTATCCTCTGTAAAAGTTACAGCTTCTACAAGTGTATTAATGTAGAAATCTCTGCCTGAAGTGGATGTCACGCTGTGTGTTCCTCTCATGCAGGAGTTGTTTGCATTGCCTGTCGTTCATAATGGTTCTTATTTCTGTATCTAATTTTTTTTTTAATTAGTTGTGCATATCTTTTTAAAAAAAGAAAAAAAAAAAAAAGAACAAAAACAAAACCACAAGCAAACAGCCCGTGGATTAGGGATCTCTGAAAAACAAATTCACTTTTAGCAGCAGCTGGATGTATGTCGGTGATACAGGAATTAGCAAAGTCTTTGCTTTTTTCACTGTGGGATTTATGGCTTGATTTCCCATAAAGGAGTTATGCTCGAAGTCTTTGCAAAAGAAACTGTATGTAAATGTCTATTTTATATAAAAAGCAAGAAAAGTAAGTGCTGTGCCTGGTTTTGTTCTCTTTCTTCAGGACCAGCCATGGACAACTTCTTCTGGAGGTGGAAACACCAAAGTTTCTTACTCTACTTGACTTACATTATATTTCCCCAGAAGTCCAGGTTATTGATCATGTAGGAACAGCTATGCAGCACATGTGTTTGAGTCTGGGCATATAAAAACACCAGAGCAGGCACTTTTTGGAGCCTGAACGTGAGCAAAGCTGTGGGCCACACACTCTTGATGGATGTCACACTGACATAAGCCCTTCATGTCAGCCTTTCTGCCTCTGGCAGGAATGTGTCAAACCTACAGGGTGCAAAGAGAAAAAAAAAAATATTAAAAAGAAACTAATTTCGCTGTAAATCCCTTCTTCCTGGCACACATTCCTAGGTGCTCCTGCATGCTCCCAGTGTTTGAGTTCACTCAGGGGATAATGATGGTGATAATGTGAAAATTTATGTCCTGGGGATGCTTTCGGGTGAGGAAGGGAAATAAGCACTAGATAGGTTGTGAAATGGTTCAGGGGAATGAGGAAGGCAGGAGAATGGTGATGTTCAGAGTGACTTGCTCCTGGTAATGAAGCCAGAGCTAAAAACATCTGTCCTGCTGAGGCAGGAGATGGGATAACCAGCAAACTGCCGTTCCTCCCACCCTGCTCCAGTGTGATCCTGGCATTTCTGCTGCTGCTAACATTATTTCTCTCCCCACCCAAGGGAATGATGTTTTCTCCATCATTTGCCACCTCGATAAAATCTGTTTATTTTCTGCTTCGCTAGTAAACTTGCTGCCATAGCAATAATCACCACAGGCTCTTGTTGGAAAAGCCAGTCAGCACCACGGGCTGGGCAGAGTTTGGTCCAGGTCAGCGGCTTAGAAAATTGTGCCTGAGCTTTGCAGTGGTCAGAGAGAGGTTGGTGTGAACAGGGCAGCAGTGGCTGAGCTCCTGTCCAGCCTGGAGCTCGGAAGCTTTTAAAAAATAAACTCTGAGCAGTCTGGTGATGTCATTACAACCTGCTGCACTCCTTACTTAATTTTGTAAGTCCCAGCAGCATTTCATTAAGAGTAATTAGGCTACTGGATGAAATTGAAATTTGTTTTCTTTCTGGCTGTGCACACACACATCACGAAAGCACCTCGCAGGAGACCTCAGCTTTGCACACATCAGCTTCTTATAAAGAATTGCAATTTCTGTGTGTTTCCATTTATCTCCATATAATTGCCTTCAGCTTGGAGCTCAGACTGGAGTCGGGAAAGCTGGGGCACCTGGGATTTGTCTCATTAATTCCCTACCTGCCAGAAGAGCCTGAGGTAATGCACTTAAGCATGTGGGGTCTTGTCTCACTAAAAAACAATCTTTTTTCGTGTCTTCCGTGTAGCCTGAAGTGTGGAGTTTGTTGCATTGACCCAGAGAGCCCAGAGGATGCTGTGCAGTGAGACCAGTTGTTGGCAGACACTTGGAGGGCAGGTCTGGGTTCAGTGTGCTGCCCTCCTCTCTGGGAAGGGGGAGAGAGGCAGAAACCATCTCTTCTTCAGGAGTGGAAAGTCCTTTTTGCACAGCTTTCCAATCCTGGGTCAGGGTATGCGAATCCACACACTGCTGTGGTTCCTCTGTGTGTCTCAGCCACTAATTATAGATGGTTTTGTCTGTAAAACACCCTGCTCACCTTGCAGGCGTGCAGAGAAGCATTTCTGAGGCAGGAGGAGAAGCACTGCATCTTCCTGGCAATTGTCCCACATTTTGAGGAGTCATGTTGGCTTCTGTGCTTTAAATGCAAGACCAGCTTCACAGGCCTTGCTAAAGACTCCTTAATGGGCAGGGACAGTGATATATTGGCCTCCTTGCCAGCCCTTTTATAATCCATTATCTTGTAATTGCAGACCAGTCGTCTTCACATCTGTTTCTTGCTCAACTTGAGCATCGTTTTCGAGGACTAATGTTGAATAATGAGAAAGTGGCTGTGGTATGAAAGCTTCAATGTGCAAGATTAACCTCCATAATGAGGCGCCTCCTTGTTTCTCTATTGCATGCAAAACCTGTCAGTGGTTCTCCTCTCCACTGCGATGCTGCCAGTGCTGTTCCTGTTTTCCAGTCACTGCAGCATCTGCATTTCCAGGCAATCCTGGTGTCAGACTTTGCTGGGAAGCACAGGAACTTTCCATTTCCAGTAAGTAGCCTCCTGGGGATTCAGGCTGAGCTGTGCCATTATTGCGTCTGTTACTTATGGCTGGAAGTGATTAGAAAATGAAAGTAAGGCTTTTTCCCTGAGTGGGAAAAAAAAAAAAATCTTAATTTACTAGAAAGCATTGAAGCAAATGCTGAACCCTTGATACCTCGACTCAAAATGCTCCAGGCCATGCTTCAGGGCCAGACAGCCACAGGGAAGTGTGAGCCTGCCAGGCTGCCTGGATTTACCCTCTCCAGGGGCTGCATGGCTGAAATAGCACGCTGGTAATTCAATAATTTAACAATAATCCAGCAGATAGGCTTTTTTGTCCCACCTGCACTACAGCACTTGCTGCATCCCCAGAGGAGGGTAAACACCCTTGGTTTGCTCAAGATGGGACCTACTGCTCCTCTGTTCATTGGGTAAGTGCCCTGATAGTGAGTCTGTCTGACTTATTGCTGGAAGAAATGCTGAACGATGTTTTGACTCTGCTGGGGCTGATTGCTCTGAGTTTAACTGTGACATTATATATTTAGCTGTGACATTATATTGCTTATAAAATATGCAGAAAACCCGTAATGGGCATAAGTTTGTCCAGTGTTAATTTAAGCTCCGTGTAGCTGCCCAAAATCACCATAAAGCACAGACAGGACAGTGACAGGGACAGTCCAGTCTCCTTGTCTCTGCTAAGCTCTTCCACCTCTTCTGTCCTCTTCCCAAATATCCTCCTGCTGGCATTAACATTCAGTTTTCCTGGTCTCTGCCTCTCAATTTAGCAGGTATTTATTCAACTCCATGTGACTAATTTCAGTCTGTATTCTCATGGTGTAAATGCCCACATGTAACTGTGATGTTTTGGGAAGGGAATTACTGGAATAGCATGACTTGAAGGAAGTTTGTGCCTGTAAATCCGACATATCCGTGGAAGAATATTGTTCATTGATCCATTTTTGCACCTTTTCCTCTGCAGGAGATGTAGAGAAGGGTGTAGTCTTCCTTGCAGGGATGGAAACTTCTAGGCTGGGACACTGAGTGTGGCTGGGCAAGATCTCTGAGGATGAGTCTAATGTCAGAATCTCCTGGTCACAGAGTAATGGATACAGGCAAGGAGACTTCCACAAATAGAAATGCAAGGTGACTCGTGCCAGATGGAATATTCAAGCAGCCCTTTGCTCATCAGGCCTCCTGTGCTTGCCAGGGGAGCAGCCCTGCAGGGATGTGCACATCAGCGTTTTGCTGCAGCACAGGACCTTGGAGCACAGCAGGGAAGGTTGTGCTTTGCTGCTGTGAATATTCATGGGTGCTGATCGGAGCAGGGCTGTCCTCACAGGTGGGGAGGAGGTGGAGCTGCCCCTTGTCCCCAGGCAGGTCTGAGTGGCAGTGACCTGCAGGGCTGCTGGCTCCGAGCTGGGCAAGGTGACAGCTCGCCTGCCCTGGCTCCTCTGGGCAGCAGGTTTGTCCTGTCCCCCTGCAAACCTCCTCCTGTCCTGGGGACAGAGGGGAGAACAGCACTGAGTGCTGTCAGCACTTCGCTGAGCAAGGGCTTCGCAAGGAGCTTCAGGATACCAAAGGCAGGAGCAGTTTTTTCCAGGAGTTGGGATGTGAACAGGACACTAGCAGAGGGCTGGCTCTTCCCCAGACCTACCCTGGGCATTTCCAACAGTCTCCACCTCTGCAGGTGCCACCACCTCTGCTGAAACCAGGGAGGACCTTCAGTGCTGGGACTGCAGGGCATGAGAACCTGGAAATGCCACCAGGAGGCTGTGGCATCCCACCCAGGCTGCTGGTCAGGATGTCACTCATCTCCTTGGGATCTACTTGCATTAATAATTTTTTTCCAGCCAAGCAGTAGCTTGGGAAGCTCCCTGCTCTCTGTCAAACATCGAGTGAATACTTTCAAAGCAGTGCTGCAGCTGATGTTAGCAAAATGGCTTTGGTTTTTACATTCCTCATGGAAAAAAAAAGGGGTTGTGGGTGGCAAAGGGCAAGTCAGATCAGGGGAATGGAACAACAAAGCTTGGATTTGGGGGGTTTAGGGTAAATGGTAACAGCTGAATGAGATGTACCAGATTCACATGGCAGGGAGAAGCAATGCTGTGTTGGCTGCTGCAGAAAAGCTGGCATGTCATGGAACAGCACCAAAGGCTGGGGCTGCTGGAGCAGGAATAAATGTCACCTTTCCTGCCCAGTGGAGTTGGGACAGGGTGACTCTGCAGGCCCCTTTGGGTGTCTGAGCACTGACAGGTGAGCTCTGGGTGATGTCCTGGGGTTTAGCTGTGCCAGAGCTCAGCAGGCATCTCCTCACAGGTGCCTGCAGTGGTGAATTCCTCACCCAGCCCAGGGCAGGCATGAGCACTGGGAGGATTTCCCACTGTTTAGCACTCTAGGGACCCCAATTTCCCTGCTCTTGCTGCCTTCCCTCCTCCCCACCCACAGCAGTTCAGTTTCCTGACACTGACCCAGCAGCAAGGCTTTTAATCTGGGACGGAAAACCAAAGATTTAAATTTATAAGTCGCCATAATAGCAAGTCTGACCCTTTCACCCCCTGAAGGAGAAGCAGAAGACCCCTCAAGCTGCCCTTTTTCTAGCTCAATGCAGCCCTTCCAGTCCAGTGAGGTGCCCCTTGAGTGCTGCACATCAGCCCTGCTCCGTTCAAAGCCTGCTTTGAATGCTTGCCAGCTTGAGATCTGAGCTGCTGTTGTGTTCCTGGAGCAGCGTGCAGGATTGATCAGGGGTTATCTCCTCATCAAATCCAGCGTGGAACATGAAAGGGAAGAGGGGCATGGAATTAAGTGCTGCAGCTCTCGTGGCTCACTGGAAGTGCCTTTTATAGCTCAGGTTTAGCGACTCCCCTCTGGCCACTTGCATTTTTCTGTACAGATAATTACAGGGCTAATGCAAGTTATTAAAGAGATGGTGTTATTTCTGTCGTAGCCATCAAAGCTGAGGTGTTGGTATTAACCAATACCCAACCCATTATGGCTTTGCTAGGGATCCTGAACGATTGTGCTTTCAAAGGGGGAGATCTGCAGCCAGCAAGGCGCAGATTGGGAGCAATAATTTAATTAGGAGCAATAACTGCAAGGAGCAGGAGCCACGTGGCTACAGGATGGGTGTTACCCCATGCAAAGCAGAGCTGTGGGGATCCACACACCCCAAATGCCCACAGGAGAGGAAGGGAAGGCCAACAGAAAAGCAGTGCTTCGTTAAAAATGAGCTTGGAGTAGCCATGCCAGTCCTTTGGAGGCTGAATGGATGGAGCCCACTGTGTGGGTGGGACAGCTGCTGAGAGTTTGGGGGTTTTCAGTAGGAATTTGGGAAGGAAATGGTGTATTCTCCTCTGAGGTGTCTCTCAGCAGCCCCTTGAGTTTGAAACAGCTCCAGGATCTCAGCCTGTGCCATCCATAAGGACTCTGAAGCAAGTGACCCTGGGGATGCTGTAGAAACTTTTCCTCCCCTTCCTGACCCCCTTAAAACAATAACTACCCTTAGTGTGCCTGCCTCCCTTGAAAATCAGGTTGTTGGTTTGTGTTTTATGGAAGCACCACGTGTTAAATTGTCTCCTGTGCTGTCTGAGCGTCGCAGGCTCGGGCTGGGGCAGTGTGAGTGGGAGAGGGAAGATTGATTCTGCTAATTAGCCTGGCTTGCATCCCAGGGACACGAAGTGCCACTGGCTCATTGGAGGTCCAGCAGAGTATGTCGTAAAGGTAATAAAAGGAGAAGCTGCACTTAAACCTCTGCACTGAGAGCTGTTCAGGGGAGCAATTCAATAAAATCCTGCCAGAAACATCTGTGACGCACGAGACTGGAAATTGTGAAGTTTCCAGGTCACTGATTCTTTGCAGGGCATATTTTGTCAATTAGGCATCACCTTCGAACCCCTGTGTGGAGGGGCTGGGACTGTGCTGAGGGCTTGAAACCTGCAGCCACCAGTCTCATCTCAGGACAGCTTTTTCTCCAAGTCCAGCACAGGTTTGGGGGTAAAGGGGAGGTAGAGATCATGCTGCAAACAACCTTTTTCTCAAGGCAGTGTCAACCCTCTGATAAAACCCTCCTTATTCCAAACCAAAGTGTCTGTTCCTCCCTGGGCTTGGGCTGTCTGATGCTGCTTCCCACTCCTAGCACCAGAATCTCTTAATTCTCACTGCCTGTTGCACCAGCCTGGGTGAAGCAAGAATCCCACCCAGCTCAGGGTGAATGCTGCTGCCATTTACATTGTTTAAAGCCATCTGAAGCAGAGCTCCCTTTGCTGCATAAAGGAGGTGAATCAAGTGGGGTTTTTGTATTCTCACTGAGGATGAGATGACTAACATCTGCTACCTGAAAAAAGCAGTCTTGTTAATCCTGTCAGTCTGATATTTCCCTGGAAAACCTCACTGCAGAGGAAAGCCTTGATCCTGGGGACCAGACTGCTATTGTTGCTTTCTGCTTTCATGAGTGTTTGCCAGCAGCTGCTTGAGATGAATAATTTTCCTTTCCAGAGTGGGGACTTCATCTAATGGGACAAGCCAGAGCTATTGACCCAAGTCAGAGCTAACTCTTGATTCCTTCTTCTTACAGAGGAGGCAGGAGGAGAAAAATCAAGATTAAATGCACTGATGTTGCATCTGAAGGATGTCCCCTTAGGTAAAGAAATTAAATTCTGCTCTGTTGATTCAGTCTGAGGCTCTTCCTCTAACATAGAAGAGGATTATGCACAGAGGCAGATGCTTTCTGACCTGAAGTCCCCTTTTTTCACTTGCATGGATGGAAAGTGATGCAGAGGTGCTCCATAACTCACTGTCCACTCTTGTGGTACATCCTCTCCATGCTGGAGGAATTCAAGATTTCATGTCTTGATTTTTCCTATCCAGAAAAACCTCCAGATTTTCTCCAGACAGAGCAGACAATTTTTCTCTCCCCTGCATCTTTGCCCTTGCTAGAAAACCTCACCGTGGTGTGAGGTTTCCTGGGAAAACAAGCAATTTGCCTGGGAAAGTATGGAGAGTTTTACATTTTTGTCCTCTGCAAAGCCTTCCTTCTGGCCTTCCACTGATTTTCGAGGTGGGAACAGTTTGCCCTTCCTTGTGGGAAATCCATGAAGGCTAATTGGGCTCTCTGCTATCAGAGCCACGAGTGATGCAGCACAGTTGTCACAGTGGGAATCTCTTGCTCAGCAGCCCTGGGAATCAGTGGCTAATTAGAGAAGAGCCAGAAGGAATGTGTGACTGCCGAATTAGGAGGCTTCATGGCTGTCTTGAAGTACATCCAACATGTTTGCTTTCATCCCACAGATCCAATAAACTCTTGCACTGGACTGTGACAGCAAGAGGCCAAAACAGAGCCCTAAAAAAAGTCAACAGAACAGGTAAAACCCAAGCAATACCATTCAAAATGCTGGCTTTGGTGTATTTGACCCTGTAATATTTCTCCAAACAGATCTGTGTGTACAGATAAAAGTGCTGGCAGCAAGGTAAAGTGACTGACAAGTAGCACAGGTTGAAGGATGAGAAATGAAATGCAGAAACTCTGGTTTCATTCAGTGAACTTGCAGTGTAAGGAAGGATGTTTTATACCAGGTTCTTACTACTGGCAGTAAAAAGTCTTAAAATCTAATAGAGACGACTGTGTATCCTCAAGATCTTTCTCCCTTAGTGCCAAGCAGTATATCTGTCTATAAAAAGCTTGCTGACTCTTTCTTCCTAATGGGGGACAGGAAGAAATACATGTGGGAAGGAAGCTCAAGTGACTCAAACTAGGCTTCTGCAAAACCTCAGTGGCTTTGTGTTTGCACAGTGAAGTGAATTTAGTCTCAGGAGGTCCACATAATCTGTCCCAGAGACCTTCTCAACTGACTGGAGATGTAGGGAATTTGTTTTTCAAAGTCCTCGCACCTTTTTTTAAATTTCTTTTTGTGGCCTCTTTTGAGCTTGGTCATAATTTGTGGGGTTGTTTTCCCCTCTTCCTTCACAAGTATCCTTCCAGGCTGCACTGAAAGGCAGCAGCTTCCTTCTCTGCCCTTGGTCACAGGTGGGACAGGTGAGGATCTCTGTGCTTCATCCCCACTTTGGCTGAGCTTTGAATCCAACATTTCCCTGACGCTGCTGAAATCCCATTCATGTCAGAAGTATTTTCTTCTTCTGCCCACACCTAACCTCAAATATATTTTTGAAGCAGATGGGAGCCAAGTTAGGATGTTACAGCAGAGCACCTGTACTTGAGAATGAAGTCTGTGAGATAAATTACTGCTTCAGTTACCCAGAGGGATCCCTGCTTTGTGCTGCCTTTGTTTCTGTTGGAGAACAGGACTTGTTAGGTGACGTAAAATCAGAGGTGAGCACTCTTGAAAAGTCTCTGCATATGGATAAATGTCTGTGGATCACTTAGAGAAAGGCACTGGGAAGGACTTGCACCTCCTGAAGCCCATCTGTACTCATATTTAACACTTCTGACTCTCAAATTAAATATAATCTTTGGACAGATAACTTTTCTCAGGAAAAAGCAGCTGCTTGAGAAAATGCCTACCAGCCCCATGCTTTGATGGGCAGGAGAGTTTGGGGAAATGCTCCAAAGTGAACTTGTGCATTTATGCATCTAGATATAATTAGCACCACATTCAGAAGTCTGCAGGGTAAATTTTGCCAGAGAAAGAGTAGCATATGCTAGTGAATAAGCGCTGATTGCATGAAAGTGATGGCATCTCACAAAAAGGAGAAGCCCCTGTTCTTAAACTGGAGGTTCTCATACAGAGAAATGGGGAAAAAATCTGTTTTAAATACTCCATGTGAAGCCAGCATTGTCATATTGCTTCCCTGCATCAGTTCTCTCTTCTTCCCCAGAAGTTTCTTTCCTGCAGAGGTTACTCAGTTCAAGGTGAATTTGGCTTTTTAGTCTCATTAGCAAATGGAGAAACCCACCAGTTCATCTTGTGTCATCTGATGAGATTTGAGAGATTTCAGAAAGAGTCTAGATAGCTTCGAGTCTCCTTTTTCGCATGTTAAATAAATTAATTTGTCATTCTAGAGGAACGTTTCACTTTGGCTCGAAGTTGTTGCACTGGGAAACTGTTGATGCAAAACTTTTGTATTCCAGAGCTTTATCCCTCCTCCTTCCCTGCATGTGCATGAATGAACCAAGTTTGTTAACGAAGAGGTGTGATTGTCCCACGTCATTTTTTAAGAGGAAGAACCTAATCCATTGCCACTGAAGCTGCAGAATTCCTGTGCACTTGGGTATGTTGCTTCATCTGTTCTCTCTCTTTCTCCCTTACCATCCTTCAAATAAGGTATTGCTTTTTTTATCTTCCGTGTTTTGGACACAATCTCTCAGGGCAGAATGACCTCATCTCTCATGCATGTATTTTTCTTAAACAGAGCTGTGGTTTTGGGTGAGACACTCAGCTTGCTGCTGCTTCTAAACCACCACAAACAGCCCTGTCCTGACAATGTACCTCCTGCCTGTTAAGCATCTAAATATTTCTCCACATCCAATACCGTGCAGGAAGAAGGATGATGAAGAGGCTGAAGTCTCCCTGAGCTGCTGGGTGACACGAGCTTTGGCAACAAACTGGAGGCTGCAGCTGCTGAGGAATTTCAAAAGCAATCTGCTCTGAGGGCTGAGCTGCTGGTGCTGCTCCAGCCTGGTGCAGGAGCCAGCTGGTGAGCAGGCAGGGTGGGATTTCCTCCCTTCCCACCGGGATGTCCCACAGCATCACACCGCTGGGATAAAAATATTCCCCCTGAAATGGTGAGCAACAGGAGTGGGGATGATTTCTCCCCAGGGGGAAACGCAGCACAGCCAACAATCGTGGGGAAATTATTAGCAGAGCAGCTCCAGGGTGGGGAGCAGAGGCTGGAACCTTGCAAAAGCCTTGCCTCGGCTGAGCTGCCCATCTCTGGGTGAGCACAAGGCCATGGCAAGCTCAGTAGCCTTGAATGCAGAACAACTCTGAAAACGAACCTCCAGACAAGCCCTGGTGGCTCAGCCTGCTGGGTTTTATCACCTCCCATTCTGCTGCTCCCTGTGTCCCCAGGTGCTCCCTGTGTCCCCTGCTGCCCTCTCCAAGCCCTGCTGTGCATTTCCCTTCCTCAGGAGGCAAATTTTCTTCACCTCCTGCAGGATTGGAAGGGTTTCTGCCCAGCAGGGTGGCTCAGCTCTTCCTCCCCTGTGCCCTCAGTACCCAGACAGGGCATGGGCTCAGCATCCCATCTGAGCAGAGAGCTCACAAACCTTGCTGGGGGAGGGAGAACACTCAGAATTCGAGCTGCTCTGCAGAGGGTATGAATTTAAAAATCCCTGCCTTGGGAGGCAGACAGCCCTATTATGCCTGGTACTAAAGGGACACACAGTTCTCATTAGTGAGCTTGTTTTCTCTCCTCCTGCTCTGTTATAACCACTCAGATGCTTCCAAATATTTCCCTGTTGATTTGGTCTCTTATTTAATGAGTGCTGAGTCTGAGTGCACTGTGCATGCAGCTATAGGCTAGGCCTGCTCTCCTCCTGTGTTTCTGGAGAATCAGGGACTTCATAAACAAAACTATAATATTTCATAACTCTTCTCAAGAGCTGGTCACGAGGTCAATTAAAAAAAAATTTTCTTCATCATTAGTGAGTGAGTATTGGAGGTCGGTAGGTTTTCTAGCCCAGGTGAGCAGCCTGGGATCTGTTTCTCTCTTTTCCAGGCATTGATTGAAAGCACAGCTCAGAGCAAATTTGCAAGCAAATCTGCTTTCCTCCCAGGTTAAGGCAACAGGGCTGCCTTGTGATCACTTGATGAAACTTTGAGAGCTCCTGCAGCCTTGTACCAGCTGGAATGTGACCCCGAGAAATGATCCAACTGATCAGAATGGACTTTAAATATTTATATATATATATAGAGAGAGACACCCTATGTATGTTAAGCTTTTCATCATTTAGGTCTTTCCAGGAAATAACTGTGCTCTTGCTAGAGATAGATAGATAGATAGATAGATAGATAGAT
Source organism: Grantiella picta (assembly GCA_013397955.1). Lineage (NCBI taxonomy): Eukaryota > Metazoa > Chordata > Aves > Passeriformes > Meliphagidae > Grantiella > Grantiella picta. The sequence goes on from VZRM01003034.1 coordinate 821,342, forward strand.
AGATAGATAGATAGATAGATAGATACATAACAGATAGATAACAGGATCTTCAGGCTTCCACCAAGTCCAATAATACTGGGGCAGGGGAGGAGCAGGTTTGAAAAATAAGAAAAGAAAACTAAATATTGGAAAACCATTTCCCACTAACTTTATTGACCTGCTAGACCCTCTTCAGTCATGGGCAGGACTGCCAGGTTTTGTGGAAAGCTCTTATTGTCTTGTGTTAATGCTTTTATCCCTGAAGTGCACATTTATCCACAGAATGTGCATCAGAAGTGGAGCGGGAGGAGCCCCAGGGATTTATATCTGCTCCTTCCTCATCACGTTCCGTGGAAGCTCAGAGTGCTCCTGGATCCCCTGGCTATCTCTGAAGGGCATGGCAAAGATCCTTGTAAAGTATCCATCAATAACATCATCGCTGAGCTGCCAAGAGGAGTTCCTTGGGGTTTATGAAGAGAGCCAGAGAGGAAGAAAATGCCAAGGAGCAACAAACAATCCAGCTGAGGACACTCAGTCCTAGGAATTCCCCACTTTCACTTGGGCCAGGTTCAGAAAGTGAGAGCTTTAATGCTGTTTTTACTGGGAAGTTGAATTTCTGGAGGCCTCTCTGCATGTGTCCAGGATGCTGTGCAGTTCAGGAAAATCTCATTGCCAGTGCACTGAGGAAGGGAGAAGGAGAACAGCAGGATAATTCAATTTCAAAATACATGGCGGAAATGCTTTTTGTTTAAAGGGTCTGTACACAGTGTGGGGGAAAAGGAGGAAGGGGGAAAGTGATGTATCAAGCAGCAACTTGGAAACAAAAGGAATTAACTACAACTTATTGGCACCAAAGGTAAATGGGGAAGGGGGAAGTAATAGGAAAGGAGTGTGGAAAAACTCAAGAAACTTGATCTTGCACAGGTTTTATTGGGTATGCTGAAGGACCTGTGAAGGACATGCTAGGAATATTTTTTTCATTAAGAAAACACCCACCAAATCTCCAGTTTAGTGTCAGTTAACTCCAAATTGGGAGTGAAAGGACAGGAGAGAGGACATGCTAAGGAGCTCTTGGCCTCCACAACTATCTTCCTCCAAGAGCCTGTTTGTAAAAACCCACCCAAAAAATTTCTAAAAGTATATCTATTACAGCTGAGAATAGCAGTTTAACTATCACAACTATTTACATGCAGTACAGAGGAAAATACTATCAGCAATGGGGGCATCAGTCAAAGTTTTGCCGAATAGGAATCTCCCAGAGCTCCCTGGAGCACAGACTCACTGCTGTGTAATAGCATTTGTTATGGCTGGCAGTTTTTCAAGACTGGGTGCATTAAACTAGATTCCAATGTCTATTTATGTGCCAACATATTGAAACAGACTGTTTTCTCCTTTTTTTCTCCTTTTTTCTTCCCCCCCCCTCCTTCTCTAGAGCTGGTGAATAACAGAATTTTGTGGGTGCCTGTCTCTAAACTAAATGACTTTACCCAGGAGCTAAAACACAGAATTAGGCTTTAGTCTCAGAACGAGCTGGAACTTTAGGATGATGTTATGACAGGGGAGAAAGAGGCTGGAAAATTCAAAGAGTCAGAAAATAACCAGAAAACAATTTAGTGTGCATAACAGGGGAAGTACCTATCAGTGGAGATGCAGTGAGGGCAAAATGCTGAAGCTTGAAACAATGCTAAAGTGAATTTGAGTTTTGTAGGATTATAATGAACAAGGCCTGGCATTGGTTTGGCATCTAACTGAGCACATCTTTTTTTTTTTTTTTCCAGATGAACTTTTAAAATGAGTATTTTAAGGTTTTGCTCTTCAGACTGTTTCAGCTGTGATCCATGTGTTTCCATGAGGGACATATAGGAATTGTTGTAGTACCTGGTGAAAGTCCTTTTCAAACTTCATATTAAAGCTGAATTTAATGCTCTACATTCTTATTCTTCCTAGGACAAAACCTGCAGGGCATTCCCAGGATGAGCTTGAATTGGATATCATCCTTCCAGACTGGGAAGGAGCCATTGGGACACACCTGAGAGACAAGAAGACCACCAGGTGAGCACCCAAATTCTGGCTTTTGTAACTCCCCTGTGAAAATCCCCCAACATCTGTGGTGTGACTTTTAATGAATCCATTGGGTGCTTCAGTGCATGTCAGAAAACTGGGAAAATTCCTCAAAATAATTAGGAAAGCTGGTGGGATCCAGCAAGGAGCAGACACACTTGGCACCTGTGGGCAAAGCTCTCACCCCAGAGCATGGCAGAGACCTGAAAAGGGCAGAAACCAGGGATTAAAAATAGCACTGCTAAATTATGGCACTGAAAAATCTTCTGGCACTTTGATCCACTTCCCTTTCTTCCTCCCTTATTGTGCCTGGATAGGGTAAGAGATAAATTTTCATTCATGTGGCAAAACCATAGACTTCTAAACCATATCAAAGGTTAACTTCAGAAGTAATGAATAATAGGACCAAAATAGATTTGGACCAGCATCCCATCTTTGATTTTTTCTTTTTCTTTTCTCTTTTTAATGGGCATTACAATCCCTTTTGCCTTTGCTCACATTTTGATAGCTATCCCTAGGAAATAAGAGCCAATTGTTAAATATGCAGCATTGTGACTTTGTTCTTTGCTTTGTGCTGCAGCTGCCACAGGAGAATTGTAACCCCATTAAAATCCATCATTTGCCTTGAAGTCCTGAACTTTCTGGACTGAAAGAAATCTGTTTAATTGTCATGGCCAGCTGATGGTGTGAGAAGGATTTGGACTAACTAGCTAGGTGAGAGCTCACAGTGATGCTGGGGTGAGAGAAATGGAGGAGCTGAACCAAGTTTCTTTTGCTGACAGACACAGAGGTGTCCCAGGAGTGTCCCTGTGATGTCAGGTTGTAAAGGTTGAATCATGAGTGCTGCTTGGCAGCAGATGTTAAAAGTGAAATTTTGACTCTTCCTGTTGTCTGAATTATGGAGGGGTTTTAGACAGAAAAAAAAATTATTTTTCTTCTTCCTTGCGCTTGTCAGACAGAAGAGTTTTGGGGGAAAAAATACAGTGTTTGTGTGTGGGGAGGGAGCTGGGAAGGTGTCTGTGTCCCTTGGATCCCAAGAGTAAAATGAGCAGCAAGCCTTTGGGCAGACTTGCTCCCTGTTACCTGCCAAACTACAGTGGGAGGGGCAGGAATGTGACTTTAGGGTATAAGTGTAGGCTAGACATGATCTAGAGAACAGCACAGATCACATATTCTATCTGTCTTCCCAACCTGTCATAGCTGTGCTGTGACCATTAAAGTTAATGAGTCAGAAATAAGCAGGCAAGTCCCAAGAGAGCTGTTCTTATTTTTATTTTTTTCCCCCATAAAGACTGGTGTGCACAGCACTAACATAACTGTGCTGGTAGTCATGTCAGAGATGGCAGGAGCTGGAATTTAAAAGAAAGCTTTTAAGTTGCCTTTACCCTTTGTCTAAACCCCAGGATATTCCTGTTAGAGGAATATTTTGCTGCAGCATGTAATTTAGATTTTTTTTTTTTTTAATATATATATAAAAAAGGGCAAAGGTTGGAGAGAGCTGAGAGAAGTTACTCCTTCCAGTTTGCTATGTGCAACTTGGGGGAAGGAAAGGAGAAGAACTGAAGGAAATATGATCTAAGCAGAGCCAGAGCATGGAAGTGAAGCTGCAAACACATGGATTTCACCACTGGGAAATGGTGAAATGGAGAAATGGTCCTGCTGGAAAACGTCAAACTCCTTCAAAAAACTGTCCAACTCTGTGCACCGATGGTGGGAAACTTCTGCACCAAAGGAGAGAAGTCCTGGGCCAAACTGGCCTGAGGAAAATGTCTTCCCCCAAGTCCCTGGATCCATGTCTCTTTGGAGGGTCTCATCTCTCATCTTCTGAGAAACAACCTTTAAAACGTGTTGTTTGGCTGTGCTGTGGCCCCAGACTGTGGTATGAGGAGAAAGGCTGCTCTGACTCATTAAAACAGTGCTCTCAGGCATCCAGCGAGTGCAGCAGGGGGATTTATCCATTATTAAAGCTCTGTCTCATCTGCCCTGCTGTTGATGTGGGATGTTTGCTGGGATGGAGAGAGGAGGCAGTCAGCTAGGAAGCACAAAAAGCAGTGAGCTGGCAGGAGTGAGAGCAGGAAAGCTGCACCTGGTGCTGGTGGGGATTTGCTTTCAGCATAACCTGCTGGCAGGTGGAGAGGAGAAAGCAAACTCTGCAGTGAGATGCTGAACAGGATGGGGAGAGACAGCAGCTGGCAGGAGGGATGGATTTCTCTGACACCCCTGATGACTGAGGGCAGGCACAGCTCAGACTGGGAGCAGTGCCAGAGGGATTTCCCTGCTCCCAAAATGCTGCCTGCAGCGTGTGAAGCATTTTCCACCCAGGAGCCAGGCTGCCTCTTCTCTTGGAGAGCTGGGAACTTTGGCAAAGGCACAGCAAAGGAGGCTGAGCAAAGGGCAGTGAACCCAAGGGAGATGAGATCACTCCCAGGGCTTTTTTCCCCAATAAAGAGGTTGTCATGTGCACTGGGGAAATGTCAGTTGGGTCATTTCCCTCCAAATCCTCCCTCTTTGCAAGTCCACACTTGAGCACCCTCAAGTTTCAGAAATCCTCTTTTCACTGCAGTAAACCTTGTGGTGCTGTAGTGCTGATATTAATTCAGTCCCTGAAAGGTGCCTAGGAAATCTTATCCTCCAGAATTCGGGTGCATGGCTAGTGTCACATCCTGGACACACCTGGTGTCAAAATGGAATTATCCCTGTTCCCCTGGGGTAACCCGATTTAGCAGAGGGAAGCAGCTGCTGCAGCAGCTCGAGGAGCTGAGATGGACTGCTCTGGCTGCTGGAGAGGAAGTGATCTGGAACTCGGTGTGATGGCTTAGCCATTGTAAATATGCCTGCAGGTTTCAGAGAGATTTATCTGTGCCAAGCTCTTAAATTGTCTCTCACATTAGGGAGGCCATGCTGACATGATTCCAGTTGCCAAAAGGTTGTTTTTCCTCTAAGTGGGTTTAGATTTACCTTCTTAGGGGAGGGAAGGGTGGTGTCTGACTTCAAATTTCCTGTGAACTGGTAGCTAAAAACTAGACTTAGAAGTGCAGTGTATTTGTGAAGAAGGATTTTAATCCTCAGCCCTATCAGCATGTATCAATGAATTACAAGTCAGGAAAACTCTGCCTGCGTCCCTCTCCTTTGGTTTCAGCACCACTGTGTGCTACAAACATATCCATTCCTTGAACAGAAGATGGCAAACTCTTTTCCATCTCTGCTCATCATAGTCCACTTCAATATTGAAATTTAAAAATAGGAGTGGATGTGATGAAGGAACATGAACCTGGCAACCATCTGCTGCTAAATGGCTTAAAAATTCTAAAATGGCTTAAAATGCTAAAAGAACTGCAGCCTGCCCTTGCACCAGGTCATTCAGGTGCAATAGTTTAAAGATCATGTGGGTAACTTTTGATTTATTATATGTACCAAATGCTATTGTCTTTGTTGCTTAAAAGAACCCCTTCTTTCTCCTATTCCCATCCACGCTGCCTTTGGAAAGAAAACCTCATATTCTAGCAGAATTCAGCAAACATCAGTCAATCCCTACAAAAATAATAGTTCCCCTGAACTAGCAGAGCTGTAAATTGCAGTATTTCGTCAGGCTGCTGTTGCTGATGACTGACTTGTCGTGTTATAACCAACTTTAAAAAGCTGCTCTGCCATCATGACAACAAATGCGTTGGGATTTTGGCTTAAAGATGTGATTTCCCCAATGTGTCTTCAGCTGTGCAAATGGAGCAGCTTAGTGTTTGTAATTCAGTGCTGCATCACAGAGCAGGGAGGCTTCCTGTTGGGAAAATGTGTGTGGCACTGGGGGAATTACATCCCGACTGGAACCTTCCAAGAACCTAAATTTCACCGGGGGAAGAGGGTTAGGAGATATTTTGGCAAAGCTGAAGGACAGCAGTTAATACTCCTCTGGATGTTTTTTTTCTTTTCTGACCTAGAGATGGGCAGCCAAGGGGTGTAACCACTGACATGGGAAGGAAAGTGTCATCATGGAACATAATTTGGTCTCCCAGTGCAGAACCAGAAATGCATGTAGGTTATCTGGTGTTTATTTTGTCCCTCAGGATCTGTTGCATGCTCTCCTTTTGGACCATCTTTGGTTAGAGAAGAATCCCACACAACCCAGGGGGAGGAGCAGCACTTTTCCTCTCCACCTTTTCACAGGTGAGTCTGGTTCTTGGATTCTAAATGTGCCCCCGAGGGAAAGGGAGCAGCAGAACCAAAAATTCTTTACATCTTTTGAAGGAAGAGGCACTGCAATACTGAATGAGGCATAGATGTTGGGGGAAAGGAGAGCTGCATAATTAAAGTGTGACAAGTAATTCCCATTAGTGTGGAATTACTCTAATGAGCTCTCCTCTCTAGTTCTAGACTTGTTTGAAACAAGGCTAGATTATAAAATTAATCTATGCAGCATTGCTTCTTTTTTTTTTTTTTCCCAGAATAGCTCCACTGCAGGACAGCAGCTTTACCACACTGCAAATGTTATTCCTGATCCATCCCTTCAGAAACACCTCATGGCCAAATCCCACAGCACTGATGTTTTTCTGCTCAAAGAGGGCAAAATAAGTGTTTCCTGCATCAGCTGGAGCTCTTCTATGCCATGAGACTACATTGTAAACACAGGAACTCAAAATCAGGAGAAGTCAGGAGAAGTTAGAATTTCTCTCAACCCCCAAATCCTCCCCCAGCCCAAGCTGCAGTTCAAGCTCTCCTGGCTTTCTCTGGGGAAAAAGTGTATTAAAGCTGTGAGAGAGAAGAAAGGCTTCTCCCTGGCATTAGTTAAATTTGCTTGAATGCTGCATGTGACTTTTTTTATGGCACAAGAAATGGGACTGTGAAATCCCAAATAGACTTCTCATCACTATTTCCCAAGTAACCATCCTGATGCTGCCAGAAATGTCCTTTTCTTTGCAGTTCCTGCACGAAGTTGATTGTCCTGTCAAAGAGGGATGTTCTGCTTAATTGCAATGGAGATGTTCTCCTGATTCATTTTTCTTGCTTTGTGGATTTTTTTTCTCTTTGCTTAAAAGCAGCTTAGCAAGAAACTACAAGCCACTGGTTTTATAAGCAGGGGTTTTAAAAATTTTAGCAAGGGCTGGATTAAGATGAGTGGCTTGAAATTTTGATTACTTTTTTCCCCCAGAATAGCTCGTGCTTAATGTGGATGCTCAAATTTCTTCCTTTTCACTCTCTAAGTAGCCTGACACATTTGGATGTGGACTGAGAGGACTCCAAGAAGAATTTGTAACATTTGGCATAACTAAAACTTTATTCAAAAGCAGATCAGTGTATCCTTGAAGGAAAACATCCTGCACTGGCTGGGAATTGTGTTTTAGCATCTACATTTCCTTGCAGGAGCCAGTTCTTTGTGTATTTTTTTTGGCTGCAGAATGAAACAACCAGCAAAGATCAGTTGCTATTTTCTTCTCAAGACCCACACGGGATTTGATCTCTGCTGGCTGCACTCTCTGCTCTCCCTTAATTTAGTGGCACTGTTTATGTAATTGCTGCTTTTCTGATTAAAGTGCATGAGTACAAGCTGAAGGTTTGACACAGGCAGCCAAACTTTTTAATTGCCTTTAGCTCATCTCTAGCTGTGGCACATCTCCTTGAATGCAGCTGACTCACGAGAAAGTCTGGGGGAGAAATAATACTCTTTTTATTTATGATTTTTTTTTTCCCTGGCAAAATTGCTCTGTGAATTTTTATCACCTGATGGTTTCTCTGACACCTTTTAAAACTGTTCAGCTCCTCACCAAGAGACTATTTTATGTGAGAGTTGGGCCAGTAAACCATTTCTGTGATCTGGGAAGTGCTATGCTTCCTTCACAGAGCAATCCATTTCGAAATTAGCTCAAGAGGAACTCACTGTTGCTTGGCTGCTAGTCCTGAATGGACCTATTAAATCCATATTTCTGTAAAATAAAAAATAAAAAAAACCCCAAACCAGAAAAAAATCTATTGCTGACTAACAGGTCCTGAAATTCATGCATGTCAAGGGTAGCATAAATAATTTCAGAGTGCAGTTTTGGAGACAATAGTGGTTTCTGACTTAGTATTTACTAACTTACATCCAGCCTGTTGAAAAAGGTGAATATATAAGGTAGAAATCAGCTGGGGCTTCAGCAGAGCTGGGAGGAACAGGCTTCTCTTCCATTCAAAATGCCTTTTAAAATTCACAGCACTTCGTCCTCTGGATGTTAATTGACTTTCCCTGCACTAAGCTATGTCCAGCCTGCTTGTGCTTCTCCCAGGTGGTTCCAAAGCACAGGCTGAACCTCCAGGCTTTTGCTCTTCCTTGTCTAAGGCATTTTATAGAAATGCTCTCACCCTGTATCACCCCTGTTTCTGTGCAAGCACTTTGAGTCTGGAAATCAGTGTGTTGTGGGTCACTGTCTGCTCACTACAGCAAATTATAAATTTGCTCCTGACCCCAATTCCTTTGAAAATGTCCCTCTCCTCTCCCAGCAGTTGCTCAGGAAATAAAAGTTCAGCTGCTCTGAAAAGCAAACTCAGACATCTGCTTTCCCTCAATAGTGCCAGGGGAAGGTGTGCTTGTTCATTGCAATAAGATAAACAATGTTTCTTGATTATTGCAGTGGTGGTTAGACCTTTTGGGGTTGGGTATTCACGGCTGCTGGGAACTTTGCTTCAGAGCCCTGATTTTGAAGCTCCACGCTCTTGGGTGTGCGCTGAACTGGGAAATGCTTCAGCTCAGGTTGCTGATGTTTGTCTTTGGGCTTTTTGTAGGTATTTCCTCATTTTCCTCCTCTGCTGCCACCACGTGGACTCATCTCAGTGTTCATGTAAGGTTTGTATTACCATTGAGAAGAATATTCTCTCTCCATCCTCGATCGTGCTGCAGTTATTAACTCCATACAGCACGTTTGTTCATTTGCCACGGAATTCAGCAGGGGGGAATCTGACACATTAAAATAACAAAACGAGGAGAGAGAATCTCTGTCACGTTTCTCTTTCCCATTTTTCCTGCTGAAAGACTTGCAGAAGGTGTACAGTTTTCACGCCTAGAAAAGGTTGTGTAGAAGGAACTAAGTGAGCATAACAAGTTACAAAGCTCAGACAGAAGTTTCACAGGAATCTCAATCAAAAGCCAGGCTCAAGCCTTAGCAAAACTTTTCCAAAGGGCTTTTCCTGATGCAGTTATATATAAAAGACTCTGTGTCAATGAGGGATTATTGAGTGGCTTTTATGTGCCACACACTGAGCTCTGAAAATTGCACTTGGGACTCTCCTGTCCAAGGGTAGCTGCTGGAAATAAACACCCGAGAGTGCTTTGAGTCTCTTTGTATCAGAGAAAATCCTTGGGAATGGCTGGGGGCACTTTTGATCACTTAATAGTCTTTTTAGGGGGAAAAGGATTTAAAGAAAAAACAGATTTTAATGCATAAAAATGCAGCTGTAGATGTGTGGAAAACGGTGTTGGGTCTAGTTTTCCAGAGTGACAGGTCAGCTGCCAGGGCAGATTACAGCTGGATTCATTCCTTGACATGAGCTACACAGCAGGATGTTCAGCGTGGTTACTTTATCCAAAAGAATAACTAAATCTCGTGTGGTTTTATCCATTACAAGAGCTCTGACAGAAGAAATTCAGCCGCAGGGCTGTGAAGTTCTGGTGTCTATATGACAGAGAATTGCTGCTCAGCCTCAGAGAATCAAGAATGACTTTTCCATTTTCTCTCTCTTTCCTCCCTCTGCTGGCCGACAGAATAAGATCATAAAGCATCCTGAGTTTCCTTTTGGTTTTCAGAGACATCCTAATCTAGAATTCATCCAAACCTCCAGCTTTGACTCATCTTGAAGGCAGAATTAAATGAGCCAAATCTCTGGGTATAAAACGAGATGAAATAGCAACAAACACTTTTTTTAAAGTCTGCTTTCTGCTGAAAGAAAAGCCTGTCCAGCTGCATTAAGAGAAATATGCCCTCTGCCAGAAGGAAGCTACATTCTGTTCTGCCTCAGACAATTTAGAGCAGCCATTTCAAAAACAGCCTTCAGCATCTTGAAGGCAAACAGCCTCTCAACGAGGCTTCTAAAAAATAAAAAAAAAGGACCCCCATAAAAGGCATGAGTAATAAAAGATGCTCTCTTAAAGCAGCTGGTGAAATAATGGGAGGTATCCTGGACTGGAGTTAAATTTTGCTATCTTTTTGACTACTGGCACCTCAGTGCATTGGGTGCCTCTCTCTCCTGGACTGTGGGGGAATTATTTGGAACACTCCTGCTTTAGATTTAGTACACTTTTTAGACTGACGCTGAGAAAAGCCATCTTTAACCACCTCTTTCACCCTCAGGAGGGCATTTTTTTCTTCCTTCACAGCCTCTTCCAAGTTTTTGATCTGTGGCAGAAGAAATGTTCCACAGCTTTCCTTCTGAGAGGCTCAGAAGTATCCTGTGCATTGTGCTAAGATGAAATCCTCTGTCTTGCAGGTTCACCCCACTCCTGAAAGCAGTTTTGGAGATGAAACCTGCAATATCTTTGGCAATATTTTATATCATGGTGATTCTAATATAACACTCAGTAGTCTCTACTGGGTTCTCTACTTAGTAGTCTAACTGGACTCAGCACATTCCATACACCTAGAGCTGCACTTGTTGCATCAAAATCTGTGTTTTGTTTAAATCCTTTTCCCCCTAACAAGACTACAAAGTGATCAAAAACTCACCAAACTGCAGTTTTTCACAGAACAATAACACTGCCTCCAAATATCACAGAAAATCCTGTTCATGAAGGAGGAATATCCCACCCAGGCTCCACAACTATTTGGGATTGGCATAATTTTATACCATCACAATACTTGTTGCCCTGAGGTATTTTCTAAAATTTCTGCAGAGGTCTGTGAAGGACAGTTCAATCATCACCTTGCCAGGATAAAAATTAAATATCTTGGCTATGATCTGAATTTTTTGCAGTGAAGTGATGCCAATAGGATGTTTAGTGAGAAAACTATAATGGGGATGTTCATAAGCAGTGATAACAAATTTTTTTTGGCCTTTTTTCTTGGTTAAGTATGAAATGTAACTGCAATGTAACAAGAATACAGAGAGCCCCTGAAATACTGATCATTCTGCAGTGCCTGTTGTGGCTTCAGAAAGTCGAATCCTTTGGAAACTTTCTGCAGAAAAAGGAATACAAAGGATTTTAAGAGGCAGTGGTGTCTGTGAGATGATGTGATGAAAAACGCCTTACATCTTTGCATTTATCTGAAGATATAATTTGGCTTAGGAATGGTAAAACAGAGCTGCTGCCACTGCTGTGATGGTCTGAGAATCAGCCAACCCAGCCCACTGTTGTGCATCCACAGCTGAAACAGCATCTCTGTTCCTCTTCGAATTTATTTGTGCCACCTAGGGACAAAACTGTGAGAGCCCTGCTCATTTTTCAAGACCTTTGTTTTTGGTTTCTTGGAAAAAAATCACTTTTCCTTGCAGCAATATCAGTTTTGCAATGCCTTTTCTTTAACCTTTCTCAGAGCCATTGCTGTTATAAATACATGGTGCTTTTCAGATACACAGAAAAATCACCCAGTGAAACATGATTTATTAACCACGTGTGGAGGCACAGTATTTCACAATAGTATTTTACTCTCCAGTTTTCCAGAGCTCTTCTCATCTGGGCAAGAACAGCACTTGGCTGCACACAACACACTTGGGAGCATCAGGGCTTTTTTTGTTGTAGTTGTTGTTGTTTTTGTTTGGTTTTTGTGGGTTTTGGAGGATTTTTGTTTTGTTTTCTGTTGTTTTGGTTTTTTTGTTGGTTGGGGTTTTTTGTTTTGTTTTTTTTTGGTTTTTTTAGGTGCAAAAGAAGGGTGCCAGTGATGTTGTCTGTATAAACTTCTAATCCTGGCAAGCTGATCTCCCTTCTCTTCTTTTCTCTTTAACCCATTTTATGCCTCAATTTTTTTTGTTGTTGTTTTTCTATTTAAAATACTTCTATGGGCTCTTGTACTGAGCCATAAATACAAAAGCCATGCAAATTCAAAATACAAAATACAAAATAATACAAAATACAAAATAATACAAAATACAAAATACAAAATACAAAAGCTAAGAGTTGAGACAGGCTAAGTTTGGGAAATGCCACCTTGGGTATGAATTAGTCTTTGATTTTTCTATCAGGTTTCAGGGATAAATTTGACATTTCTTGTTGACACAAAAATGTGGCCACTTTGTGGGAGCTTCAGAGTACAGAGATTTCATCAGGATCTGAACCAGGGATGGTTCCAGTGTGCTTTGGCCAGGATCTCAGCAAAGCTGAAGCTCTGTGTTCTCCTCTGCTGAACCCCAGGATTAACCCAGTGCAGGCTCTAATTTAGATTCTAGGAACAGAGCTCAAGGATCTGTGCTTGCACAGCCAGGAGGGCTATTTGAGGCAAAAATGAAATTGATTTTGGTTTAAAAGGGTTGTAAAGGAAGATAGGAGTAAATATGGAGAGAAATAATCTGGAATTGATTAGAAAGGAGCCATTACCCAGCAGGCAGTAAACCACTGAAGATAGGCCATTGAATAGCCATGAAAAGAAAATGAGAATGCTCTGGTAATACACAAATAAAAATCAGACTATTGCACTCCTGCAATGGTATTTTTTTGCTTCAGTCAGAGTGTCACTGACTGAAGAATGTTTCAAGATTAGAAATTGCTGTGAAAGACTGGAGATGTGCCCCAGAACTTGGAAAAAACTTTAAATCAGGATTGGTAACTATCAGGAAGGTTTATAGCAAAGTTCACCCTAGAAATGCAGCACTGGGGATATACTCTGGGAGAGGAGTGCAAGCAGGACTTGTGGGTCAAATCAAGCCACAGATAGCAAACCAAAGGAAAAAAAGATGGATTTCATACCTGGTGCTGTCACGGAAAAGGAAAATCTGGCTGCATAATTACAATATCTGGAACGTGAAGCTGAGGCAGTGGGTTTAGTTACATAGATGGGATTTACTGAATATATCAGTTTGAAGGCTGAAGAGAGATTGCCAATGAACATGAATATTCTGTATCACAGACATCAAGTTGCTGCACAAATTTCAACACCATTTTTACAACCATACAGTGAACTTTGCACATACAGTGATGTGCTCAGGGCATTTCTGCTTTTAGTTCTCTCTTCAGCACAGATTTGGTGCTGTATGTAAGGCATACCTAACACATTCAGGAGAAAATAAAATTATACATTCTGCTTTGTCCTTGGGAATTTAAAGAGGTTCTATTACCCAGTACACCTGTGAACTCCATGGACTTATGGATTAGTTCCAAGTGAGTGAAATAATTATAATTAATGTCTCACCAAGCTATAGATGACATGATTAAATATTTTAGGAGTAAGAGCCTAAGTGTTAGTTCAGCCATTCAACTTGTTATGAGTTCAGATTAGAATATCATGTGTAATCTTCAATACCATTCACAGAATTCTTGATGTGAAGTGCTTTTAGGACAGTCTTTGTAACAACTAGGAGGTTAAGTTTAATCTTGCAGCCAGCTGTAACAATATCTACATTAATGATGCCTGATGATTTTTTGCCTTTTCTTTTATATACCCTTTTATACATTTTTTATACCCCTTTCATCTTCTCTATACTCTTTATACACATTTTTACCCTAGCCTACATGCTTGTAATTCTTGTAGTTTGATATTTTAGCTCAGTTTGGGGTCCTGCAAAGCAGAAAGAACAATTTTTCCCAGCAGGAGGCCAGAGGGCTCTATAATATCTCAAAATTCAAGGCTTCAGCCTTGGTTGAAGCATATTTTGTAAACTGGGCTCTAACCTCATTTAGGGGGAGGTAATTAGAATAGGGGGACAATTACTTCATTTATTAAGTTTCTTATTGGGGGATTTCAGGTAGATATGCTAATTTGCAGCGTCCATAAAGTTGTTACACATTTAGTTTATTGTGGCTGCTGGAAACAAAGAGCCAATATTGGGTTTGAAAACATGACTTTTATAAGATAAAGGGACCCAGGAATACAATGCACATAAATATGAGAAAAGGGAATTGCTCAGTCTCAGAAATGTGGAATAAATTTGCAGAGGCACAGTAAAAAATGAGAGATTATAAAAAGGTATTAGGGCTGTCACTGCAAAGGAGTCAGGGAATTACACAGCAAGCTCACATTACCAACTCAAACTGGGGGTTGCTGTAAAGAACAGCCTGGTCTTCAGAGGTAACAGAATAGCAGTGCAAAGTGCATTGAAATGTGATATTCTTTGGAGAATTCAGCAGACTCATATGGGAATGGAAAAATGTAAGTGGTAAGCATAAGCAGTGTACATGCAGCAGCTTCATAAAAACTCAGAGAAAAAGAAAATTGTGAAAATGAGCTATTTCTTCAAAATACCAACCTAGAAAAGAATAGAACTCGTGCTGATAGATCAGGACACATTACAGCCATTGTTTGAAGTGTAGATATATTTATACTTTGCTTTGCTGCCAGAGACTCCATTGCAGTGTCGGATCATTTTGTTTGCCTTTCCCCGTGGTTGTGCTGTGGGGAATCCAACATTAGAGCAAATCCTGCCGCCCACCATATCTGCATTTTCCAGGCACAGAACCACTGAAGGGGGTTGAGTAATGAGCTGGGCTTCAAAGAACACAATTTCCACTTATTTTCAAGGGCTGCCACAGAAGTTCCACAGTGTGATATCCACTCCCACATATCCTGTACTGAAAGGTCTACTGAAAAACTGAATTAAGATTACTTGGCTTTTTATAAAAAAAGCTGCTGGGTCTAAAAGAGATTCTTCTGCTGAGCTTTTAAAACGCAGTCAGTCTGCCTTTATTTTAAGAGGTGGTTGAGAACCCAATTTACTATTACAGAACTAATCCGGGTGCTTATAAATACAGCTGAAGGTGTGCAAGAGTCAAACTATTTCATGGGGAACAAGGATACTGAAGTGCAAGGAGACACAGCCTGCATGCACAAATAGGACTTTGTGGTCTCCCAGAGCTCTGCCTGCCAGGGACATTGCTTCTTTCTCCTTCAGAGTCCTCAGCTGGCTGCTCTGCAGTTGGCACAAGCACTGTCCCACCACAGCTCCTGCCCCACAAGGAGGAGGACAACATCTCCCAAGTGTCTGGATGCATGATCAGCCATAAACCCAATTTAAATTTAGCCCGATTTGGCTGTCTTGTCCTTGGCTGTGACTGAACAGTGGGGTTTTACACAGCACCTCTTTTCATGTGCCAGTAGATCATCTCATGCTGTTCAGAAAAGAAAGGGTGAATCCTTCTGGATGCGGGGGCAGCAGGAATTTGATGGGGATTCTCATTACCAGAAAAAGTAATGCCGAGCATGCATTGAACCCGCTGAGCCTTCAGCATCTTTCTTCACCTCGGAGAACCTCTACAAATCAAAGAAACTGTTCATATCACTGATGTGAACATCCAAAAGAAAGATTCATCTTTTTACCTTCTTCCCTACTGCCCTCTTGTACTGAATACTCTTCCAGAGCCGAGGATGCTCCCGGGGGGACAGCCCCACGATCACCGGGGTGGCAGCGAGCGGCGGGGGCGGATCGGCGCTGCTCCTCGGCCGAGCTCCTCCCTCCCGGGGGCGGTTCCCATCCTCATCCCCATCCCTATCCTCCTCCCCATCCCCATCGGTGGCGCTGGGGCTGTGCCCGGCGGTCTCTCCGGTGAGCAGCGGAGCGCATCCCCGCCAGCCCCGCCGCCGCTCCGCTCGGGCCCCACTCCCGCGAGCCAGCGGGACCCCCCGAGCAGGACCGGCCGCTGCAGCCACCGCTCCCCTCCCGCNGAGAAGGAAGAGGAGAGGGAGAGGGAGAGGGAGAGGGAGAGATAACAGCGGGGAGAGCAGCGGGAAGAGCAACGCGGCGGGAGCTCCGCGGGGCCGTGGGAGAACCGAGCCAGGCGGGGCCGAGCGGGAATGGCTCTCCCGACTCGGGGATGCAGCCGTTCGTGCAGAGCCTGGCCGGAGCCATCCGGGTGGGAAATGGCCAGCGAGCGGCGAGCGGCAGCCAAATGTGGCACCCGAACGCGCGGGCTGCCGGCCAAGGCGCCAGGGTGGGGATGGCAAGCGGGGCTGCTGGCAGAGGTGTCCCTGCTGCTGGGCTGGGGAAGCTGTCACTGCCCAGGCGGCTGCCCTGGGGCCTCTGACAGGGATCCGGCGGCTTTGGGCACTTTGCGGGGAGAAGAGATGAGCTGGGAGCCGCAGTGAGGCCAGGGATGCTGTCAGGGATGCCACCCGCCAGCCCCTGTTCGTGTACATCTCCCATGTGTGACCTGCCTTCGGCACGGGAAGAGGTTACACTTCTCAGGACAATGGAGGATCTGTGATTTTGAGATCTTCTTTCTAAGGACTTCCTTCAGTGGATGGACACAGAGCCTATATTCCACTCAGCTGTGTTTGTGTCATTTAGTAGTGTAAAGGGAGCCAACATCCCAGATCTTCTCCACAGGGATGTTGCTTGGTGTGGTACATCTTCAAGAGCTGCCTTTGACCCCTTTCTCCTCATAGCCCTTGGTGGAATGGATTACAAAAAAGCCTGCAGAAGGAAAGGTGAATAGGGGATTCTCACTGCAGTGGTGGTCTCCTGAAAGCCAAAACCACTGGTGCTTAGATTGAATTTGAGGTAGCACCATCTTCTGAGTGGAGAGTCAGAGAACCAAAGCTGCTTCTTGGAGAGTTCCCACTCTGCTTTTAGCAGCAAGTGCAGACTCCAGATGGCTTCACACAGATTTACTTAGAGGCATGCTCAGTGTTTAGAAAAGAAACAGCATTTCAGCCAAAGTCCCTATAAATCAGACTCTCTGATTTTTTGTGAGAGACAAGAGGAGGCTCTTAATATGAATATTTATCCTGCTGTGTTTCAAAACAACATTTCAGATGTAGATGTCAACCATGTGCAAACCCCAGTATGAGGAGAATGCTGGACCAGCAGTTCCCTTGCAGGATAAGGCCTTCCTACCCTTGTAGAGCACCCCATGTGTATCTATGTACATTTATGCACACATCTACTTCCCGAGAAGATTCTTCTCTTAATGCTTTTGAGCAGGAGCACCTACATTTAATGAAGAAAATGAAGAAATGAAGAAAAGCCAACATTCTCCCGTGACATCCCTTGAATAACACAAAAAACCCCACCACAATAATGAGCAAACAGTTATTTTAGGACAGAACAGCATCTTTTCAACACATTTGCTTCCAAGAGGATACCGTCTTTTTCTTTCAATCCTGAGCAATAGCATTTCCCATGGCTGTTTCCCCATGCACTTGGAAGAGGTGGCTTTTCCCCTGTGTTGACCACACTGCTGAGCTGTATCAGTTGGTTCGTGACCGAGACACATTTGCGTTGTTCAGGGCCACCAGCAGGCTCGTGGCAGCCTTCTGCAAGTCCTCCTCCTTCACTGAGTTCCCAACGGACATCAACAACTTCATTGTCTTCAGTGAAGTCTGCACCTGGCTGTCCAGTATCCTCAGCAGGAGATCCTCGATGTCACTGTTGGGCAGCTGTCCTTGCTGCTTGTCACTGGCTGTCACCTCTGTGGCTGGTGGGCTGGAGGGAGTTGGTTGTGTGCTTGTGGGTAAGAAGGGTGTGGGTATGGAGGCGGGGGTGACAGCTGGCCCTGTGTCAGGTGTGGGGCCAAGTGTGAAGCCAGGTGTGAATCCAGGTGTGGAGCCAGGTGTGAAGCCAGGTGTGGAGCTAGTTGTGGGAGACGTGGGGGTGACTGGCTGGGGACCGAAGGTGCTGGGTGACGTGGCATCACTGCTCGTGGTGATGGCGTTGGCGCCTGCTCTGCTGTGCTGCTTGGCTCTGCTGTGTCCTGGGCATGCAATCCTCTGTGGAGGAGAGAACATTCCTCTGGAGAGGCTTAGGAGGCACCTGGGCACAGCCCTGTTCTGTGGGTTTAGCCCTCATTGCACAATCCCATCTTTCCCACTTCCTACTAAGATGAGCCCAAGAAAGCACAATAAAACTTTGTATCTTTTTCTTGTCAAGTCTCCCCATAAGTCCCTTTTGGGACTCACAGATGTCTTTATTCTCCTTCTCTTCTAGTCTATATGATCCCCCTTTCTCCTGGAGAAACCTAGATTGTCTCAACTCAATTGGGAATGAGAACTGGAGGAGAGGGCTAAGGTCCTCAAAGATTCATTTTGTTGAAGAATACCTTCTACAGAGTCTCCTTTTTGGCAAGAGGCTGCAGGTGCCATCTGTGCAAGCTAATCAGCTGTGAGTGCCCTTGGAAGGTGGGCTGCCCATGGCTCTCTTCTATCTTCCCTGTCTTTGAGCCTTCTGTTTTCCCACTTTTGCATTTTCAGGGCTCTCCCTTTTGCCTGTTACTTACCCAGAGCATGCCACAGTCTTCAGGAAACATCTAAATAACTCACCTTAAGGAAATACTTTTTCATAATACAGCGGTAAAGAGAAAAGGTGCAGAAGTTGTGGAAGAAATTATTTCCTGGCAGGTCAGAGCATATGGGCCCTAGAAAGAGGTAAATCAAGACAGACCCAGTGATAAATTCCAGTGCCGGTATCCCCCTTAGCAATAACCTCACTGCTGAGTGACATCCCTCCATGAAAATCCCTGTGTTGTGTGGGAATCTTTTGAGAAACTCCAGTGCTTCCTGGTCATCTGCATGTCCCAAGGGGTGAGTAGGCTGCTCCCAGGGACACTCATGGATGCAATCAAATGTGAGAGAGATGCCTTCTCCTCACTGCAGGATTGCTAACCAGCTCTCTCCCCCACCCCAGCTCCCCTGAGTGTTTCCTCTCCCACTGATCAGAGCCATGCAGGAACCCTGTCTAGCTGCCTGCCCTTGGGAGTCACAGCTGGCTTTACCTGGAGGGATGACTCCGTGGTTTTCGTACTCGTCCAGTCTCTGGACCAGCGAGTTCTTGCAGCCGTACAGCTCCCGAAGGTGGCAGGCAGTGCTCTCTTGGATGGTGCTCCGCAGGAAGGTGAAGAAGTGCTGGTATTCCTGGTCAGACAGTGGTGTTCCTGGCTGCTGTGCCTTCGTGCCCCGAGCGCCAGCTATGCAGCCCCAACCCAAGAGCACTGGTGGAAAAGACAGTACGGGAAATCAGAGGGAGGAGGAAATGCTAACAGTGACACATTTGGAAGAGCTGGAGGGCTTGGCAAAATTGTGAGCCCTGGGTCCACTGTTCTTCTTTACAACTGGGTTTGGAGCAGAGGCATTTCCTACTCACCAGACAAAGCCAGATAAGGCCACACGGCCATCATGGCACTGTGTGCCTGTGACAGTTGGGGCTCACCTGGGCTGCTGGTGGTGTCACCTCTGCTGATGTCACAGACACCTGCGTTCCGCACACTCCATCCTCTGCAGCTCCTGCTTCCTCCCTGCTGCCCCCCATCCTGCTGATCCCCCCCAGGCAATGCTCATGCATAAAAAGGTGTGTGGGACTCCTTTTTTCTACTCACTGCCAGCCCTGTAAAATCCATCTGGAAGGAGGCAGTCAAACTGCCATTTTTCTGGAGCACAGGACAGGAAATTCTGCCTTTGGAGTGGTGCTGTTGGTAATGTGTGAGCAGATCAAAATCTTGTCTCTTTCCCAGATCTCTGCAAGCATGGGAATTTTGGCTGAAGAGCAGTGACTCACAGGCAGCAGGAGAAGAAGCAGCTGCAGGGGGAGTTGTTGAGGAAAGCAGTCATGATGTTACTCTAACCTTGCTAGACATGGGAACTTTGAGAGCAAGCAAGTGATGAGTCTTGCCCTTTTAGGGCTGTAACTTTGGCAGAGGATCCCCTCTGCAATCAGTGCCACAGTGGCCTCCAATCCTCGTGTCACATTCCCTTCCCACTCTCCTCAGTGTCCATGCCCTCCCTGTGCCCTGAGAAGACACCAAGGGGATGCCTCCTGTGCTGCCAGCTCCTGGTGGCAGATGTGCAGGAGGTCTTGGTGGTCTCCCTGTCTGGACTTCTCCTTCAGACAAGTAGGGAGTTACTCATTGCCAGTTCCTCTGTTCACTCCAGCAGGTGACAGGACCATGGGTGACATGCAGAAGGACAGCCTTCATCAGGAACCTCATCAGGAAAGTTCTGTGAGAGCTGAACTCCATCTGTTCCCTGCTGGGAAGCTCACAGGACATTCCCTCCAGAAGGCTGATCAAAGACAGGACCACAAGCAGGAGCTGGAAACAGAAAGTGAGGTGGAGACATGTTTTCCAAAGAGGCGGGGAACGGTTCCCCGTTATGGGATGGAAGTCTGGCAGTGCGAGGACAGTGGCAGAGCCCACATCAGCAAGGTTATCCTTGCTGGGGACAAGCCAGACCCACCCGTGTGTGGGAACAGTGCCATTTGGATTCAGCAGGTGGGAGAGAAGACGTACGAATGTCCCGAGTGTGGGAAGAGCTTCAGCCGGAGCTCATACCTGAGCCAACACCAGAGGATCCACCTGGCAGAGAAACCCTTCGGCTGCTCGGAATGCGGGAAGAGTTTCACCCGCAATTCGGACCTGATCAAACACCAGCGGATCCACACGGGCGAGAAGCCCTACCAGTGCAGTGAGTGTGAGAAGACCTTCAGCCAGAGGTCCAACGTGATCAGGCACCAGCGCACCCACACGGGAGAGAGACACTACCTGTGCAACGAATGCGGCAAGAGCTTCAGCCAGAACTCACACCTCATCGTCCACCAGCGAAGCCACAAGGGCGAGAAACCCTTTCATTGCCCCCGCTGTGAGAAAAGCTTCAGCGACCGCTCCTCCCTGATCATACATCGGAGGGTCCACACCGGAGAGAAGCCCCACAAGTGCCAGCAGTGTGGGAAGCGTTTCCGGGACAGCTCGGCCATCATTCGGCACCAGCGGATCCACACGGGAGAGAAACCCTACGAGTGCACGGAGTGTGGGAAGACCTTCCGGCAGAGCTCCTCGCTGGTGACCCACATGAGAACCCACACGGGCGAGAGGCCCTACAAGTGCCCCGTGTGCGGGAAGGGCTTCAGCCAGAGCTCGGCGCTCACCACCCACCGCCGGATCCACGGTGGAAAAGCCGTGCCCGTGTGTCCCGGCAGCCTCCTGCCCAGCCCCTTCCAGTGCGCCGAGTGCGGCCGGAGGTGCAGTGACCGCTCCGCTCTGGCCAAGCACCAGAGGCTGCACGCCGAGGAACGGCCCCACATCTGCGTGGAGTGCGGGGACAGCTTCCGCAGGAGCTCGGCTCTCAGTGTTCACCTGAGGATCCACCGCGGAGAGAGACCCTACAGGTGCGAGGAGTGCGGGAAAACCTTCCGGCACAGCTCGGCCCTCGGTGCCCACCTGAGGATCCACACGGGAACCAAACCCTACGAGTGCGTCGAGTGTGGGAAAACCTTCCGGAAAAGCTCAACGCTTAAAGTTCATTTGAAAATCCACATGGCCAAGAAGGCTTATAAATGTCTGGTGGGTAGAAGAATGCTGACCTCCCGCTCACTTCTGCCATAAGGCTGGAGCTGGGTGGGTGTTCAGAGCTGGAAAGGGTTTGGGGGTACCTGAAAAAGGTGGGTGATAAAAACCACGGTGGGAAGAGACTGAGTGGAGACACGGGATCTCTGGGTGCTTAATCCCAGAGGCACAAAAAACTTCACGAAATCTGGAAACAGTAAGTTAGTCCCAAGAGCTGAGTGCTGGTGGTTTAGAAGTGCCAAGAGCCTGAGGAACGAGCATCAGCTTCAGGGTAAGTCGGGGACTGTGAATATGTGGGAGAATAATAACTGGGAGAATTGGGCTTGTAAAATACAGCTAAATTGAAATACAAAATAAAATGTTCCAGTCTGGTTCTGATGCCAAACATTGGCTTATTGGACACTGTAGTAGTCTTAGGAACTCTTTACTACCTTCCCTTATTTTTCATGAATGTAGCAAGTTTACACAGTGTTTGTCAAGGCATTTCCAAATATTTTCAGAGTGAAACTTTGGAGCTGAACTTCACTGTGTTTGTCTTTTCTTTCTATTTTCCAATTCTTACATGGGACAAAGAATTCCTACCTCATGATAGCTGGGTAACTCAAAACTCTAATGGCTGTTCCCAGAAAACATGGATGCAGAAGCATTTCCAGTTGAAAGGCAGTCTATTGCTAGTCTCTGGCAGCTTCTCCCAGATTTGTTTTTGCTCATTTGAAACTCCTTCCAGCTTGGGACATCAACAAAACATGGACAAAAATGTGGCCTTACATTGTTTAACCCAAAAAGAAAGGATTTGCTCCCAGATGTTCTAGTCCAAACCTGTACATGAGTACTGTACGTGAACCTGTGAGTTTTTACTGTTGGTTCAGAGACTGACTGCAACTATTGTTCTTTTTATGCCACTCTTTTGGTCACTGTTGTTTGCAGAGTATTAACATACAAATTTCATCCTTTAGTGACAGCGTATTACATAAACCTCTTCTATATCGCAATGTTTTATTACACGCTGTGCGTTTCCATCCTAAATAAACCTCTTTTTTGTTTGTTTGTTTTTCCCTCTAACGCAGTTTTCTGTCCCTCTGTGCTGGGAGGGAATCGGGGCGGTGGGGTGATGGTTTGTCCTGCAAATGTTTCTCAGCCCTGAGGGTTTATTTGGAAAAGAAACCTTTTTTTGTTTGTTTGTTTTTTCCTCTAACGCAGTTTTCTGTCCCTCTGTGCTGGGAGGGAATCGTGCAGGGGGTGATGGTTTATACTGCAAATATTTTTCAGCCCTGGGCGCTGCAGACACACCTTTGGGGATTGCTATAACCAGCACAGTAGTGTCTTCCAAACCCCGCGGATCAGCTGAGATAAACCCTGAGAATGAAAGGGAAACTGACGGGTTGGGAGGCAGGGAAGGGAAGGGAAG
>VZRM01003034.1:844549-890419 GCA_013397955.1 Grantiella picta
GCGGGCAGGACGGGCCGAGCCGCGGGCAGGACGGGCCGAGCCGCGGGCAGGACGGGTCCGGCGGAGCCCACACGGCCGGGGAGCCCGACTGGGTCACGGCCTTCGTGCAGAGGAAGGAGGAGCGGGACAAGGTGGACAGGCTGAAGGTGGGGAAGAGCTCGTGTGGGATGAGGAGGGGGGAAGGAACGAGGGAAGGAGGGAGGGCTGGGGGTGGAAGGGACCCTGAAGAGCCTCCCTGCTCGAGCACAGTCTGCAGCGCGGTGCCCACAGCCCAGGCGGCCTGTTGGGATATCCAGGAGAGGAGACTCCATTCCTTTGGGCAAACTGTTCCTGTGTCCTGGCTGATGAGTGGGAAACGCGGGAATCAAGTTAAGTGGTGTGCCTTTGCCTGCAGGTTGCCCAAGACAGGAAACGATACAGAATTGAGCTTTGAGCTCAGTAGGCAAGCACTCCGGGAGAACAGGATGGTGTACTGGAAATCTTTCTGTCAGTCTTTTTTCTCTGCCCAGAGCATACCAGGGATTGAGGACTAAATATACTTCATCCTGCCTTCACTCTCCCTTTGTTGTAGGAAGAGCAGATCAGAAGGAAGAAGCGAGAAGATCGTCTTGAGAAAATTCGCCATAATGTGCAGTTAAAATATGCAGTGAAGAGGAAGGTGAGTTATTCCACAGAGATCAGAACTTACTGTTTTGGTTACCTTTGTGTGTGACTTCACACTGGTTTTTCCAACCCATCTGTTTGAGGAGCTCTTTGTAAGAGGTTTCTGAAATGGGTCATCCAAAATTTTTTGTTAGATTTTCTTTTAAAATGTGAAAAACAATTGGTGCATCGATAATTTCCTGTGACATTGTTTGTGTGTGGGCAAAAATGATGTGTGTTCTGATTGCCTTCTGGCCCCCTGCTTTTCTTTTAAAGCCTTTAAAACTTGGAGGGTTTTTTTGGAAAGATCTCTGTTTTATGAGCATGTGTGAACACTCTTTACTTCTGAAATAAAACTTCTATTAAAACTCACCAATATATTTTGCTGTCATTTAGATGTTTGAACTGGCCTCAATACTTTTGATGCTTTTTGACTATATGAGTCAAACTTCCCAGAAATACTCAGTTCAGGTCCCCAGATATATATATTAGGCTGCCAGGCTGTTCATTTCTAGTGTGTTCCAAGTGCTGTGTAATGTTTTGGTCAATTCCTGTCAAAAGGATATGACAGAAATAGTAAAGAATGGCAAATAAAGAACAAGTGGAAGAAAGAACCCCTTTTGTGAGGGGCTGTGCTGTGTTCTGATTGTGCATGCCATAAAACAACCCCTGTGCTACTCTCTGTCTGTATGGGGAAATACTGTGCTCTTGTGTTGCTTTCAGAGATGTGAGGAGGATGAGGCAAAGCGCCTTCTTCAGCTCAGCAAGGAGGCTCTTTCCCAGGGAGCTGGAGAGGAGAGTCTAGACCAGCTGGATCACACTGAGGAGGAGCTGATTCTTGCTGAATATGAGAGTGATGATGAAAAGAAAGTGGTGTCTGGGTAAGGACAGGGACTGAGGGGATTCCATGCTAAAGAAACATTTTCTGTCTAATTTTGTCTTGCCCTGATTTAAGGGATTGTGCAGATTTTATTAGAAAGTGTTTCTCACCTTTTCAAACAGTGAAAGGTAGTGATGGTGGTGCTAAAGGTAGTTTTATTGATTGGTTGTTTGGGGATTTTTATTTTGGTTTGATTTGGTTTTTTTAAGCTTTTGTTAGACTGATCTGAGTGACTTGAAGTGCTTTCTGAGAAAGTGCATCTTAAAACATGTGGCAGTCTTCTGCCTTTATCCATGTCCAGTTTCCCAAAGAGTGCCTCTGGATGCTGAGTGAATGACTGGAGATCAAGTTCCTTGCATTAGAAAAGCAGAATGGAACTCTGGAACTCAGGACATCAGAGGAAGCTGTCAGTCCTGCAGATTAGCACTGGCATCTTCTGATGCTCTAAAGCAGCGATGTTCACATTTCTGAAGACAGCTTTGGCATGAAAACCCCGTGCACACTTTTCCCTCTCATGTATTTGCTTTATTCAGAAAGCCAGAAACCATACTTTAGCACAAAAGTCAAATGTCTTTAAAATACAAATTTACTAATTAGTGTCTAGACAGAACCTTCTGCCTTAAAAATTGAAGAGCACTTAACTACTTCATTTATACGTAGTTTATCAAACATTAAACTGCTGTTGCCTTTGAGGAACTCTATGGCAGCTGAATGCTTTCCTGAAGTCTTTCTTTATGCAATAGCTGGAGGGTGGTAAATTGCTTCTAAAGAGAAAGCTTTACAAAAATAAATAAATAACCTCACCAAAGAATAGCATAGCACTGATTAGCTTGTGCCTGGGGCTTAGAAGCCCCTGAATCAAAAGAAAAAAAATTCTTAAACTTGCAAAAAGCTTGGCCCAGAAGAGATTTTTCTTTTAAAGGGAAAGGCTTGACTTGATTATGCAGACTTACACTATTCTTACAAAGCTGATTTTTTTTTTTACCACCTGAGTTGAGATCTGAGGCTCTTGAGATGACTTAATCATCTTTCTTGAGACCTCACTGTTGTAGTGGAGCATCATTTGATTTTTACTGTCAGTGGTCTGCTGAGAGGAAACTGTCTGAGCTTTCCCTTCTCTTAGGCTGGAAGAAGATGATGATGACTTGGAAGAGGAGCATGTGACCAAGGTGAGATGAGGAAAGTAAATAATGCCGCTTCATAGAATAGTGTAGGAGTGAGCATAATTATGGCTTCCTTGCACCTTTCCAACAGTCAGCCAGTACAGAAGAATTTAGGAACTAGCATCCAAAACCTGCCAGGTTTGTTGATAAAGACTACTAGTTCTGCTGTGCTCATCTCTTTCTGGACTACACTGCCTTCCTA
Source organism: Grantiella picta (assembly GCA_013397955.1). Taxonomy (NCBI): domain Eukaryota; kingdom Metazoa; phylum Chordata; class Aves; order Passeriformes; family Meliphagidae; genus Grantiella; species Grantiella picta. The sequence continues at coordinate 847,437 of VZRM01003034.1, forward strand.
AGCAGCCTGTGGTGCTGGCACTGCTTAATTTTTGCTGTGGCTTGCAGTAAAAGCACCCTGCAATAAATAGTTCTTTATTACTCTCCCATGGTGAGTCCCTGTTTTTATAGAGACCCTGGAAAATTAAATGGAAACAAAGGCAAATGCAGAGGAGGAAACAAAATGGGGCTCTTGGCCTCAACAGTTCTAAGGTGGCACTCAAACTCGTGCCTTCCCTTGTGTTTTTGAAGGCTTGAGCAAGGTGAACCCTGTTGAAGTGCTTGTGAAGGATTGGTCATGGGTATGGGATTGGTTTCCACGTTCCTCCTGTCTTCCCTTTGTTCTTGCTCACTGCAGATCTACTACTGCAGCCGCACTCACTCCCAGCTGGCCCAGTTTGTGCGCGAGGTGCAGAAAAGTCCTTTTGGCAAAGACACTCGTCTGGTCTCCTTGGGATCCAGGCAGGTACGTGGTGGTGTTCTCAAGGGATACAGGACACATTGCCAGGAGGTGTGTGGATGTGGTGCCACAGAAGTCATCTCAGGGACTGACTGAGTGTCCTGTTGAAAAACTGAAGCAGGCATGGGTTGCAAGGCAGATCTGTGTGATGTACATTTTTCTGTGAACTTTGGTTTGGTCATTTGCCCTTTTGATGTAAATGCAGGAATCTGTTTTACCTTTTCTGATATGGAGTATTACAGATGTTGGAGTCACTGAGAAGCTGCTCCTCTTGGCAGCATTTTTTAGAAGCTGTTGTGTAGCAGTGAGCCCTCTTTTTCTCATTTTTATTCTCCTAAGTTTCTGGGTTTTGAGCATGTTTGTGGCAGTTAATATGCACAATATCTTACCGATAGACTTTCCCTTTTTGAAATCTAGCCTAAGATTGCTTTAAAGAAATCTTTTGTTTTACAGCAGAGGGTGCACATGGGGCACTCCGTTCTGAATTAACCCCTTCCTCTCCCTCTCTTTGCACGTGCCAGAACCTGTGTGTGAATGAGGAGGTGCGACGCCTGGGTGCTCTCCAGCTCATCAATGACCGCTGCATGGAGATGCAAAAGAACAAACATGGTAGGAGCACTCCCAGCCTGGGGAAGCAATTCCTGATAAAGCTGTCATGGGAGTGTGGAGACAGTGGGCACTGCCAGTCAGTTCTAGCAAGAGTGGTAGGAGCTCGGAGGTGACAGGCTGGAGGAACAGGAATCCTTGGTGCTTTTACTTTTCTTGATCTCCAGCCTAGGTTGAGATTGGGATGAATTTTCTGAGTGTCCTAAGTTGGTCAGGACTTCTGCTCTGAAAAGATACTTATGTTTGTTTACTCAGTACTAGAAATGCTGGAAGATGTCACATGCTAAATCTGACTGGCAAGAGTAGTGTCCACTGTGGAGCTTGAAATGTTACTGCTGAATAATTTTAAATAGGTGATAGGTCAGGAATACACATAGCAAAACTTGCTTTCATGAAGTTCTGCCAAGTGGTTGTTCTAGGCTCTTGTGTGTGTTCCTCATAGCTTTCTTTTGATTCCTGCTGTTAGAAAAGAAGAGTGATGAGGCGAATGAGGGGAAGAAGAAACGCGTGAGTCGCGCTGTGTGCCCATTTTATTCCTACGAGCAAATGCAGTTTCTCCGTGATGAAGTTCTGGTGGAAGTGAAGGATATTGAGCAGTTGGTGTCCTTGGGAAGGGAGACCAAAGCCTGTCCATATTATGGGAGTCGATTTGCCATCCCTGCTGCCCAGGTAAAGTGTAAACAGTTTGAGTAGAATCAATGCCAGGCTCTCTAAGAATGAACTGATTGACTACTTCCTCCAGTACTGTCACTTAATACTGGGGGAGTCTGGAAACAGGCTGTGTTTCTGTCAGCTGTAGTTTTGCTCAGAAAGCAAAAGAAAATGAAAATTCCCATCAGAAGTTCATAGGGATGCTGTATGTCTCAGCATTTTGGAATATTTGAAAGGTTCGGTAAGTGTGAGGCAGTACTGACACACAGGTGTACCCTTAGCTCTCACACCCTTTTTCTTCTCTCTGAAGACAAGCTTTCAATGCTCCAAAGGAGATTCGGAAGGTAACCTGAGCCCATATGCAATTGTAGCATAATCATTTTAGCTTGCATCCCTGTGCCGCTCTCATGCATGTGCTCCTGGCTTTTTTCCTCCCTTTCCCATAATAAGAGTAACTCACTTGGCTGAATTCTGCAAGGCCCTCTGGTATGGGCTGTTAATGAGTGACTGTAGAGCAGTCAGGGCAGATCAACCAGGGCAGTGTGTGCTTCTCCTGCAGCTGGTGGTGCTGCCCTATCAGATGCTTTTGCATGAGCCTACCAGGAACGCTGCTGGGATCAAGCTGAAGGACCAGGTAGTGATCATTGACGAGGCTCACAACCTCATAGACACCATCACCTGTATCCACAGCGCCGAGGTCAGCGGCTCTCAGGTGAGTCACAGCCTGGCCTGGGAGAGGAGAGGGAGCTCTGCTTGCAGCACAGTGACCTTTCTTGTCTCCTTTGTAACAACAGCTTCTGCTTTTTGTTGTGTAGCTGTGCTGTGCCCACTCCCAGCTGTCGCAGTACATGGAGCGATACAGGTGAGGAACTCAGGAGAAAACAGCACAGCACAGGCAGGCTCTGCATGCTGTGGCTTGTCTAGTGGCTGCAGGGTTTTTCTTGCTTTTCCCCAGTGGAAAGTTACTGCATTTAGAGTTCTGCAGATGAAAAGACACTTGTTTCATTATCCCTGTCTAGAATCCAAGTCAGACTCCTGGGGCTGGTATTAAGCAGCAACAAGGGGATACCCTGAGGATTCTGTTTTCCCCTTACACACTCAGTTCCTTTCCCAATATCTCCCTCTAATCACTTCTCCTTTGTGATGCAGAGTTTCAAAAGATTGAGTCTTTCATGTCTCTGCTGGACCTTAGTCTTTCATGTGCTGTTTGGCATTATGGTGGAGGCAGGAAGCTCCGAGGAGGAGGAAGCTGTATGTGGGTTTAGGCTCTGCATCCTGCCATCCCTGCAGTGGTAGATTGTTGTGCTCAATGCTAATAACTTTGAATTTGTGGAGCATTATTGCAGCAGAGACTTGAGGCATCGCTGAGATTGTAATAAACTATAGTTAATAAGCAAGGAGAAGTGCAATGATAGGAACAGTGTGGGGAGCATAGGTAAGTACTTTGGGATGACCTTGGGCAGGATATCCAGAGGACTGTGCCCTGTCACAAACAGGGAGAGTGAATCTGGAAGAAATCTTAGTTTCTGTCTCTCCAAAATGAAGAAGAGTTCGTGTCCTTGTTTCTGCAGCTCAGCTGCTTGTGTTAGTCCCTGAAGATGTTCTGGGGCCTAAATGTGTCTTCTTTTTCACAGGAAACGTTTGAAGGCAAAGAACTTGATGTACATTAAGCAGATTCTGTATTTACTGGAGCGGTTTGTGGCCACACTGGGAGGTAAGGCTACTCTGCAGAGCAAACTAAAACTGAGTGGGAGCTGATGTTTTGTCTGTATAGCTACATCTGCTTTGCAGATGTGTAGTTATTTCTTGGGGTTTTTTTGCATGGTACCTATCAGTCTTTAGTTTCTTGCTTAATTCTGAGACAGATTCAAGCCTTCTATGAACTGGTTTCATGCTTTCCAGGTAACGTGAACCAGAATCCTGGATGCCAGGCAGTTTCCCAAACAGGTGAGGCTGGAGTGAGCTCCTGGGGTATGCAGCTATGAGTCAGGGACATGGCTGTGGGCAGGAAGGGATGCAGGCCCAACAGCTAATAATTTCTTTTCCCCTTTTCCCTCATTTTTTTCAGGGACAGTGCTAAAATCCATCAATGACTTTCTATTTCAGAGCCAGATTGACAATATCAACCTCTTCAAGGTAATGCAAATGTCGGTCAGGGCACAGGTGGTGGTGACTTATTTGAGGTTATTTGGAGTGTGTGTGAGAGCTGGAAGTAGAGCCAAAGCCCACATGGCAGAATGTGCTTTCTGGCTGTAGGCAAAGCTACACTGTAAGGGCTATGGATGCAAGAATTTTACTGCTCCAGTAACCTCACTCCCCCCTTGAACCTCCAAACATAGAACCTTAACACAGTGTTTCCACTCTGGAATGCTTTTGTAAGAAACTTGTCCTGCAGGCAGTGCCAACAAAGAGCTGTGCACCTCTCCCCAAAAGCACAGCAGGCTGCCGCCCTGCTGGACAGGGACCAAGGGCAGCAGGATGGGAGAAGGGGTGCTGAATGCCAGTTCACCTTCCTGCCTTCCTCCCACAGGTTCAGCGGTACTGTGAGAAGAGCCTCATCAGCAGGAAGGTACTTCTCCTCTGGTTTCATGGTCAGCAGTGTTGCAGTGCTGTTCCCCACCTGGAGTTTGAGGTGGAAGATGCAGCAGCTGGGGTGGGAGGTTGTCTTCTCCACCCTGCTCTGCAAGCAAGATGGTTCCTGTAAAAAGCACTATATGGGCAGATTAATTTTTGCTAATCCAAAAAGGAAACATACAATGTGGCTTACCACGGCATTCCAGTGGGTGTCAATCCTGTGCTGCTTCCCTCAAATCTGCCAGAAAAGTAAGCTGCATTGCACTGGAAGAACAAACATCAGAGACTTGTTTTGCTTTTGGTTCAGTGGGTGGAGAAAAGGAAGTGGGACATTCTGCTATATTCTGATTGGGCTGCTTTGTGAACACCTGCTTAGGAACTTTATCTTGTCTGATTCCTGCTGGTGGTAGTCTTAATCTTTCTGGCTTTTGCTTGGCAGCTTTTTGGGTTTGTGGAGCGATATGGAGGCCCTGCCTCAGCTGTGAAGACCAACAAGGAGAACCAGAAGCTGGCTGGTTTGCAGAACTTTCTTCTGACCCTTCAGCAGGGATCTGACAAGGAAGGTAAGTTCAGGCGTCCTCTCCTTGTGCACCTGTGGGCAGAGTGAGGATGTGCAACCTGCATCTCTCTGTATGAGGAAAGGGGAGAGACAGATTTGCAGAATGAGACTGAAGATGTCCTGCATAGGTGTTTTTTACCACTGACCTAAGCAACTATACACTGAATTAGTGAGGTCCCTTTCAAGCTGATTGCTGTAATTCCATGTTCACACCACATGCACTCAAGCTTTGCACTGCTGTGACCTGAGCTACTGTGTGTAGTTGCTCTCCTTTCCTTTTTGGGCCAGCAGGTACCCCCCAGAGCCCTCCTGTGGATGCTGAGCACAACCAGCTCCGAGCTGCCTCTCCACTGATGCAGACTGAAGGATTTCTCTCAGCCCTCACAAATGCAAACCAGGATGGCAGAGTCATTCTCAACAGGCAAGGTACTGGAAAGGGTGAGCTGGGGGGAGGTGGCATCAATCAGTCACGAGCAGGGTGCTCTGCTGGCAACAGAGGAGGAGATCTGGAGCCTATGGGGAGCCTACAGCAACATTTCTGTGCCATCTGTGATGCAGGCTGGCAGGCTTGGTCTGTCTGAGGATGCTCATGGCCCCAAGGGAATTCTTAACCAAGGGCACTGGGGGCAGGGATTGCAGAGGTCTGCTCCCACTCTGGATGTCAGTTTTTGTCCTGCAATTTGCTGGGCCTGTTGTACAGCTCCAGGGGGATTAGGAAGCAGGAGGTCACTTGTAGGTGCTGCTTCTGACAGTGCTGAATAGCAAGTCCTTGCTTTGAGAGGAGTGCAGGGTGCCCAGGGCAGGAGAGAGAATCTCTCATAACCCTGAGCATGTTACTGATTCTGTTTCTCTCCTTTTCCCAGGCACAGTTGGTCAGAGCAGCCTCAAATTCCTCTTGCTGAATCCAGCTGTCCACTTTGCCAAGGTTGTGCAAGAATGCCGTGCTGTCATCATTGCTGGGGGCACCATGCAGCCGGTGAGGGAACGAGGACACTGCTGGGCTTTGGGAGCTCGGTGCTGCTGTCTGCAAGCCAGGCTGGAATGACAGCCAGCCTGAGCTCGTGGTGGGCTGGAACTAACACGGGGAGCTTGTGATGCCATCGGTCCTTGTGCAGGGCTGGGGATCCCACAGGGACAGTCTGCTGGGGTGTTTGGGGACAATCAGTGCCACTGTCTGCGGGCAGAGGGCACTGCTGCTCCTCCGCCGGGCCGGGCTGGGGACACTGGCCGGGCTGGGGACACTAGCCGGGCTGGGCCTGCCCTTGACCCGCGGTGCTGGTGCTGCTGGTGCTGCACATTTTGGGACGCTGAGATGTCACCTGGTTTGTGGTTCACAGATGGCTGATTTCCGAGAGCAGCTGCTGGGCTGTGCTGGTGTGGACCCTGCCCGTGTGGTGGAGTTCTCCTGTGGTGAGTGTGGCAGGCTGGCAGGGAGGGCTCAGCTGCAAGGGCTGCAGTTTGCCTTTGGAATGGTTTTGTCAGCACTTTAAGCAATGTGGCATCTTTCCTAGAAATCAGGGCAGCAGAGGGGTGTGAGTTTCTTTTCATTCTGAGCTTCCCCTGTGGTCTTGACTGGTATTGGCAGGCAATGTGCTGTGCCTACTTCCTTGGGGCTCAGGGGATGAAGTTGGAGCAGCTGAGTGACTTAGGCACTTTGGCTTAGCCAGGCAAATCTTTGCCTCTGTCACTTGAATGCAGTTAAAGTTCTTCAGCTCGTCGGGTTTGTGCCAACAGCAGTGATGTTGACTCTCACTACTTGTTTTTGTCTCCAGGACATGTGATTCCTCCAGAAAACATTTTACCCATCATCCTCTGCAGTGGTCCTTCCAGCCAGCAGCTGGAATTCACCTACCAGACCAGAGACCTGCCCCAGATGGTTGGTTTGTCCTTTGTTCCCTTCCTTGGGATCTCTTTTTTGCTTCACCTGCTTATGTTTCACAGGAGGGTGCACAGTCAGTTTGAGAGGTGGGCTGACCAAAAGCCACAGCAAGGGAAATCCCAAACCACAGGGGCAGCTGCAGGTGTTTTGGCTCTTCTTCCCATGGCTGGCCAGTAAGCACCCAATGCCAGACACTAGGTCTGCTCTGCCCCTGCTGAATCTCTACCAGATGTGCTAACCAGCTCTCAACATCTGTTCTAGCAGGACAGCTTCATCCACTGAGACAAACCTTCCTTCCCTGAATGACCACTGCTGCACAGCAGTTACAGAAACCCTGAGCTAGGGAGGAAGGCCAAGCAGTGAAGAGCTTTTTGGTGATGCCCAGTTTCCCTAGAGAGTTCTCACAGACCTGGCATATTTCCCACACTTTTTCCTCCCCTAAGGCATGTCATAAGGAAGGTGTGATCCTGGGATTGAGCAGAGAATTGGAGCAGCATTAGCTGGAGCTCCTGTCAGCTGCAATATGCTCTGATCTCTCTTGCAGATGGATGAGACAGGTCGAATCCTTTGCAACCTGTGCAACGTGATCCCGGGAGGTGTGGTGTGCTTCTTCCCCTCCTACGAATATGAGAAGCAGGTTTTTGGACACTGGGAGAAGACTGGGCTGCTCTCCCGCCTGGCAGCCAAGAAGAAGGTGATTGTGCAGCCAGGGCAGTTGGGATTTTCCACAGAGGTGTCAAAAATCAAACAATTCCATATGCATTACAGGCCTCTCTCTCTGAGTTGTTCTCAGCCTGCCCAGCAGAGCAGAGCAGGTGTTTATCCAGCTAATCCCTCCAGGAACGAAGCAATGATACTTCCTGGCTGGCTGAGCACTGAGCTGGGATCTAAATGAGATTGATTGCAGCTATACATTCTTTAGGTGCACAGTCTGTGCAGTGGCTGTGTGGGGGAGACAGTCTTTGCTTTCCAGAACCAGCAGGCTTGTTCCCTGTTGAGCTCCTACAGGGAATGTGTTCTTCCCAGGCTCGTCTGTGTCCCTCGAGCACAAACAGCACAGCCAAGGGCTGGGCAGAGCGAGACAACACTGCAGTTCATCAGACAAATGGTGTTTTGCGTTCTGCTAGAAGTAGAGATGAGAGCTGGAAGGCAGTGGTGACTGCTGTGAAAGGAGTGATGAGAAACATTAAATAGGGAGATCACTGCAAATATAAAATCTTTGCAGTGACACTCACAGGTATTTGAAAGCTGGGTATTGAAAGTTGGGCAGTTCAGGGTGTGGTGCAGGGATCTTGGCCACATGCCAGGGAGAAAGAAAATTAAACTGGCTGTTGTTTCTGTTTGCCCAAAGCTCAGTAACTCACCACAGTCCAGTATTTCACACCTTGGTGCTGGCATTGTGGCACATGGGGCAGCCTGTAGGTTTCTGGGTGGAAGCATAATCTTTAATTTTCTCTGTGTTTGCAGAGTTACCACTCAGTGCCTTTCAGGTGTCCTGTCAGGGTCCCAGCGCTCTGCCTGGTGCCTCCAAGGCTTTGGGCCACATCCATACAATTTGTTCTGCCTTTCAGCTCTGATTTGTTCGTGTTCGGCCTTTGCAGTCTCCAGCAAATTGGATATGCATTAGCAATGGAGTATAAGTGCAGCAAGTGTGACTTTCAACTGCCCACACACAAGATCAGATCTTAGCAGGAGATGGTTCAAGGCTTTCCTGAGGTTGCTGTGGTGAGATCGCACTGAGATTATATATAAATTATATAGGGAAAGTTAATTTAAATCAGAAGCTTAAATAGCTGCTATTCAGTAAGTTAGTTTTGGCTTTTATTTTGTAGTTGCCAATTATTTTTCTGCTGAAAGACTGATCTTCACTGGTAAAATTTGATAGTACTTCTTGCTACCCAAAAGAAAACACAATCCTTTACTGTCACAGAGAAGATAGATGTTGGACCTCTTCTTTACTAGGAAAACAACTTGTGTTTTAGGCCAAGGTGCAGCATCTATAAAAATGCAGCTTAATTCATTGCAGAGGTTTTCAGTAACTAATTACGTGTGCTAGAATAACATAAAGAAATATTACTTTATGCTTTGCATGAAAAGCTAATTTATTCACTGGGCAAGGGGAGCCATGACTTGGAATTAATGATTCAAATTGATTGGTCCTGTCCCTGTTCTCCAAGATCTTGCAGCTGTAGAATTCTCACCCCAGAGGGTCTTCATTTATAGGTGCAAGAAGTGCACATTGCTTTTCTGCCTCTCAGCTCTCGGATGACCTGTACCTTCTTGGAGTATTGAACAAATCTGCTAAAGCTGAAAGGGAATGTTGGAGGGGCAGGAGCAGCTGAAAAGGGCTGTAGTGCATTTTCAGGGTGGCGGGAAAGGTAATGGTTAAGTTGGTTTTTCAGGCAATTTTCCCTTCCATGACCATAGTTCCATATGCTGTTTAACGACATGGGACTAAAATGATTTGCTTTCTTTAAACTGTTTGCTTCCTGTTGCTGCAACTGATGAACTGTGCCTGACAGATCTTTCAGGAGCCTAAGAAAGCCAACCAGGTGGAGCAGGTGCTGGTGGAATATGCCAAGTGCATAAAGGTAAGCCGAGCAGGCAGGCTGGTGGGAGTGTGGCAGCCCAGCTGGTACAGGAATGCTGCTCAGGAGGGCACTGCAGCTTTTAACAGGGAAAGAGGGCTCTAGTTTAGGTGTGGGAGTGTTTCTGAAGCACAGAAATCTTTCCCTGCTCTGGTTTAAGTTGCTGGTCCCTCTCCTGCAGCGCTGCAGCCAGCCAGGAGGACAGATGACAGGGGCCCTGCTGTTGTCTGTAGTTGGAGGCAAAATGAGTGAAGGGATCAATTTCTCCGATGACCTGGGAAGGTAAGGTGACTGCTCCTTGGAAGGACAGCTCTGGCTTGTGCTGTAGTGACTCCAAGCAGGATGGGCACATCAGTACTTGCATAGATAAAACATTCTGGTGAATGTGTGACTTAGCTGATGCTTAAAGCAACAGGAGGGTCTGCTGGGTGGTGTAAAACCCACCTGTCCAGGCCACTTTTCCTGTGAATAATGCAGTTAGGCTTGCCGTGCTAGATAATCCCTTGTTCTGGCACTCTGAATCCCTCTGCAGCTCTGTTCAGAACGTGCTTGTCACACTGCTGTGCTTTATTGCTGCTTTTGGTTTGCAGGGCTGGCTGTCTTTCAGGGGTGCAGTGACCTCTAATTTATCAGTCTATTGGCAAAGTGCTCTAGGATGAGACATTAAGGATAATGCAGTCCTCCCTTGCAGGTGTGTGATTATGGTGGGAATGCCTTACCCCAACATTAAATCTCCAGAGCTCCAAGAAAAAATGACTTGGCTTGACAAAACCATGGTAAGAGCCACTTACACCTCTGTCTCTTTCACTTCTGCTTCACAGTATTAACTCCCCAGCACATGAGTCCCAGAGCTGCCTCTGAAGGCTTTATTTTCCTTGACCTTGCCCTCATTTGCCAGACTGTGTAGTACTGAGAGCACAGCCTTCTGCAGGCTGCCCTGCCCTCAACACAGGGAGAGAAATGTCACCAAGGCTCGCTGGGAGCTCTGAGTTCCAAGGGGAGCAAGGACCCTTCAGCCCAAAGGAGGTGGCAGGGTGGTAGAAGCTGCCTGCCAGGATGATTTGTCCTTTCTCACTGCTCACTGGAGGTGCTATTCCTGGGGACAACATTTCTGCCTTCAAAGGGACCTTGGGCTGGCCGTTGGTGAATGCTCAACAGTTTTCTGACTACAGCCTTTCTTCTGTTCCTCCTTACTCTCAGCTTGGGGTCCTTGGCCACCCTCTCACTCTGCAGGGGTAAAAGCATTTACCTCACTTTGTCATTAAGACTCCCCAATTTGATTTACATCTGCCTCGTGTTCAGACTTGCCTATTTCTCCTTTCCAGCCCAGAGCTGCTGGCCAGGCACCGAGCAGAGCGCTGATTGAAAACCTGTGCATGAAGGCAGTAAACCAGTCGATAGGTAATTCATCCTTCCTCAGACACGCTGGGGGATATGAAATGCACTGGAGAGGAGGAGGGTAGGAAAAAGGATGCATTACCCATCAGTCTAAATACAGATGATGGGAACGTGGTTCCCTTATCTGAGAACAAACACTTGACTGGGCCGTTTTTTGTTTTGATTCTCTGTACAGGCAGAGCCATTCGCCACCAGAAGGACTTTGCAAGCATCCTGCTCCTGGACCACAGGTACTCACGCCCTGCCATCTTTAACAAACTGCCCCAGTGGATCAGGGAGAGGACCCAGGTGAAACCTGCCTTTGGAGCAGCGTTTGCTGAGTTAAGAAAGGTCAGAACTCATTTTATGTGCTGCTACCAAAACTGTGCTGGTCCCCATCTGGACCTTTCTCAAGCCTTCCCTTTAGAGTTAAGGTCAAGGACAACCTGCCTTGGTTTTTGTGTTCCCAGTTCCATCGAGGGAAGTTGGATGCTTCGTGATGTGATCAGAGCACAGATGGCATTCAGCTCTGTGAGTTATACCTCTGAAGAATGGGTAAAGTAAGACAAGTTGCTGCTTTTCTGTGCCATGGACTTTGTAAAATCTCTGCCTTCTGCCTCCTTTGTGGGTGTTTTCTGTTCAGTATCTGAACACCATGATAGTGAGACAGCCTTCAGCACCACAGCCAGCAGGGAAACTGGTTGTAGGTCTGAGGCACGTGAAGGGAGTAGCAGCAGGCACTTATTTGTTTACAGCTGTTGAAGTTTTATTTAAATTGATTAAATACTTTCAATGAAAACACTCAAGTATGGCGAGTATTATTTAAGCACACTTAAGTATGGGGAGTAATTATTTTGACTGAACACATCTGATTTTTCCCATCAACCATCAAGTGTAGGAGGCCTGACTGACCAATGAGCTTTTCACAGGAATTGTAAACTAGCAGGACACTAATTTGTGTCATGTTGGAATAACACATAGAAGTAAGATGGAGCAGCTATGGCTAATATTTCTTATCCCCTTCTTTCTACCTTGCTTCAAGAAACCAATAGATTGGAGCAGTTCGTTCTTTCAAGGGGAATAAAGCTCTGGCAACAATACAGCACTTCTCCTCTGATCATGCTTAAGCACTGGATTGCTCTGCTCCTTTTACCCCCTAAGATTTTGAATTCAAAGTAACTTTTTTAGTTTAAGTTTCCTCGGGTTCTTTCCAGGGTTATGGCTCAGTGCTGGAAGGCAGCAATAACACCAGGGACAGCTCCACCATCCCAAAGCTGTTCCCAGCTACTTCTGTCATCCTGAGCAAGTCTCATCCCGGGAGCTTTGCCTCTTTTCCAGGTTCAGCAGCTGGATGCTACCTCTCCAGGCTCTTCATAAGGCAGGAAGTACTTATGGCACAGAGCTGTTACCCACTCCCTGTATGTTAATTAGCCCCACAGGGAGAGAAACAGCTGCCTCTGAGAAGCTTCCATTGTGAGCCTCCTGCCCCTTGAGTGGGTCCAAACCCCATGGCCTGCACAAGCTCTGCCTTCAGGGAGGCGGGCACCTGCTTCTAGCAGCTGGTGCCCTCCAGCCTGGGCCTGGTGGTGCTGGGCTGTAGGGCTGGACAGCTGGGCTTTCCCTTTGCACACTGTTAATTGATGACACTTCCTGCTTTTACCAAAGTGAAAGCAGCAAGGACCTGCTTCCTTCAACTTTATTGAAATTTTTCAGACGGCAACAGTTTCACACTAACACTGAATGGATCCCATCTATGACTCCCAGTCATCCTCATCCTCCTCACCCACGGGCTGCTGTGGGGGTGGGAGGGGTGGGATTGAGTCTGACATACGAGCAAAGGCACCAGCAGGACTGCCAGGGTTATCAGCGTTCCCAGAGGCTCCTGGCCCTTTCCCTGAAATACCTGTGAGGGAAGGAAAATCACCAGTGAGTGACACAGGGACTAGAGACCAAAGAAACTCAGCAAAGGGGAGGGCAAAGCCATGCTCCCACCACCCCGGTAAGCAGAACAGCCAACATGTTTAGTGCTGCCACAGCCCTGTGCCAAAGTCTGGTTTAACTACAGCCCCACCTGAGCAAGTCCCTGCTGTCCTCTGCCCAGCACTGAGGTGTGAGGCTGGCTGTAAATGCCCCAGGAATCTACCACGGCCTCAGGGCATCTCAAGTGCCACATGGGCAGTTGCCCCAGCTGCCCAAGACTGGATTAAAAAAGACACTGCTGCCCGTTCTTCACAGGTAGCATTCAGAGTCCATCCTCTGAAACACAGACCCCTCCAGCTGGACTTGAGGTGAAGATTCCTCTGCTCATTCTCTGTAAAGACACTCCCAGCTACACTGTGGCACACTGCCCAGAAAAATCTCTGTTCCTGTTTCCAGCTGACACAGCTGGGGTGCCAGGAAGTGCTCTCCCTCTTTCCTACGGGAAAAGAGCAGCCCACACTGCAGGACAGTACCTTTGCGCCTTAGCACCAGCTTGTTGAAGAGGTCTGACATCAAATCTCCACCTTGTCCCGTGGCTCTCACTGAAACAGAGCAGAACAAGTCAGTGAAGAAAGATTAGTCTGAGCCAAACTATGGCAAAAACATTCCCCTGCAATACTGCCTTCAATTAAAGAAAAAACTCCAGACCTCTAATTTTGAATGACACCCCAAAACTATAGTACAGGTTCAGGCCAGGGAAACACCAGGCACTGCAGGGTAACAGCATCTTCTGGGGAAATCCAAGAGTGGAATTCCTTGAGGGGCTGTGCATAGTCTCATTCTATGAAAGCAGCTCCATCAATCCCCTCCCCAGCTATCTCAACCAAGGTGCTTTAAAGCTCTGCCTTGTCCCACTTGGCTCTTGGGGTTTCATTTGTTGCCTGGTCCTGTGCATCACACGTGAAACCTCCACAAGCCCTGATCTGGCCAGTGGGGTTTAGGGAGTTCACAGAGCTCTGGCTGAGTGGTGAACACCAGAGACCTACATCAGCCTGTGAGCAGAAATGCTTTGAGTTCACTGTGCTCCTGACTTGCCCTCCTGCCCCCAGACCCACACCTCCCCAGCCTGGGCAAGGAAGAACAGTTCTGCCAAAGAGCCTCAGCACCTTGCTCTTGTTCTTTCTGCTTCTTTTTCTCCAGCTTCCTCTCCTTGACACTGCGCAGGTTGGCCTTGCCGATGCCGCCGGCCTGGCGGATGGACTCGAGCAGACTGGCACGGCCAGTCGAGGGGTTCACCACCTCCTTGGGGGCTCCTTGCACCGAAGCTGCAGGGACAGGAAGGACACACAGCAGACATGGGTCACTGCATCAGCTAAGGCCCAGCCAAATCCCCACGGCAAGGGCTGCTCCGATACCTCGACAGCCTCTCTTCCCGCTGCAGCTTCCCCGCTCTGCTGGAAGGGAGGCTGCAGTGCTCTGGGAAGGCACAGGGGGTTCCCAAGGACACAGGCTGAAGGCAAGGAGGCTGTGAAGCTGTGCAGGAGCTCAGCCCTTACCTGCAGGCACTGTGCTGCTGCTCTCCTCGCTCTCTGTCCTGGCTGGCTCCGAGGGCACGGTGGGCTGGGGCAGGGGTGGTGGAGGAGGCACTGGAGTTGGCATAACAGGAGGTGGTGGGGGAGGAGGAGGGGGAGGAGGTGGCAACAGCTCAGCATCTTGAAGATCTGAAAGATGAGAGAAGTTGGATCTGAAGAGTCCCGGAGGATGACACACTGAGAGCTTCAGCTCAGAAGCAACGGATCAGCAGTGCAGCACTCCACCTGTGCACCATCTCCCAGCAGCAGGCAGGGCCAAGGCAGAGGCTGAGATTCCTCTATTCTGCCCTCCCCAGCTGCATCCCCAGCTGCACAAGGGCATCCCACCAGGCTGACACGAGCCCAGTCCTTGCACACTGCGCTCCCTCCTCCCTAGCCACGCAGAGGGAGGTGAAGGGGCTGCAGTCAGGCCAGAACTTGAGCAGGTTGCAGCTTTCACTCAGGCCTAAGCCAGAGGTGCAACATCCATCACCTACCCAACATCCATCTCAAGATATCTACCAAGAGACTTTCTGCTCCATCTCCACTTTCTAGCAATCCCTGCCTTCCTCATTCACAGGGCCCTGGGATCAGGGATTGAAAATACCTGGTTGCAAAGGCTCTGCTGACTCAGTGTTGAAAGTGGGCAGCTCTGGAATAGCACTGCTGGGGGCAGAGGGTGCAATGCCAGGGCCCAGGTCAGCGCTGTACATGAGATCTGCAGCGATGCCAGGCAGGTCTGGCAGGTAGGAGGGCACATCAATCTCAGGGACCTGGCCCAGATCTGGCACGTAGAAGTAATTTTCAGCAACCTAAAGAAAACCAAACCAACAAGGTAAGACTGTGTAAGTTAGTATGGGCAGCAGTCTGGGCAGCAGTCAGAGCTGGGCTTGTGTACCTTGGAACAGTGGCTGTACACCAGCTACCCCTACACCTCTGTGCTCAAAGACTGCCTCCTGCAGAGGTGGAAGCCCTCTCAGAGAGCTGAGCACAACCTTCTGAAACCTTAGCAGCTGTATCCCCACAGCTGCACCTCACCTGGCGGTCCAGCTGTCCCCTTTTGGTGATGGAGAGAGGTGCATCAAAGAGCTTCTCTTCTGTCTCTGTTTCCAGAGCCACGTGGGTCTTGGTCACTGCTCCAGCCAGAGGATCCAGGAACACATATTTCTTATACCTAAGGGTAGAGAACAAGCATTTTAGTGATGCTGCCTTGAGAGCCAAGGCCAGAGAAAACAGAAGATGGCCTTGGAAGCAGAGACCTGACTTCACTCATAAAGGTGGAACATGTTGGGTCTTCCAGGTTCCTTCTTTTCGCTCCATTTTCCCACTTTCCCCTCCACAAGCAGGAGGCAATCAGCCCCCACCCTGCCAGTGCAGCACCCATTCTAAAGCAAAGCCCCACTGTAGTGCCACCATGACCAAGCTGTCCCCTTTCCACCACCTGGCCTGAAACCATCCTATAGCCTGCAGCACTGACTTGTCACTCAAGGTCCAGGAAGAAAGACAAAAAGGAGAAATGATCCATGGCTCAGGAGAAGGAAGAGAAGGTTCAGCAGCTGAAAGGTCAAGAAGGGCTTAAAGTAGCTCTTCAATAAGAGCAGAAGGAAGAACCATGAGGCAAAGCCCAGTGGGAAAGGAAATTGCAGTGAGGGAGGTGGTGCAGATATTAAAGCAGCAAAAGCAGTAAAGTAATGTGAGGAATTATCAGGAGAAGAAGCAGCACCTAGGCTGGCACACAGGGCAGAGAAAGGCAGGAGTGACAGCACATCTCAAGGCTGGAGAGAAATTACAGGGAGAATAGGAAGAACAAAGTCAGGAAAAGGAAGTGCAAAATTGGGTTGAAAGCAGGTGAGTAGTGATCAGGTAAAATAAAATAACTGCTTCCACCCAAGGGAAAGAATGGGGAAGGCAAGGTTCTGAGCTGGAAGCCAGTGGAGAGATACCAAACCCTGAACTGTCAGGAGTCTGACAGGTAACATCCCCAGGAAAGCAAGCAGTTCCTGCTACCCCTGGGGAAGGGAAAGCTCCTCTGGGGACAAGCAGGGGCAGGTGAGCAGCACAGCACTGCTGCAGCTCTCACAGGTTCTCGGTGGTATTGAAGAGTAGCAGGGAGCTGAGGGAGCTGATGTTCCTGGGAAGGCTGCCAAGGCCTTCTTCTGCATCATCCTCCTGGTGAATTTTGGTGCTCACACACACAGGGAAATACTTGAGCTTTTCCTGCAAGAAGACAGATAAAAGGTGGTAAGACACTAAAACCACAGCTGCAGAGGCAACTCTCCTCAGCCACCACAACCCACACTGCTGGATGCACCCTCTGGTCTGGGAACCCTACTGCTCCTTCTCTACCTCCCTTTGAGCTAGGAAGACCATGGACAACATGGCAACCCCACAGTTATGACAAATCTCAGCAGTTCAGACTCCTGGCACGTGCTTTTGGTGCCTTGGATTGGTCATACTGAACACACGTGGTGGAAAAGATCCACCAAAATAAAACCACCACTCAGGCTCTGCAGTCAGAGGCAGGGATCAAGCACCAGAGCCTAAAAGGCTTTTGTTACAGTGCCTCCAATTACGACACATTTTCACACAGGCAGAGTTCCCCACACATCTCTATTACCTCCCCTCTGCTGCCTTCACTTGATGTTTTAAGAGCTCTGATCCCACTGGTGGGGTATGCAGGGAAGGCAAAGGAAAAGGAGGTTAGCAAAGAACAGAGTGCCTGCACCAGGCAAGAGATCAGGCAGAAAGGAGTGCACAGGGTGGAACGTGTGCCAGATGGTTTTGCAAAGCCTGAGGGATTTGCAGGAGTTTTCAACTCTAATGAACTGAAATCTTCTCTCTCTCGGTTCTAAAACTTCATGCATAATATATAGAGCTCCCTTTAGAAAAGGACTTATTGCATCTGAACTGGCTGACTTTTATAGAGCACAGGAATTGCCATCCCACATCAGAGCAGTGCTTCAGCTGGCGTGACAGTGCCCAGTGCCACGTGCTCTGGGGGATGAAGCTCAACACCCACAGCACTGTTTGCTCTGGAGGGAGGAGAGGCATCAGTTATTGCACAGAGAGAGTTTGGGGTGAACAAACCTCCATTCCACACCCCTCTGTAGATGCCTTCTCAGCCATTCACAGCTCTTCCTTCACAACTAGGGCCAGCACCAGCTACAAGGCAGTCTCTGCTTCTACAATCTCTAAATATCAATCTAGATATTTTTGCCTACTTGCATCTATAAAAAAAAAAAATAGAAAGTTAGATTTCTGGCTAACAGATTCAAGTCTGAATCTGGTTAAATAACTGGCCACACCTGTGATTTTCTTCTGCCACCACAAGATGACCACTCCAAATACTCTCTACAGCTTCCTACTGCCTCCTTACTTCCAGCATCCCTGTACCACCCTATTCTCTGAGTCCCTCTTCCCTCCTTGTACTTTTCTGGGGAAATGGAGACCACTGTTGGCTCAGTTTTAAGACCACATCGCAGTGACATAAGCATTTCCTGCTGATTGAAATTTCAGTCTTGAATCTGGTAGCCAGAAATCCAAGGAAATGGCTTAGTCACAGCTCAGTTAATCCACTAAGAGTTTATATGATGCTCTGAAACTATAAAATGCTATAGGAAAGGACCTGGAAGGTTTTGATTTAATTCACGTTCCAACTTGTGAAAAATGCATTGAAATTAAGACCTTCTATTTTTTTATAGAAGCAAATAGGCAAAAATATAGAAATTGTTATTTAGAGATTATAGAAGCAGAGACTCAAAAATAAAAAGTTCTTTTGATCATTAATATTCATTTCCAAACGTTTAATTTTTTAAGCATGAGGAAGTACCGACTTTTTTTGCTAGAACTGTTCAGACACACTTAGCCCTCAAGTCATATATATATTTTTTTAATTCTCTCTTTGTAGATTTCAGTTAGCACTGGAAGATTGTGCATCACTTTAAGGGTGTAGTGAGAAAGCAACCATTACCTACATTTACTTACAAGCCTCATCTAAGGCAGATATAAAAGCACTAAGCATGAGTATTCTGAAACGTGAAATATAATCCTTTTAATTTAAATGCCATCAAAGTGCTAGTCTTATTTGAGTACTTAGATCTGTTCTGAAATTTGGAACAACTACACACTGTCAAAAATATCCTGCAACTGTGAACTCCACAAGTTAAGGTGCCATTTAAAAATTAGTTTTCTTAAAAGAACATTAAGTTCTTAAGCCAAAGTTCAGCAACCTTGACATACTGAAGTCATGGGGGATGCTTGAATGCTCAAATACCCCAGCCTGGGGTCTGGCACCTGGCAGGATCACACCCCCAGGGACACTGCATTTTCAGGCATTTTTCTTCCTAAGAACCTGCAGTTAAAAATATATAAAGTCACTCTGGTTCTTCAGTTTAATTAAGCACACACTATTACAAAGGGAATTGGGGTGATGCACCAGAAATCCAACTCCCCCCACACCAGTGGAATGCTGAGCTGGAAAAGCACTTCAAGATGAACAAGTGACAAAAACCTGGTTTAGCCTCCACAAGCTATGGGGTGGAGAGGACATGAAGAAATTCCAAGGGGAAACATTTTTAAATAAACTGCAGAACCACACATATTTCCAACTCAGTTGCTTTCCCCCCAGAGCAAAACCCTGAAGGCTGAGCACAGGCTGCCACCACTTCCCCTCAAAGTGACACGAGCAGAGTTTGCCATCCTGCTGGGGTGTTGTGTGCAAGTGGAGTTTAGCAAAGGCCACTGCGACTGCTCCCAGCAAAGAGGCCCTCATTAGAAAGGAAAACAGTCAGAGAGCCTCTGCTGAAAGCCCTGAATAATTGAGGAGGGCATAAATGCAAACATGTACTTCTCCCTGTCTCGTTTCATCACTGCAAGGCACATCAGGCTCTGTGCTCAGCTATGGCCAAGAAGGGCTTGTCCCCCTGGAATGTGGTCAGAGTTTGGTCACACTGAGTCCCACTCAGCTCCTCCATCCTTCACCAGCTGACAGCAGCACCCCCAAACTCACAGAGGAGCTGCAGAAGTGACAACTGCTGCACGAGGCAGGGTCAGCAAAGCCAGAGATCAACAGTCCCAAAGGAGGATCAAAAGATGGGTCAGAGGAGGGGAGCAACAAGCATCCCTGAGGGCCTGAGACAAAATCTCTCTGCTGATGGCAGCTTCAGTCTCAAAGGGTAGAACATGGCAATGGTTCAGAGACTGACTGGGACTGGAAGAGGTGGAATCCCAGGCAGACACCAGCAGGTCCCACACAGCTCTGCCAGGACTGGAAAGAAGAAGCAGGAACCCTGCTCGAGTTTGCCAGCTGTCCATTCGGCCAGCAATCCTGCTTCCTTGGCCTGGCTGAAATATTCATAACTACCTCGCTGTGTGAGGTCTCAACTCCATTAACACTCAGGAAAGTTTAACATGATAAATTATTCAGTGTCAGCTTTATTTTTGGCCAAGTCACACAAGGATGAGGAAGGAAGTCTCTTTAGGGGTGGAAAGCAGGGAAGTTGTCAAGTTGATCCTTAACCTGCTAAGAACAGCACATCTGCTTCTCCTGACACAGCACAGACACAGCAACTTTTAAACTTTTAGCATGGCAACTCTTCCTCCTCTCCTTCCAACCCAACGATAATGCCCAAGTGCAATGATTTTCTGAGGCAGAAAAATGCTTTAATGAATGACTCCTTTTTCTCCTGATATACTCTCTTACCTTTCCTCTCTCACCAAAACTTATATCAGAGCTTTCAGAAATTATTTCCATAACAACTGTGAGCCTGACCCCAGAAGCCAAAGCACCCAGCCTGACCTCACACCCTCCCCACTGACAGGCCAAATGAAAATATGCCCATATTGTCAGAGATTAACAGCCTCCCAGCTTCTCTTTGCTTGTCCTTCCCCAGGTCTGCTCCCCCCCTCACCTGCAGAGCTTTCTCATCCAGCATTCGGTGTTTGCTCTGAATCTTGTGCCGTGGCCATTTCTGGTTAGCTGGGTCTTCTGCACCAGCAAAAATGGAGCTGTACTCCTGCAGCCGCTCAGGGGCTGGGTACTTGGCACTGGAAAATACCTATGGAGGAACAAGGAGGGAATGAAAAATCCCAACAGCTAGGCCATGTAACAACACAGAAACATACGGAGTGGAGTAAACAAGCAATTTGTGCTGCCAGGGGGAATGGACAGCCTTGGAGTCAACAGGCTCCTAAGGGCACAGACCCAAACCTGCATGGGCTGCCTCTTCTGAAACTGGAATTGCCAAGCTTTTCTCTCTCTCTCTGAAAGTACTAGGAGATCACTGGCAAAAAAGCTTCCAGTGGCAAGGAAGGAGTTGGAAATACTGTACAAAATGGAGCAAGAATGGGGAAAGAAGGATTTTCACCAGTTTTGCATGGCTCAACGGGATTAACATGAACTAAGGGGAGGCTAACAGCTAAGCTTTCATTCAAATTACCAAAATATCTATAAGCCTGAAGTGTGAGGGCGTTAGGCTTAGCTCAGCACATGTCTTTTCTCTTTCTCAAGAAGCAGCAGGGACAGAAACCTATAAAAGCTACATAAAGCCTGGAGCTGTGTGGCTCATGGGTCTAAAATTCATCAACTGGCCAAGTCAGGAATGGGATTCTCATCACAATCCTGCTCAGCAGCAAGACATGGAGAGGTGAGTGGGCAGCAGCTGCACAGCCAAGCACCTTTTCTTCTCCAGAGCTTACATAAGGAGTAAGGTGAAAGGAAGAAAGGAGGCCATCTTCCTCTTTCCTTTTACTGAAATCACTACCTTAATAGCCTTCTTGCTGCCCTTTATCTTCTCAATCTTCGCTTGGGCAAGTGTGACTCTCTCCCCAATTGCCTGGAGCTGTGCCCGGCTGGCCTCCACCCGCTGAGAGATCCTAGGAGGCAAGAACACTTCTTAAATTGAAGAATCCAGAACCAGCATTTTTTTGACAACAGCCAGTGCCCAGCCCCTCAGAGAAGGTGTGAATCTCAGGGGACTAAGCTGTTTCACAGGGCAAAACTGCTGGTTGAGACATACTTGTCTTCATCCTATTGAGAGCTTTAGATACCAACATGAAGCAGGATTAGTCCGTGACTCACACCTCGATGTTCCTGAGACTGTTTGAGGCACATAAAATTGGCAACAGAAACAGTCACCTCCTCAGAAGAACCCTCCTTCCCCACGCATAACCAGCAGGTTCTCCCCAACTTCGAGGTCAAAAGCTGAAAAGTCTTCTGAACCTTCACATTTGGTTCAGAATTAAGAACATTTTTATGCCTACATAACCCACTAGGAGAGAAAGCACTCCACTTCCACAATGTTTTGTAGCAATGAGGTCCATCGGATCATTCTGTGCCTGCAAAAATCAATCTCAAGTATTGTCTTTAAATTCCACCAAAAGTCCCTCTTAGCTTCTGAGGAGAGAGAGCTCTCATGCTCTTTTTCTGCTCTGTCTGTATAATTCCCGGCAGTAACAAATTTGAGATCAGCACTGATCCATGATTCCCAATTTCAAACTGTACCAAATCCATCTTTTCAAGTATTTTCACTTTGTGCAGCACATTCCCTATTATAGTACAGAAATATAAAGCCCCCACAATGTAAGTAGAGAAAAACACCAAGTACAAGCAGCCATTCTCCTTGTACCATTCTGGAAAAAAAACCCACTTCTTTCTCTAAACAGCTTCAAGGATTTCTGTTTGTTTATAGGCATGCTCTCCTCTTCCTGGAGGCATGAAAAATCCTTCCTTATGCATATGGCACGATAGCACACAGCCTGTCTCTACCTTATTCTGTTTGGAGTGGGAGATGAGCAAAACTGAACCTCATGAGATTCTCTCTTTCCGAATTATTCTCCATATCCCCATCCTTTTATTTTAAACACAGTCTAACAGCTTGTATTTTGTACCAACACTGAGTACAAATCTGTTCATGATTTCCTTCCCACACCCTCCCTCTGCCTCAGTGGAGTAAGTCCACATCACTTATACACTTGATAGGTTCTCAGAGTAGCTTCTGTTGTTCCTTTCAGTGTGCATTTCCTAGCACCTGTCTGCAGCAAATTTCATGTGTCAAAAGGCTGTCCCATTGCCTTGTTTCGTTCAAGTGTGAGATGCCTCTGAAGGACCTAAATCTTCCCTAACTGCTCTCACCAGCACATTTTCCCACCTCACAGTTCACCTCTTTTCTAGAAGTTTCATAATTGTATTGATTGGCACTATTTCCAGTACTGCTCCTAGGGGCAGCTGACTATTTTTACTTCCTTCAAAGCTGAAAAAAAGCCAGTCATTTATTTCTGCTTTGCTGCTTTCCCTCAAATCAATGATGCAATTTTCGCTCTCACCTGTGAATAGACCTCTCTCCTAGAAGAACTCCACAAAGCTTTCCTGAAGCTCCAAATAAAAGCATGGTATCAATAGCCTTTTAGCCAGTACCCTGCTGCTTCCCAGACACAATTTTCAGGATTCTCTCCCAGAAGGAAGTGCTAAGCAAATAGTTATGCAAGCTCAGGCCTGGAAAACAGTAATGTTCTCCCTTTCACTCCCTCAATGTGAGTGGGAGCAGTGAGGCAAACACTTCCCTCACTCCCTTTCCTGCTCCACATTGTCCCCAGTGCTTTATCAGGTACCAACCTCTTCCTTTCCCTTCCTTCACTCAAAGAAATAGAAAAAAAAGAGAAAGATATCCACAGCTTCATCCACTCCCACTGCCCACCAAATATAATCCTAAAAGGAGACAGCATCAGGCAGACAGGAATCCAGCTCAAGTGTTTTAAACCATGATGGATCTTCTCTGAGACACTCTGTACTTTCTCCTGTCATCTCCTGCTCTAGGATTTGACAGACCAAATCCCACTGACCTTAGGAGATCTGCCAAAAACCTTCACCTGAGGTGGTACAGATGCAGACCCACAATACAGAAGGAATACACATCAGTCTAGAGAATTAATTTATTTGTTGCTGAACAAGAAAACTTTGAAAAAAAAAATTAAACCCCCTCAATCCAACTAATCCAAATTCCATCACATGTACAGGCTCCTAGAAGTGCATGACTGTTAAGCACATACAGTTCAAGATACAAATTGTATGTGTTAGTTAGAAGAGACAATACATCATATTCTTACTGAAAAAACACATGGAGAAAATCCCCTGACGTTTGACTTACTTCAGTATTTCTACTGCTGTGGAAACAACTTACTCAAAGGACTCAACCAGTTTTTGTAAAGAAAGGAAACAGGAAGGGGGGGATGGAGAGATGTGCCAAGGATTTCAGGGGCAAAGTGGCATTCAGACCTTAACCTCTATAAAAGGGGGGACAAGGACAATCAGAACAGGAGGGATAAGTGTTAATAAAATGGCCCAAGGGTTAATAAAAACTCACAGCTCAGGCAGCCAAAACCACCATGAACATCTGAACCTACCCCTCACTTATTTTCTTAGTCATTGCAGTGTTATTTTGCTCTCAGTGCTCTTTTCTGCTTGAGAAATGTTTTTAGTTAAATTCAGTGTGACTTTGGGGTTGCAAAGGAGCAGGAGGCTACAGCAAGAGCCCCTTTCAGTAGTATATGCTTCATCCAGGACAAGTGAAAAGAGGGTCTGTGGAAAAAAGAGAATATTTCACCTACCTTTGAATGCTGGGCACTGAGCCAAATCAACCTTCCCCTCCCAGTGCTTTTCTTTGGGGAAGCAATACACGTGGCAGATTAAATCTATCTAGTGGATTATCTCTTAATCCATACAGACTTTTATTTTTTGATCTAAGCAGATATTAAAGCCAATCTTTCAGCTGCTTTGATTCAAGCTTTCACTTTGTCTTGTCCCCCTGAAATCTTTTTGCCCTCAAGCCCTCTGCACTTCACCCCCAACTTAGATCTTGTTTCTCCTCTGTCCTAAAGCCCTCATGCTGCTGCCTTAAGCTTCTCTCCATTTTACAGGCAATTTTCTCCAACACCCACAGCAAATTCCAGGAATATTTCCTCTCTACTCCTGGGAGCCTCTTGAGGGCCTCTCTTGCTGGCTCACTATCCTCTGTCCCATCTGCAAAAATCAGATAATTTCCTCTTATTCCCTTTAACTCCTCTGATAAATCTCACAATCAGGTGAGATTCAGGTGGCTACTGTAAGATCTCCTCTGCTGTGTCTATTTGTGATGGAAAAATTTATACTGTTTTCTTACTCCCATAGGAAAAAGATTTGAGGCATTAGGAATCTGGCTTCCAGGACAGTTGTAAGCGCTGGCAATAATGCTACATTTGTATGCAAGTCTCCAAGCACTCCACAGTGTCAACCAAAAAAACCAGTGATTTTTATCATCTACATTTGCTAGGAATCAGAGAGCATCAGAAAAAAAGTTTAGAATCAGGGAAGGTTTAAAGACAGGCTGACAGATTCCCAGAGAGGTGGCTGAGAAAGACAGAATTCAAGGAATTCAAGCTGTAAGGAAGCATCACAGCAGAGGACACCCTTTGCTCTCCGTGTTGAACATACATGTCACCTGGAAGTGACAGGGATGACAAAACTTCTGAAGTGGGAGAGAGACTAGGCAAGCTGCACACCAAGGTGAACAAGAAAGGTTAGGCAACAGAGGCTGGAGCAAACCTCTCCAGAATAGCAAAGAACTCCAATTTCATGTCTGGAGTACAAAAGTAAGCGATCAACCAAGGAGAAAGAACATTACAGAGCAGAATGAGAAATGAAGTTGCACAGGAGGATAAGGCAGACGAAGTATTAAATTACTTTTCCTTAAATGAGGGCTGTACGCATGACAGCAAACCAGGCTTCTGGTCACCTCCCAGCCCAAGCTCCAAGCTTGAGAGACAGCAGGGGGATGCTTGGCATTGCTGTTCTAAACTTCAGGGTACATATAGTAAATTTATTCTATAAAACCTTGGCTTCTTGCCTGAAAGTCAAGCCGCCCTTTTTTTTTTTTTTTTTTAAATGAAGTGTGCTTTTATTAAATTCCTCCCTTTCTGCAGGAGGCTTGGATAAGAAGGAATGGAGTTTATGGTTCTTGTATTTTATTTTATTCCCAGGCTCTCCAAGCAGCAGGAGCAGGGTAACAAGGGAAGAAAACAGTGTCAAAAATGAACACTGTGAGAAGCCCACTCCCTACTCCCACATAATGCTTCTACCCCAGAAGCTAGCAACATCTCAGAATCGAGATGGGGAGAGCAAAGCAAAGGCTGCTAAGACATTTGTGGTTTACAGTGATCCAGGGAAGGATTCAAAACCAGCTCACAAAGCCAATTCACCCCAAAAGTTTGAAAGGCAAAAAGGAAAAAGACATACTCTTACAAAGAGCTAGGCACGTTCAACCACTCATTGAAAGATCAACTTGTTTGCTTTCTGCTCTTCTCTCTCCATATTTAAGCAGTTTTTAAAGTCTCCTTGTCTGAGTAAGTGTAATCAGAAACTGTCATCATACGCCGTCTCTGACAGAAAGAAATCCCAAGTGAGGCTGTGTAATCAACGTTCCTTCCTCCATTAAGGGTTTGGGTATTATACTAATTAATGTTTATCTCCCTTTGATTGCTCCTCGAGCCTGATTTGCAGGTGCTTTTGCATATTGCCCCGCTCCTGTGATGCTGAATGGCTTTGCAGATTGGAGTGTGATCAAGGTTGCCAGGTTATCCTCAGCAGGATCTGGCATACATCACTCTCCACAGGTCATGTTCTCACACAAAAACCATTTCATTTTGATTTTTAAGCTTTCATTTCAAAAGGCACTCGTGCTACTGTGAATTAAGTTTATGTAAAACTGGAAACTTAGAATTTTGACCTATCAACACAGCACCCTCCTCCTTCTTCCCCTGCAGCTTGTTCTCCTCTCCAGAAAAGCAGCTTCTCTTTTTTCCTTCACAGAAAAAGGTCACAGGCAAGTTCCTCCTTAACCTTCCAATCTTTTTACTTGCCTCCCACCACTGACTGATCTAAAAACAGACGTGCTTTTGGTTTTTTTAGAAGAAATGTATACTAAATAGAAAGTCTGTGTATACTAAGCAGCAAGTCTGTGTTTGCAAATAAAGCATACCATTAAATCTTAAACTCTACAGGCTCCTTTTGGTCAAACTACTTCTCCATTAGTGGAGTTAATATTCATCTACAACACAGGTTCTACCATCACAGTGACAAACTTTTGGGAAAGATGACTTTAAGAACTCCATTACTTCTAAAAGAAGCAATGGAAAAATGGTTCTTTACCAGTACTGCTGGAGTTCTGCAGGTGACCTTTTGAGTTCCTCCCTTGGCAGTGGAATTGCTTCCCAAAGCAGCAGCCACAGGAAAAGTCTCGAGATATTAGGCAGCTGATGATATTCAGCATAGAATCTCAGAATAATTTGGGTCGGAAGGGACCTTTAAAGGCCACCTAGTCCAATCCCCTGCAGCGAGCAGGGACATCTTCAGATGACCAAGCTGGTCAGAGCCTTGGCCAACCTGGCCTTGAATACTCTGAGCAACCTGTTCTGGTGTTTCACCAGCCTCATCACAGAACATATCTTCATTAAATTTAGTCTGAATCTACCTTAAGTGCTTCCAGTTTTGTTTTTCTTCTTTTTTTTTTTTTTAATCACTTGTGAAAGGACAGCTAATCCTGTTTGGACAGAATTTTACAAGCCTGTCAAAAGTAAATGTTGTTTCCATGTTGCTTGAATAGGTCTTATTTGGCAGATAGCTTGAGAAAGTGTTTTGGCACCTTGTAACCTCAAATTAATCAACTGTGTGTACACAAACATTAGGTTTCTCTTTCTCCCATCAAAGCTCCATTCTCAGACCAGCCAAAAGATCTTCCTCCCTGTCCCCAGTGAAAAGAAAATATGTATCACTACAGAGTCACAAGAAACATAAGCAGTGGAGAAATGCCCAGGTGACCCTGTGGTGAACTGTATCTGGGGTAGGGAGAGCTAATGCCTTTAAAAAGATCTCAGATTCCTCTGCATCACTGAGGGTATTGTGTATGATTCTACACAATGTTTCTGCTACATGGCTCACTCTTAATCAACATTACACTCCAGTTTCCTATCAGCAAGAATTTCAGGAGACAGATCAGCCTCGACTGAAATATCTGATCTCTGCCCTCTCCCAGGTGGGGCTGCAAGAGAAATTCATAATCCACCAGCCAGAAATGCTGTTTCTTCTGAGCTTCACCTGAAGACAGCAACAGGAGTTGAGCTGACAAGCAGCCACCCCAGCCCTTTTAGCCTGTGCCTCACTTGAGCCAAAGATCCATCACCGTGGTCATGGGGGAGGAATGAAATTTGCAGAGCCTTCCTCCCCCCTGGCCAGGCAGCCAGGAAGTTACTCTTTATTCCTAGCTTTCCCTCATACCTTCCAAGTCATTTTAAATCAGTTTTCTTGACCAAGGTAAGTAGTACCAGTCACACAAGTGTGCTAAGAACCAATTTAGTGATCATCCCTACAGGTCTTGCCAGAAAGGCTGAACAGATCAGGAAAGCTGAGCTCCCAACTCTGTTGGGATGGAAGTTTTTTATATCATGACAGCACATAGCACAAACACTGCTCTCAGTCTGCTGATCTCACCAAAACAAGCCATTGTCATCAAGAATAAGAATACTAATCAAAACACGCCCGCCTCCAGGGCAGAAAATGATTCCTGGTGATAGGAGTTCACACACTCATCGTTCTCCAAGAAAAGCACTGCTTTTCTTTGCATTTAATCAAATATCCTTAGAACTTCATAGCTTTTCACCCAAAGATCTCGAAGCAATTTCCAAGTGTTAATTAAGTCTCAGTTGCTTGTGAACCCAAGAGTGGAATCATTTGTCCCCTGGAACAAAGAAAACCTAGGAAAATTCACAGCACAGTCTCAGCAGATCAGATTTTCAGTCCATAATTCACTAACTTGAACAACTTTGCATTAATTCATAGGAGTTAGCACACACCTTTCAGTAGTTGCTTAATTTTCCATTTTATTGAGTTTAAGGCCACCTGTGCAAGTTATTCTGCCTTTTTCAGTGCCTCCCCATTGCCAAATCCACCCCATTAAAGCTCTCCAGAATAAACTACAACCAGCAAGGACTGACACAAAACACTGACCATTCTCTCACCACCACCATTTCTTTCTTGGGATCCAAAATGTAGCCTCCACCCACATTTAAGACACGTGTTTACAAGCAAAAGGTTTTTGCATCGACTTTAAATTTTCTCCACTTCCAAGCAGCTGATGGTGAAATTTGACTTGCAGACCACAAGCTGAACCCTTCAGTCCTCTTTTCAACACTGCATATTTAAGAGCTATCATTTACAAGCTAGTGCTTACTCTATAAAAACTGCTGTCCTGCAGAACTGGACTTGAATATTCAGGAGAAGGAAAGCCTAAATGAGAAGAAGGACATGCTACCACGAAATAGTCTGTTTCAAAGGTCAGATCCTTGGTAAACGATCATTTGTAATCAGATCCTTGGCAAATGACCAAACTAAAATTTGAAGCATGACTTGGGGTATCCAGGGCCTTTTGTTTCACACTCCATACTACGTGGCTGCTCATCATGTTTGTTGCAGTGATCGTTGCACTTTCAACAGCTTCTAGGTCCTTCTACTCATCCTTCAGTTAGATACTTCTGCCCATGCAAACATTGATTTTTGCTGCTGCTTCTCTGCAATGACCTTGTCCAGCATCCTGGGAGGACAAGTGTCGATTCCCCAAAATTTTGCTACAATTAAAACAAGTCCAAGCACATAAGATACACTTTCTCAGAAACAGTTACCAGCCCTTTGCCAGTTACAAAAGCTCCTTGCTAACTTAAGATTCTCCCTTTCTCTCCCTTGCTTTTAAATTCAACTTCTCTCAACAGATCTTCCTTTTTCAAAACAGGCCTCCTTCTCTTAAAGGAAAGATTTCTTTACATATTTTTTTGCAAATGTTCTTTATTTCATAATATTTACTCTTCAGAAACAGAGGTTGTTTAGTGTTACGTCTTCATTTTCCTACAATCAATTGCAGTCACACTCAAATCTCAAAAGGCACCTTCTATGATATACCCATCAACAAGCTAATTTGACTGTAAGTGCTTCTTCAACAAATTAGAACAACTCTTGATGACACCTTATCCATCTAACACCTTTCCTGAGTGATTACAGCACGACTGTCTCCAAAAGCACTGCTCTGTCTCAACTGTCAGTTGCATTTACACCTAAATCTTATAACCTTCCCCATTTGCAAAAATCAGTGACAGCACCACAGCAAGTCAGAGAGAAGCACCATGGAAAGGGAATTTAATCCTCCAGTCAAGTGTGAAGAACAGACCTTTGGCACTGGTGTTCCTCCCCCAGCTCTCCCCTCATTTTGCACACTCCCACTTCCACAGCAGTGAGCCTGTAATACACATTTCAAGCCACTCAGTGTTATTTTCCAGACAGTTTTCTCCACGCTACATCCCTAATGGAAGTCATGCCTGTAAAACAAAATGACTTATTTGAATCTCTTCTTCCAGGGCTGACTGAATACACAAAAGTCATCCATAGGAACAGAAAATTACTCCAACACATGTGTGAGTCTCCAGTGTCTGAAGCTGGTTGAGAAGGTAGAGCTATCAGTTTGGGTAATAAATAAATAACATGGCAGTTATGTCAAGAACATTGGGAGTGGGAGAATCCCACAGTATTGCTGAAAATGTGGGCTAAGAAACAAGGGAACGCTTCTGCTGTGAGGCACACACTGATTTGTTGCTATGATCTGCTTCTCCTTGCCTGTTTTCAGAGAGTAACAGCCACAGCCATTTTTGGTCAAGGACTGAGGGGCAAAGGAATGACTCTCTGGATGGGGAAGTTCATAATATCTTTGCCAAAACCCTCTTAATTAACTGAGATTTATCGCTGGACAAAATTAGCTCACAAGAACCTGAAAGCTGCTGCTCAATATTGAATTTTCTCCAACAAGGCACAGAGTACAAACAAGAGACTTCCCTGTCAGGATTAAAAAAAGCACAAACTAAAATAAATCAACAATTCATATGTACCGAAATTACCTTACTTTCTCCTTAGTGTTTGCCTTTCCTATTGCACATGCCATCTGTTTGGATCAAACTGTCTCATATTTCCACAAGATATTCCACTACCACTGTAAGAATAGAAAGAATCTTCTCAAGAGCTCCATTAAGTCTGAAATTGTCGTGTGCCTCCTTTTGCTTAGAAGCTTTGAGACCAATTCCAGAAGTAGGAGGGCATCTCTCCTGCAATTTTGCACAGATCAGATCCCACAAAATCTTAAGGATTTTTGCAGCATCCAGAAGGAGTTGTGACCTGGTCTCTTGCAGAACAGTCACTCTTTCTGATGGTGTAGCATGCCAGCAACCCCCAACCTTCCAGGCATGTTGATGTCACCCTCATGTCACCTCCTAAAGTCTCCTTCCTACAGTCTGGGAACCTCTCTGAAGCTACATCTTTACAAGCTGTCAAAGTTAGCTTCCAGAGGATCATGGCAGCCAAAACAAATGAATGGTGCCTTACAAAGTGTGTGCTACACTTAAAAGGAAAATAAATCCACATTACTTAGACATACATCTACAAGAATAACAACTATCTGCAGGCAAAATGTCTTCACTGTACTCCACTTCCTCATGTCTGCAGGATGTTCCACTCACTCTTTACTCACTACTTCTGCTTAATCTTCCTGGCAGCAAATGACTGCTCCTCCAGCCTCTCAAGAGAGGTACCTGAAACTGAACCAGACCTAGCATCCTCTTTCAGATAACCTCTGGGACAACTTCAAAGTGACATGAGGCACCTTTTTGTAAAACAAGAGTCATAACACTCAAATTAAAATTGATTTTCTGAGTGTCTTGGTGCAAGCTCACCTGCATGGTGAGCTGTCCCAGTGCACAGCTCTCTCCCTGGAAAGAGCCAAGCCTTGCAGGCAGCAGAGGAACCAACACAATGCAGTGTCCAAGCTGCATCCCAGAGCCCCGTGGCACAACACAGCACAGCCTGCAGCAAGACTCTTCTTGGCAAGTTTCCTTTCCACAGACCTCCTGAATTAAATACATTTACACTGATATATTCATTCCCTCACTTCCATTATTGATCATCATGACTAATCACAGTAGTAAGTTTAAAACAAGGAGGGCTTTAAAACACCCAAATGCACCTTATGATTAAGATTTTGTCTGCATTTTCGATTTCAGGACTACTCAGCTCTGCTCTTGTTCTAAACATCCCTCAAGATTCTGCTGCCCAGCCAGCTCCTCCTTACCTTCCTTATCACACCATTACCAGATTTCTTCCTCACCCCAACAGCTTTTCCACAGTGCTTTTGTTTTCCAGCTACAGTTTTCGGAAGTGCAGGTCTCAGTTAAACTTTTGTTTAACATTAAAGTCTTTTTCAAATATGTAATATAAAATCAGTTTGAATCCAACTGGGGAAGAAACAGTGCTAAACATTGGTTTAGCAAAATATTATCCCAGACAAGCAAAAGACACTGAATAAAGATTTTTAAAAATATCAACCAGAAATTCTTCTATAAACTGAATAAAAGAAGTGCAAGGATGAGAAATTTTGTACACTGGACAACTTGGGGTTGGATCCCAGCAAAGGAAAACAGGATCTTGATAACAACATTCCAATCCCAAGTATTTGATTCCTTTCTACTGCTGTAACACTCCATGAGATAACTTGCAAAAGCAATTTTCCACAAATCTATTACTCAAAAGTGAACACTTTGAATAGCAAACTGACAACACTAGAGATTATTAACATTTCCTGCCAACACAAACTCCTCAGAAACTGAGAAATCCCAAAGGACAAACCTACCTAACTAGCGGGGCATATCAGGAAATCTAAAACCGTCATCTATTTCAAGTACTTATCACAACAACATTCCAGTAAAATATTCCACAGCACATGATTCCAACACAAGCTCCCACCCAGAAAATGCTGGTAATGAGAAAACAAATAGATGAAAGACTACTGTTAATTGAGTGTTTAAATTTGTTGTCCCACCTCCTGTGACCAAAAATCCTTCTTAAAAGTCTAGGAGTTAAACTCCAAGAGATATTACATCAGATTGGCTATGTCAGAATATTTCTGTTTTAAGCAGTAATGGTATGCTGTCCAAAGCTGGGGGATGCTCTGGGTCTCAGCCACAGTGCACTTGTGGTTTTGCACCTGCACATCCCTTGATTGTCTAGGAACTAACAAACCCTACAGTGTCTCATTCACCAAGTACCTTGCCACAGTTAAACTTAAGAGCAATTAGGCTTCTTTGAGAATGACTAGAAAGAGGTTGGCAGACTTGTCACACGGGTTATTTCCCAAATTGCCCAAAAAGGGGCGAAGAGGAGGAAAGCTCCTTTTATTTTCTTCTAATTCCCTAAATGGAAAGGTGTCTTTCTTGAGTCACCTTGACACATTCATTTCAAAAATTCATACTCAATTGTCATGTCAGCAACAATTCTGAGCAGAAACTTTGACTAGCTAAAATGAAAACAAAGATCTAATTGTGGAAATTTTCCTTTTTTCAGAGAGTCAGAGACACTTTCGCTCCACCTTCAACAAACTACAGATTGGCTTGCCACTCTCAAAAACACTGTAGCGATCCAACTGTTCCCACAAAACAACCTCAGAACATCTGTAGTGCTGAAGTAATGAGTTTGACACACTCAGCCAAGTCTCCCACAGTGAACAAGCTTCCTCTCCATCAACACTGCAAGCTGCTGTTTTGCAGATCAGAACAGTCAGCTTCCCCAGATAAGGCAGCTCCTTCCTGGAAATGGAAGATGGAGCTGCCTTATCTCAGAAAAGGGAAGATAAAAGGTCACTCTTCACTAAGTGGCAAAGTTCTCACCTTGAATGCTTTGCCCCTTGATTGACATGGAACAACCAAGGTCATGGAACTTCTAATCAGATGCCTGCATAATTACTAAATCGCTATTAATTATATCAGAGAGCCAAGACCTCAGAGGAAAGGCAAAGCAAACAAAGAACCCAATGAAGCCTCCTCTGTTGTTGGAGAAAATTGGTAATTAAAAGTCATGAGTGCACCAAAGAGTGAGGGAACAGCATCACAGTCACTGCTCAGTACTCAGGAGTGACTTGCATACAAAGCAGCAGGCTTGTCTCCCCAGGGAAATTACAGGGAACTATATTAGACAGCAGTGAGGAGAGAAAAAAGAGACAGAGAAAGAACAACTCCTGTATCATCAACAACTTTTTTTACCCCACAGAGAGGGACAGCACTGCCAACCAGCCCCAAGTCTGAGAGTTGTCCCACATGTTTATGACAGCTCTAGAAAGCCTTCTCCCAGCCTTAGATCATGAAGTGTTCCCCTACTGCAAAGAGCACAAAAGAAGGAGACCTTGTGTTCAACCTAATCCAGCCCACACAGCCCTTGCCCAAACAAACCATTCCAGTGGAAAGCCTTTATTTCCCCCAATGACCCTCAAAGAGCTCAACCTTACTGACTGCTCCTTCCCCAGAGGCTGCCCTATAAAGTATCACTATCAAAAACCAAAGAACTTCTATCTACCCTTTAAAAACCCTCCAAAACTCACAAAAAGACAGAACGTCATGATGCTGCTCACACCACGACAAATTAAACTAGATAGTCATGAGACCTGCTGAAAGCCAGGCATGTGCTTTTGCAAATTAGACTGTGAGAAGATAAAGGCTGCTCTGTTTCCATACCAGTGATACTCCAAACCATCTTAGAGCACTGAGATGCTGAAGATGGCCCTGTATGGAAAAAAGCACATTATCTACCATCATTTGCAAGCAAACACAAGAATCTCTCTAATCTCCTCAGTCTTATAGATCCAATCCTAAAGATAATCATATGCAAGAGGTGCCAAGTATGGACCAAATCCTTGAAGAGATGGGCTTAGATGGATTAGGATACTGTGGCAAGAAACTCAATCTCATGCACTCAGCCCTTCCAACACACAAAAAGGGAAGTGCAAAACACCAGAAGCCCACAGAGAACAGTTTGTACGTCCCAGAGATCTGAACAAAGAGGCTTTTTCTACCTCACTGCTTCAAGTACAATGACTCAAAAAGACATATCTTCAACATAGTCTAAATAACAAAGCCTCTCCTTTAATACATGAGCAAGAAGGAATAAAGGATAAGTGCACCAGAAGCAGTAATGCAATTTGTGGAAGTCTGCCACTGAATAAAAAATTAATAACCAACAATCTCTGGCTAACTGCAGCCATTTCATTATGCTTAACTCTGACAGGCTCAAATCTAATAAACTCGTATCGAAGTGCATCTGGTCCTCTCTTATCCCTTTTCTAAACTTCCATTGCTTACCAACACAATGCCCTTTCACTGCTGCAACCTTATCACAGCACTCTTGTTTTGTAAAGCTGAAAAATGAGCACCCAACCCCCCAGGAGAGCACTTTACCTGTTGAAGATATCGCCTGATACCTTTTGCAGATACTGAAGTGCATCTGCCACCTGCTGCACAGCCTCCTCCCTGCGTAGGTCTGGCTGGATCAGGGGCACTGAGTATGGCTGCCCTTCCAAAAAGTGCTTCTGGGCTACTGTGGCCATTGTACCTAAAGGAAAGAACAAATAGGTCATTACAGTAAACATGCTGCCATTTTATCACAGCAGTTATTCAGGGACTTCTATCTTCTGCTCCACTAATTATTTTAGGAAAGCGTTTGCCACAGAATTGGTGTGCTGAGGAGAAAGGCATAAGTAGTGAGGTTGACATATTGGATTTTTAATAAATTCAAGGCAGCTGCAGTGAGGTGGGAGCCTCTTGCTTATCTGAATGTTCTTGGGAACCATAATTTTATTTTAGCATGCTACTTAACAAATCTCTGCTCAGTACTGTGCTGAAAACAAAGACCACACTTAGAAGCAAAGTCAGTTCAGGGTGGCAATAAGAGTCGTCAGAAACCACCCTGTGCCCTCCTCCTTTTCCACATATTCCATGTGGATATATTTCAGGCCAGCCAACCCCACTAGTAAAAGGCAGTATTTCATCTTACATGTCTGCTCCAAGAAACACACCGTCAGTCCCTTCCAAGAACAGCAGGCATGAAATTACAGGGCATGCATGTGCTCACACCCCCTTGCTCCAAGTAGGTTAATGAGAGTTCTTCCATTCTGAGATTCCCAGGAGCTGTTTGTTGCTTCTGGTGACTGGATTTGTCCTTAGTAACTATCTTGAAAGAAGCCTCCTTGTTTTGGAAGCCTTTCACATCTCAAACCTCACCAGTCACCGAAATGTTTCAGATGTGTGCAACGTTAGAGAGGTCTTCACACATTCTTTCAATTCCATATCTAGCTTCACAAAATGAAGAGGTAACACCTTAGATTTGTCTGCAGCCATTTCTGGAGATTTAAGAAACACCATCTACCCTGTCCAAATTCGACCTTTGAGATGATACAACAGTAGGATAGGAAAAGCTTTGTGTACATGAGACGTGGCTGTTATTTGAAGGGTGTTCTTTTGGGATGTGGGATTGTTTTGGGTTTTTTTTTGGTGGGGATGTTTAGTAATGAATCATATGAGATGTAAGGACACGTAGAAGCCTTTCCACAGTTAACAAATTTGCAAGATCAAGCCCATCCATTAGAGCAGGCTCTGCTGCCAGTCTAGGAAGCCTAGACCTATTCTGTTTCATTTCATGCATCACTGGCAGCCAGACTCTGTATCCGCACTCTTTAGCGGCAATGTTTGCACACTGATTAGTCTTCTTGACTGGGCCTACTCAGCAGACAGGAAATTATTATTTAGAGCTGTAAAGCATACAAGTTAATCTGAGAGGAGTACAGCTAATTTTGAGACAGCAGTTTTTGATCTGCTGACCACAATCAAGCTTGAATCCTTTTCCTTTCAAACCTACGATTTGACTGTCACAGAGAACAAAGCAATCAGATAACACAGCAAGGACGTGGTTAGGAGCTGCTCTGGCCCCAGCAGCAAAAGGAGTTTGTGATCCTCCCTGCCACTGGTCACAGCTCTGCTGTTGCATCAGTGCTGCTGATGTTTGGGATGCCTATTTTTAACTCAAATCAGTTCAATGACCCAATTTACTGCAGCCAGATAAACAGCTGTAATTGCCCAGTCATGAAGCATAGTGGGAAGCAGGGGCAAGAAGGAAACTTCTTAAATTTGCTTCATTATCAAAACCATTCCTGTGTAAAGGTAATCCTGAGAAAGCCAAGCTTTTCACCTCTTGAGGCCAGATGAGATTATACAGCCCCAATATGATTACTCTGACCAACCCTAATTCTCCAAGTGACCTTTCTAAAACCAAGCTCAGTCCAGCTGCTGACTGACAGATGCTCACACTCAGGAACAGTGTGCCTCTAGCTACTCCAAAACCATTTCTTTCCCTGCAGAGAGAAGCTCCAGACTGCATTAAAAAAAAAAAACAAAACAACAAAAACAAACCAAAAAACTGCTGCATATTAGAAATATATCAATTCTTCCACCCTATCCAATGGGTGCCAAGCCATCATGTAACATAAACAACAAAGGTGCAAATAAACTGCTTATGTCTTACATATGGAAGGGACTTCCAGCAAAGCAACAAACTGGTTCCAGTATCACTCCAGAATCTTACACAGGGAGCTGGTGTGTTTCAGCAGGAAGTACAGCATGCTGGAATGATGACAGGCGGCATGAAATCCTCTGATGCTACAGTGAGAAATGGACACACGTGCCCAAAGCAAGTATGAGTCACAAGAGCAGATGTCAGATCACCCAAGAGACTTAATCATTAGTGCTGTGACCACCAATGGGTCACACAAGGAAGAAGAAACAGCAACACAGAGCTTCATTTTTTTGTGATCAAAGAGGCTCTGGAAAAGAGCTGCAGCATCTGGGGGCCCAGCCATTCTTTATTCCATTATTTTTTCTATGTCAACTTTCATGATCAAGACAAATATGCTCCGGTGTTATATAACAACCTCATTTAGTTCATTAAAGTAAACCAAAGAGAAGAAGGTTGTTTTCTCACTGCACCACCTGCTTCCAAGTGCTGTGTCCTGATTTGGAAGCTCTGACTAGAGCTACTGACTGCTCAGATTTGCCCTTCTGCCTTAAGCTGTCTGTGCCTTTCACCTCAGGCAAGCTGGCCCAAAGCTCCTCAGGGCTGGTGGCTGTCCCTCTGCACTCAAAGCTGCTCTCAGTTCCAACACTCACACTGGCAAAAGCTCCAGCAGGAGTGGGAAACACAGAATCAGGAGGGGGAAACACAGAATCAGTCTCCACCAGACTGTCTCGCCTTTCCAGAAGACTTAAACCAGGACAGACACAGGCAGAGCACTCCAGGGTTTTCAGGCATTTGGAACCAACTGTTCACCCATCAGAGCCAAGTCTAATACTCTGAGGGATATGTGGAGATTTGCAGCTCTGCACCTGGAAAAGGAAGTACACAATTCACTGCTCTGGATAGCTAGAGAAACACTCCACCTACTTGGCTCACCTCTTGGGTTTACATCTCCCTTTCTGCATAAGAATAAAACTTCTTACATTAAGGCTAAGCCCAAGAGAACTTGTTACAGAGTAAAGAGAGTTTGTGAAAGAAGCAACTTCCCCAAGTTCTTTAGAAAATATTGCTCTGTGGAGGATTGACCACTGGGATGATTATCTACAAGCAAAAAATCCCCACAACATTAAAATATCTGAGATTTTCAAAGGAACGTAGACAAAGGCAATATTAAGAAAATAGCTGGGCTGTCCTCAACACAGGCAGAATGTAAAGCTATCTACAAGCACTTACCAGATGTGTACTTTGCTGTGAAAATAAAGGGGAAATAACACAAGCCATCAACAATACCTGCTTTCCTAACATGCTTCAAGAAACTAAAGAGAGGGCTCAGGGGAGAAGAGGGATTACATACTTTGAAAAAAATCAGTGTGCATACTTCAAAGCTACAAGGGCTGCTTTAGCAATTACTGTGCTGCTGCTTCTGTCACTGCACTGGAAAGGCAGCAAGAACCAGAAGCCTTTAATTCCCACAGGCACTAACATCTCCAAAAAGAAGTAACAGGCTATCTCTAACCTTATGTCTCTCTTTTGTAGGATCCTAACAGAAGATCAATGCCTTGTGTGAAGACACAGAGATCAGCAATATGCAAAAAATACAGGTCTGCATATCCCTCAGCACAATGCACTACCCCACTACCACCAGTATGGCTCCACAGTGGGAACAGGCCAAGCCACAAATTAATTACAGCTTAGGATTCAACACTCAAAAGATGGAGTAGACAGGCTCTGGGTACAGTTTATCAGAAAGTGTTGTCTTTCTACAGACAGATAGAGGAGAGTCACATTCATAACTTGGGTAACTGTGAGAAGTCATCCTAAATTCCTCCTTGAAAGTAATTTCTTACATGTAATACTTTCTGCCATGTTTACCTGGACAAGCACTGTCCCATGGTCAAATCTGCTGGCACATTCAAGTCATACCTTGATGCTGCTGGAGGCTTGCCTAGAGGCTATCCCAACAAAGTATCAGAATTAAATCCTCCAAGGAAAAAATCAGAATTATTTAAATAGATCATTATCTCACCTTGCCCTCCACAGACAAAGCATGCTCCTATGAGTTTAATAGCTGCAAAGACACAAAACTGCATTTAAAAAAGAGACTTGAAATGCTAGAAAAGCAAAACATGTGATTGCATATGCTCCTCCCGCTCAGGGGCAGGATCAAGCAGTGTGTGCACATACACTCACACAGATGTAGACACTGAAACAAAAGCTAGAAATTGCTCAAATGCAGCAAGAGCCTACATATAAATCCTTTTACTGTGCAGCAATTGTTCTGCCCTGTCTTGACATTCACAGGAGGGGATGAAATTTAGTCCTCCAGCAGAGCACACAAGAGGTAACTATCCTGGATAGAACAGGATGCATTTCCAGCAGTGAGATGAGCGCTTCACCACAGTCCCCGTGCTAATCCAACTTTACCTTATTTTTGGGGAAGCAAGGTGGGGGGGGAGGAGAGAAGCACTTTGATAAGTTAAGAGGATGAAAAGTCTATTTATATTTTTTAATTAACCACGTTCTACAGTGTTATTAAGCAGCAATCAAAGATGCAGATGCTACTGATTTGATTGGCAAGAAGTATACTGTGCTGAATATTAAGGAACTCTGCCCCTATAAATAGGTCTAATCACCATCTGAAGGCTGCAAGGCAGTGATGAAAGAAAGCATTAATAAGACCCTAATTAAGCTCTATAGCAGGCTGTGCTGCACCAGGGTGCTCATGTTACTAGATGTCTCTTATAGCACCACCCTCAAACTCCAGGGTAGATGTTACTGCTTTGGTCTCAAGACCTCGAGTAGCTATTTTTGACAAAACTATGAAGACTGGGGTTTCTCCATCTTTGGAGTGCCTGACATCATCTGGGATTTTGTCTCCCAGTGCTATTTCTGCGACAAAAAGGCTTTCCTTTCCAGCTGTTCCACCCTGCCCACTCTCAAGGAGTGAATTAAACTGAGCAGCTGGAGTTCCCCAGATACAGAAACTGGCAACAGGGCAGGACAGTGGAAAGCTTTAGAAGCCATCATTCTTCCAACTTAGATTCATTGGTTTGTCACATGCTGCCCTATTCCATTCAGGCTTAAGAGAAAGAGTCAAAATTTGTGATCTCAGAGCCCAGCTTTACAATAGCACATCACAACTCCTTGGCAAATTGCAAAATACCTGACATTTAGAGATGGATCAGGTACAAACAAATTATATTAACTCTCCAGAAGAGAGAATGCTATTACATAATTTATTTTTTTTAGAGAATCTGAAAAGTAGAGCCTTGAAAGAATTTAGAGGAATTCAATCCTGCCAGTTCCATAAGCTCAGATTCCCTCTAAGCCACTGCTATCTTCAGGACAATATTTCCCCTCAACATAAAGCTGTTTTGTGAAGCACAGGCAGCCTCCCTCCCTCAGTGTGCTGAGAAAGCCCTGTCCTCTAAGCACAGGCTGCAATTGATTTCCTCCAGCTGGATATATAAAGTTCATTTTGACAGACAGATGTTGATATCTAAAGTTAATCAGATAATCCCCTCTGTGGCTGCCACCTTTGGCTCTCATCAGTAATGGAGACAATCAAAGGCTCTAATGAACAATTGATCAGATTCTAGGGCAGCCACATACATCTGACCACAAACACTCTGCTAATTGCCTGCCTTCCCTTCCTATCACTATTTATTACAGAAGAAGCCTAAACAAAGAGCTCAGCTACACCTCCTATTCAGACACCACAAGTAAAGCTGAGAATCTCATCCCAAACATCCAGACATAGCTCTTTCTTCCATTTCCTAAATGGGGGCACTTTGGTTTTGTATGCCTGAAGCACACAGAAGTCAGTGGCTATGTAAAGTCCTCTGGAGAGCCATTTCTCTGCAATAAATTCCCTTAAACAATGGAGTTCCAAAACCAGGCTAACCAGAATGCTGCTGCAGAGCTTCCTGCAGAATATTTGGAGTTTCTTATTCTCACTGTCAGACCACAGCAATACTTACTTCCAGAAACGCACAAAATAAAAAAAAATCCTGTTTGTTTTTCCTTCTAATTTTCTGGTGCAAAATCAGCTTCACCCTTCTGCAAAGGGACCTTAGCTGGAAATCAAACCACTACCACAAACCCTAATCAGCAATGGCCTGTTTTTCACCTTCACATTCAGCACCCTCTGCTCCAAAGTTCTGGAGTTTTACAGCTCCCAGACTCCACATGCAGTATTACAGCAAATCCGGAGATATTTAATTAAGCAGACAACCAAATCAAACTGGAAATCAAATCAGTTCCTGCCCATTTTATACATTCAAAAGCAAAGGAGTGTTTGCATTTCTGGAAGGTGACAGGAGAGGAACTCACTATATAAGGAAGTTCACCTTTGCTAGAAGGAATATCCTGATGGAGTGGCCTGACTGACAGGAGCTGATGAAAAGCTGAGTCAAAAAAATGACACCTGGATGGACTATTTTCTGGGAAAGGTTATCTTGTGAAGGAGTCTAAGCAGAGCTGGCTAGCTACAGAAATTGCTTTTTCGAGCGATAAAAATGATTCCCTTCAATCTCTTACAACACTGCCATGGGAAACGTAACAATTTCAGGCATAATCCTCTTCTTCCTCTGCACATTACCTTTAATCTAAAAAAATGTTACCAAAAAAGAATAAAATCTGCCTTCAGGATTATCTCAGAACTATTTTTCCCCAGCCCTCAATTTCTACCCTTCCCTTTCACTCCCCAAGCTGAGCTTGCAGCGCCTACAGTTACCTGGTATTACCCAGAAACCAGATTGCAGAGTAGCTCCAGGAATAATCTGCTTTCCGTTTTCTGGCCCATGAACTCCTGAGCTGAGAGAACAGCGCTTTTTATCTGAAGGAATGAAGATTTAAAACTCAGTTTAAATACCCAGAGTGATAGAAGAAGGGCAGATGCTAAGAATAGCAGCCTGTGCTGCTCTTGGGAGTGCCTCAGGCACTTTTTGCCTCAGGGCTCTGGAGGTGTGGCTGGTTCCCCCCCATTCAAAGCATCCCAAAAATATAGAGATATATCAGGCTGCCTCTACATCCCAGCTTTACTACTCAGACAAGACAAACATAATGAAATATCAGGAAAACTTATCATACAACCTTCCTAAAATAAAATCTAAGCAGGGGACAGTTGACCGGAGCACCTCTGATTCCCAGAAAACTGTCATGCAGAAAAGTCTCTACAAGGACATGCCAAAGCCACTTTGCTTCCAGCCTTGCCTCTGGCAAGAGCAGCACTCTCCACTCTGCTTCCTTTCCCTGCTCCAGGAAGGCTCTGTGTTTCAGGGAACTGGCAAGGAATAGGAGCAATTTTAGCTTTACCTCATCTCCTGCAGGGGAGGTCAGCCCGGTCTGCAAATCACTGCCAGCAACACCAGCCATCCAACCTCCATGAAATAAAGAGGTCATTCCAGGCAAACTCCCAGCTGACATTCGCCTCAATCACGTGAAATGCCACAACCACAGTCAGCGCTGTGCCACACTCACTGCTGGAAGATGAACTGTGATTTGCACAGTCAAGGATTAACCTCCTCTGCACAGGGGTGAAGAGCCTCTTTTTTGGAAAGAGCCTTTGGGAATATCCAGGTGCTACTCAACCTTTCAATATCTGAACCACATTTAATAACTCAAAAAAAAAAAAATAAAATCACAAAACCACCACAAACAAACGAAAAACAAAAAGGAGGGGGAAAACCTCATCACAGGATTTCTGGTGATTACTAAAATAAATACTATCAATGACCATGACTGTTGGATGTGAATCCACAACGTTGCCCACATTCATCAGCATCCTTTCCTTTCTTCATGGGTACAGATAGGTCTAGTAGCCCTGTGGCCTTCATTGCTGGCCAACTCATTCTTTATTGTGAACACAGAAAAAGATTATCCCAATAACTGCAATTATCACATCAGCATTTGGGTTCACTTGTAAACCCTGACAGTACGGTTTTATTTGACAAATCGCTACAACCACACAAATACTGGCCTATCAAGAACAGGTCAGGTTGGAAAGCACCTTAGTGGGTCATCTGGTTAGTCAGAGTTATCCTAGAGCAGCTGGCACAGGATTACACCCAAATGCTCCTTGAATATCCAGCGAGGGAGACTCCACAACCCGTCTGGAAAATCTTTTTTCGACGCTGAACAGGCCCAGCTCCCCGAGCCTGTCCTTGCAAGAGAGGTGCTCCAGCCCCTTACTCAACTTTGTCGCTCTCACCGAGCCCTCTGCAGGCTCTGCTGCCCTTCGGAGCCCCGAACTGGACCACTGGCCTCACAACACCGGCCACACGGCCGGCATCACCTCCCTGGCCCGCAGGCAACGCTGTTCCTAGAGCACCGCAGGACAAGACGTGCAACGAACCGCCTCCCAGCCCTGCTGTCC
>VZRM01003035.1:0-69567 GCA_013397955.1 Grantiella picta
TTAACAACTCCAAATTGATTTCAACCCGGATTTTTAACCCT
This sequence comes from Grantiella picta, assembly GCA_013397955.1. Classification (NCBI taxonomy): domain Eukaryota; kingdom Metazoa; phylum Chordata; class Aves; order Passeriformes; family Meliphagidae; genus Grantiella; species Grantiella picta. The sequence goes on from VZRM01003035.1 coordinate 42, forward strand.
GACCCTAACCCTAACCCTAACCCTAACCCTAACCCTATCCCTATCCCTGACCCTGACCCTGACCCTGACCCTGACCCTGACCCTAAGTCTACCCCTAAACCTAAGCCTAAGCCTAAGCCTAACCCAACCCTAAGCCTAACCTCAAGCCTAACCCCAAGCCTACCTCCTACCCTAGGCCTAACCCTAACTCTCACCCCAAGCCTAGCTCCTAAGCCTCAGCCTAACCCTTACGCCCTACCCCTAAACCCTACCATCACCGCAACTACAATAACCACACATCAGACTCCAGATGCCACACATACATCACTAGAACCCACAACTGGGTAGCTGGGACCCAGAGGTGTACCTCTAAGCCTACAGCTCATCACTCCCATGACTTACCTGCATCGTCCAGCAACCACTGTCCTCATTCACTGTCTGTAAGGCAAGGGTGCACCACTGCTGGGCTGCAGGAAGCGCTGCCACGATGCACACACAAGGGAGCTGGTTTCTAAACACAGGTACATGCCCATTGAAGGCACCCATCCAGATCACACCCGTATCCTCTGGTGCCTACACAGGCAGCAGACACTGCTCCACACAGGCTCAGGCCCACATGCAGAGTGCCACAGCTGGTGCCCGCCATTTTGTCATGTTCCAGAACTGACATAATGCATGCCTTACGGGAGTTGTAGGCACGGCCTGGACCAAGCTGGCCTTGCTGTTCCCTGGGCCTCTTACAGCGCTGATATCTGCGGGCAACACATGCACTTTCGCCGATGACGCCACACCAGCTGGCCCCGCGCTTAAGTGTCCCGACACCGAGAAATCATTTTTGGTTTTGCTCAGGCTTTTGACATGGACACCTACAGTGCAAGGTCCTGGTTTTCTGCCACACTCAAGATGGTGCCAACAACATAACTTACCTTGGTCAGCAATCCAGATGGTGGCACAGGCAGAAATCATGTGATGGATGTACAATATGGCAGCCTTTGTGTTGACACAGGGCATGTCCATGAAGATGGCGGCGCCCATGGATCACTCATGCGCACTTTAGTGGACTACCAAAATGGCGCTTACTGGGTCTTGGCAGTTGGAGTAGCCAGTTACAGTGATGCCTGAACAGAAACCAGATACCTAAAACTGCATGGCACTTCCTTTGAGGGCCTCCCCGGCACTTCAAGGGCCTCCCCGGCGTGCCAAACCCATGCGCAGAGCTCATTGCAAGAGGGTGGAGTGCACCCTGTCATTGTTGCCACCCGCCATTTTGTCGCGTGAGCAATTGGACAATTCCTTATTTTTAGCAGCACTGCAGCAGTTGCTGCCCACCATAGCAGATGCAGACACCATCACTGATGCCCCCGCAACTTCTGGCAGTATGTAAAAGTGTGCCAGGAGCTCAAAATCTGTTATTTTATTTTTGATCAGGGGCTTGAAGTAGTCACCTACAGTGTGAGGTCCTGTTGTGGTGCTGTACAAAAGATGGTAGCGCCCATGAATGTGACAGGTGCTGCCATATGAATGGGTCACGCATGCGCACTGTAGTGCACTACCAAAATGCCGCCCTGCAGGGTCTCCTGCTCAGTGGGAGTAGGCAGCTACTGTGCTGTCTGAACGGAATCTGGACACGGACAGTGGCACCACTGTTTTTTGCGGGCTTTCCCAGTGTGCGGAGCCAGTATGGAGTGGTGGGCAGTGGTGGGGGTTGGCAGGAACCTCCACTGCTGCAACAGGCAGCGAGGAAGAGGGCATGACCAAGTATGGCAGCCGCCCTATTGCCTCGGTAGGGATGGCAGCATGAGGACCTTGAAACCAAGGTAGGCATCTTTTCTGCTGCCTGAATGAAATCCAGAGTCCGATTGTGCCACGGCAGTTTTTTCCAGGCTTTATCGCTGTGTGTAACGGGTATGGTGGTGCTGGCAGCAGAGAGATCTGCCGGGAACTGCGGGTGCCAGGGCAGGCATCAGTGTGGATGCCTAAGCTTAACCCCATGTATGTTATTTGCAGAAACATCCAAAGTAACTACCTCACTAAATTTAAAGAAATGTTTTTATTTACAAGTATAACTTAAAATAATGTCTGTGTGTATATGAGTATGACAGTATTGCAGCAAACATGTTAAAAATACTGTTTTAACTTCTTAAGTATTTTAAATTTGTAAATTAAACCTGTAAGTAAAACTCTACCGTGTTAGAGTAAATTTTACATAAATCAGCTACTAAATAGTTTAAGTGACCTGTTAAGTGCCGTTGAAATTAAGTTCAAATAATACCTTAGTGAGCTTATCTAAAACAAAAGCTACAGAAAGTCAAGAAAATAAAAAGCATTTAAATTTATTAAAAAGCCTTCAAAGTGCATTTAAAGCAAACAAAGCCTAAGTGAAAAGCTACACCTAAAATAGATGATAGCTCCTGAGTTTTTCATATAAGTTCTAATAATTTAAATACTAAGTTTTAATCCTCCAATTACAGCTTCAAGCAATTATGTAAATTACTACAAGTTTGCTCCCTACAATTAACTGTTGTTTACATATCTTGTAGCCTGAGTCAGTAAGCTGTCCTTGAAGTTCAAGTTTAAAAGAATTGTTTTATCTAAAAATGCTGAAAACAAGAGCTCTAAGATCTTATATAGTGTCCAAAGTTATACACAGAAGTCACAAAAACACAAAGAACATAAAAGCTAAAAGTCCCAAAGCATCACAAATGATGTTAATTTTAAATTCTGTTAAGTTTAAATTCTGTTAGAATTAAGTTCTGTGAAAGTTAGATGAGTTTGGGTTTTATTGCAAGTACATTATGTTAGGTTTGAGTCAAGTTAAGTTTAGGCAATTGTTATTTTGAATTCCATTGAGTTTTGGTTCAATTAAGACTAAGTCTGTTCAATTTGAGTGTTGCTCGCTTTAATGTTTATTATTTTTTAAGTTCTGTTACTATTATCTTCTGTTAAATTCTATCAAGATTGAATTCTGTTCATTTTCAGTAATGTTAGTTTTAGCTTTTATCCAGTTTACATTTCGTTATGTTTTGCTCATTTATTTTAAAGAACACAATTCTGCAGCTGTAAAAATAAGATAAAAATTCACAACAGAAACCTTCCTAATTTAACCATGTGAACACAGTCTGTAAAATGCTTACTGTCGTCAAAACTTCTAAATATCAAGTTGTTTTAAATTTGTTAGTTAATATTACTGTTCACAAACACCTCTGCAGTTTTATCTTCCACAAGTGAAACAGAAGAATAAGTGAGAGCTTCAAACAATGCTGCATGTGCACAATTCAATTATTTAAAAATTTATTTATAGTACCATTGATTGTTTAGTTAAAGTTAAATAATAATGCCCGCTGCTTTCAAATATTTCACGTTACTTTGTGTAGTTATCTGCAAAAACTGTATCATTTTGAAACATTTTCCTAATTGATATCAATGGAAGCTTATTTATAAAATGTTCTAGAGAAACCCTCCCAGTTAAGGCCTAGGCTCTGGCCAAGCCCTAGTCCTAACTGGTTGGGAAATATGCCATCAGTCTCACTTTCTGGTATTGTGTTTCTGCACTAAAAATATGATCGAGTCATTTTGACTTGCTTAATTAAGCTTATAAAAAGCTAGACTCTCTTCCAGGTAAACTTGGAATCCTTGTCTGGGAAAGGTTCTCCAAGCCCTACCTGTGAAATGAAGTTCTCCAGCAAATGCAGTCCCTAAGTGATAGCAAAGTAGTCAAGCAATTAATGATGTATTTTCTTAAGTAAGCTTATTGTTTCATTCCATGCATTATTACACTTTTGTGTACTTTTTACCTTTTTATAGAAAGAAACACATCTTGTCAAAAACAAAAAGAGGGGAGGTATAACCTCTCGCAACTAGACAATGCAATATTTGCGCAAAAAAATTTTGTGTGTGTGTAAAAACGTAATTTTGCTTTTAGAACAGTTATTGTTATTGTATTGGCAATTCTAAAAATGTTGTTAATAGAGCTGCAATAGATTTTCTCTTATTAGCCCAAAGACATAGCTACGAAGAATCTGAAGAAATGTGCTATATGAACCCTTCTAACCACTCAAAGTTCATTTCACCGACAACTTACTACAACACCTGTCAAGACAGCTACGAGTAGCCAATGGCTTTGGAATTGCCAAGTACTTAGAGTTTAAAAATTACTAAATAGTTCAAAAACCTAATCCAAGCGACTGTATTCATTTTAATTGTAGTTTTGCTATTTTTAACAATTTTGTCATGCATAGTGCAATGCTTACAGCGTATACTAGTAAAGACAGTCAACTAAACCTAGCTTGTGCAAAAAAGAAAAATGGGGGAATTGTTGGAAACTAGATTGCAGAACGAAGCTATATGAATATGTTTCTTAAGCTTAATTCAACCTGTGAGAACAGCTCTGCAGTCTCTTTCCCAGGAGATAACGGAATGTAAAAGGCCAGAAATGTGAGCATCATTAAACAAGTTAAAGAAAAATAGACAGAGCCTTAGCTAATGATAGAAGAATCATGATCAAAAGCCTCAGCTAATTAGCAAAGTAGATTAGGCGCACGAAAGCAAACCTTTATCCAATTATATGTACCAGTGTATCGCGTGATTATTAGCGCTTGTACCTATAATAATGCTTGCTTCCTGAGAACAAATGACATGACACCGATACTTCTGTGAAGATGTGTGTTATAGTACGGGTGACCCCCAACTCCAGAGCAGTACCTCAGGCTGTGTTTTGACAAGCCCGAGCACGGAATACTTAGGTGCTCTGGGCAAAGGAAATGACTTTCAGCAGTGTGCGGATTTTGTGTGGTTTCATGAACATGTCACTGGTGTGTGCCTGATGAGCATGGTGCCTGTAACAAGTGTGTGATATTTCCTGCACTGCACAGCAGCGTTTGAATGCAATGCAAACCCTGCTTTCGTTAAGAGGATGAAAGAAATGGAAGGGGAAGGGAAAGGGAGGAGGGGAAGAGAGAGAGCAAGAAACCCACCAGGAACCCCTAAAGAAGCACTCCAAAAAGACAAGGACCCAAACAAACAGAAATACCCCCAGAGTAGCAGAACCCCAGGGAAAGGGGAAAAAAATAAAAAATAAAAAAAAAAAAAGCAAAAACAAATATATAGAAAAAATAGACCCAAAAAAGGAAAGAAATGAAAGATGCCAAAAACTGAAAAAGAGAATCAAATCAATGAAATTAAGGGGGTGAGGGGGCGGGAATGGCAATAAGGTATCATCTGGTAAATTGTCTTCATGACTTCAGCGCTTAAGGGAAAGTTTCCTTTTGTACAAGGTTGCAGTTAGTAAAGACGTGTAGAAATTAAATGCTTCAGTAGTTGTTTCGGCATTGGTCTGCAGTGTTTGGTACTGGTCTGTAGTGCTGGTAGACAGCTGACCTTTTTCTTTGTTTTCCATAAGCAGGTTTCCTACTTGTGAAGTACTATGAAGGGAATGAATTTGAAGTGCAAGACAACAGGCTGGCAGTGAGGTATGTCCACTCATACAGTGTCTTGTTATATTTAGATAATATTTATGATCCAAATTATAAGGTTCTTTAAAAATACCTGTGACTGAATTAAGGTGCAAATGAGACCCTAAGGCAGTCAGTAGTCTGAGTTTCTTTTCGTAGTAAATATGAGAGAGAGAGAGAGAGAGAAGAAAAGAGAGAGAAGGAGGACTAGGAATAGAAGTGGGACAGGGACAAAGGAATATCACCGCTCCGTGGGTCCCGGGGCATCCTGACATGGGTTAATATACCCTCAAGCCAGGGGGCAATGTCCAGGCATGTCCCCCTGGGGGAAGCTGGGGGCAGTCTCTTCCAGCAGACTCTGGATCTGTTGCACGACATGCAGTCCTGTGATGCAAGGCCTAGTGCTTTGGGGGGTTGCGGGTGGATTAAAACACCCCCTCAGCTGCCTCTCACGTCAAAGTCCCATGGTTATGGCCTGTGGGGTGGGGGACTTCTACAGCTGGGCCAAAGAGGATGGGTATTTATTGCCTCTGACCAGAGGTTACACCATATACCCGAAGGCTTCCTCTTCCCCTCTCAGCTGGGGGAAAAAGTCTGTGTAAACCTGGCTTCTTCAAGCTGTGCTCTTCCCCCACACCAAGCTGAGCCGTGGATGATTCTCAGTGTGGCTGCTGGCTCTGGCCTTTATGGATGCATACCTTTCCCTGAACCTGATGTGATTCAACAGTAGCTTGACTCTCATTCAATCAGCAGCTTGACTCTCAGTCCAAAGTACCAGTCTTCAGGGAGGCTTTTCTATAAAATTGTATATCAATGTTGAGGCACAAACTGTTTTCAGTATCTGACAACAATCCCTGTAAGATAAAGATAAAGTATGTCCAATGACATAGGAAGAGGCAGTGAGGATTTTGTTAACTACATTTGTTGGAAAATGTCTAGGAAAGCATGTGGGTGGAATGTGCTTTGTGAGAGCTGTCTGGAGCAATTAGCAGGTTTCACTAACAGTACTTTTTGTTTCACATGGTTGCCTGTAATGGAAGAGAGTTGGCTTCCAGTGAAGGCTACTCCATCCGTCCTGAGGTGGATCTGCTTCCCTTTGGTTTGATTCTCAAAGCAGAAGCGGACAAGACTGTCTCCTGTTGGAATCTGGAGCTCTGCCTGTCCTCTGTAAGGTCAGAGGGTATTTGCTGTGGTTGAGAAGTGACAGACTTCACATTTCATGAGCTATGTATTGGTGGAATGTGAAGAGCCAGCAGTTGGGTTTTCCTACCTGTTCAGGCAGAGGTTTCAGAGTGAAAAGAAAAAGAGACGTTTTGCTCTCCTCATTGCTTGACAGAGAACTTTACACAGTTTATTTCATGTAATGATGCACAGCAACTGTGTTTCCAAGGCAAATACATGTTGTATAATTGCTTGCAACATCACGTGTTTGGTTCAGAGTGCCCCTATCTTGCAGGCATGGTAGGTCATGGGTGAGATAATGTGTGTGTGAGGAGGTGCAGGAAGGAATGTGGGAGGGAATGCAGTTGAGTCAGGTGGCTGGAAGTAAGTAAAGGGATATTCCACATCATAGACTTGCACAAGAACTATATAAGGTAGAGGTAGTTACCTGGACAGGCAGCTGGTATGGGTTTGGGAAGGCGGTGCCTGGCATTGCTTGGTAGGTGGTGAAGAATTGCATCAGTAATTTTTGTACTGTTAGAGGAACTGAAACATGAAGAAGAAAACACACGTATGTACCTTAGCTGAGAAGCCCCATCTCACATGCTTATCACTACTGTGTTCCAAATGTCATCACTGCATGTTAGGTGGAAAATGTCCAAGCATTGTCAGCAATGACAGGTAAGGAAGAAGCATTTTTCTTTAGTGCCAAATAAGTCATTAAGTGCACTTACAAATGCCATGGGTTATTATGGAGAAGGCACTGTGTACATGCCCTTGTCTGTTGTATGGTTTAAAAAGATTCTGTGATCTGTGTATACCAGCCTGTTACAAAACTGCTGACAGCTATGACTTCCTGGTGATATCTTTAATACATGGCGGGCACAGACAGCAAGTGTTGTTTGCATTCTTCTGGAATAAAAATTGTGGTGTTTTCCTGTGTATTGATTCATAATAAAGCAGCTGTTTGACATCTGACTGAGCCACAGAAGTGCAAGGGATGAAGGCAAGAAATGTGGGACTTGAGGAAGGAAAGACCTCTGCCTTCTTTTGTCCATGAGGGTGGCAAAGGTGACATCTGCTAGTAGGAGAGCTCTGGAGGGTGCAGTGCTGTTTGTGTGGAAACTGGCTTGGGGGAAAAAAAGCAGAGGAAAGGGAAAAGGTACATTCATCTATCAAGAGCAATTGTAATGCCAAAGACATTTTAGGGTAAAATACAGTCATGCGACAGGTGTACAATGCTCAGGAAAAGCCGTTAAGATACTTGTGAAGAACCCCAAAGAAATGTTAGCAAAAAGTGGAAAAGAACTGGAAAAGCCTTTTAAGAAATGGTATGTGGTGGTAAGAAAAGTTTTCAAAATGAAAAGTCCTGCGGAAATTGTATCTCAAGAAAGCTGTAAAAATCATGGAAAAACTGCTTAAAAATAGCTGAAAGTGTGCTGGAAAAGCTTGCAGGTGTTGCCATGGAGATGGGCAGTGCAGGGGCGTGTCTGTGGGCGGGGTGAATGGACGCCGAGGGGCGTGACCATGGGCAGTGTGCGGGGATCAGAGGGGGCGTGGCTGTGGTCCAGGCTGAGTGATGTCGAGGGGCGGGGCAGGGAGGGGGTGGTGTGCAGAGATGGATGACATCAAGGGGCATGATGGTAGGTGGGGTGAGGGTGGAGCAGTTGATGGTGGGGGGGGTCAGATGATGTAGGGGACCGAGAGGACAAAAGCCCAAAAACCCCTTTTAATATGGGAGAGGTATGTGTAGCTCAGTGGGGAAAGCCCTAAGCTGAACCGCTCCACATCAGAGGTTAGATCCCCACAGATCTGTGAAAGATTTAGCAGATTGTATAAATCAAAAGGCTAGACACATCTCTGGTGTATTTAACAGGGTAAACCTATGCAGTGTACCAACCTAGTGATCCGAAATATAACAACTTTATCTGCTCGAACACATGGGAGCTATACTTAAGGACCTTTTTTCCTTTATTTGACATCCTCAACTGTACTAGCTGAACATCAGTGTGAGCTTTCGGCAGCTTTTAACATTGCTCTCTAAGTTGTTGTTTTCAAATAACTTTAGATCTCACTTGTCCTAGACACTTGGGAAAAACACTGTTTTCAAGTGGGCTTTTTCACAGAAAAGCCTTTTAAATCTTACCAAAGATGGCTTTCGTCCATGTTTCTTCTTTTCTTCCAGTTCCATGTTTTCTCTTTCAATGAGAGTCATTAAAGTATTATACCTTCTTTGCAGCTCCTGCATTACACAAATATTCGATCAGTACCTTAGGCAGCCACTAGATGTAAAATTCGTATTAGAATATTAAAAATGCTGATGTGAAGTTGTTTCACTGGATCTTGTCAGAGTAACAAAGAATAAAATGTTTCATGATAATTACTGGCTGGCTGGTTTCACAGGAATAGATTCAATCACAGAAGTTTGCTTTTTAAAACACATTTGAATTTAACTCAAATTGGAAAACAGTACTTTAGAATTTCGAACTTCTCCTCCCATTTTAGTTTAACTGCATTTGCCACCCGCTACAGTTGTTGCAAAGTTATTAGTAGGTGGTGTCTTGTTCCCATGCACGTCCCTCAGTATTTCAGCACCTATTTAATTAGCCTGGGGTATAACCATATTGTCATAGGCATTCATAAAAAAAAGAGCAATATATATATAAGTATATACCACTGCAGTTCTGCACTTGAGAAACCAGTCAAATCTGAATTGCTACAAGTTTCGGATACATTGTCTTAATTAATCACAGACATTTTCTTTATCAAATTCTAGTTTGTGAAGCATACAGATTAAAAAGCAATCCTCCTCTTCAGTGTTATTATTCCTTTTATTAGTACCATAGGATATTCTCAGTTGGTGGAAAGGGGCTTTATATCTCCCAATCTGAACAAAAGCAGTAAGACCACATAAAGCCAAGAAATAGGTCAGAATTAGCATGGAAGTCTTTTGTATGAAAGCAGTACATCACATGAAGACAGAAAACTGGATCTTTTGTGATCTCCCATGCTAAGTCACCACAAGAAAAGGACTGTAGGTTCAGGACAGTGCATTTATCAGAGCTATCTAAGCTGTCCAGTTCTGGTTTAGAGAACAGCATGCTGCTTGAAACAGGTGTGTCTCTCTCCTCTCTGTTTCTACCTCCCTCTATCTCCCGCTATCTCTACCTATCGCTGTCTCTTTCCATCTCTCTCTACCTGTCTCCCTGTTTGTCTCTATCTCCCCCATCTCTCTACCTCTCTCTCCCCCATCTCTGCCTCTCTCTTCATTCCTCTCTCTTCCTTTCTCTCTCTCTCTCTCTCTCTCTCCATCCCTCTCTCTCTCCTATTTTCAGTTACATGTGTCCAGAAGGAATTGTGCACCTTCACAAAGCTTGTACTACCAGGAGTTTGTTACACAGCACTCTGAACTGTGTGCTGTAATACAGATGATTGTTACAAACACCAGGGTAGGCCATAGCTAAGGTTGTCACCAAAGCACTTCTGTAGGATGGGGAAGCCATAGGAAGCAATCCTGAGCATGATGCAAAGAGGCCAATGTCATGTCCAGCATGTCTTCATATATCAGCAGCACTGGTCAGACATAGGTCCTGCATCTTCTCCCACTGGCATCAGGAAACAAAGCAGGGAACAGAACAAACTCACCTTGGTATCAAGAGCCCTTTTTATGCTGATTCGTCTCTGAACTCTGGCTTCTCCTCTTTCAGTCTGAGCCATGACCTTCTCTATGTCTTGGAGTTCATTGTATCTTTCCCAGAACACAGCTAAGAAAAGAACAATTGGTTACTTTCTTATCATGCATTGCAGAAGTCAGGGGTTTTACCTTAAAAAAGGATGTTAGCTGTTTCTTCCTGTTACCAGAGCTTAGTGCTGTGTACCAACAGACATGCCTTTAGCTGATAAGGAACCTTCCCTTTCTAGTATCGTGTGATTTTGGAGGGGGTAGATACAGGAATCTTCAGTTTAAATAAGGTGCAATACAGGCCAGAAATACTTTTGTGTGTTAGTCTCCTCCTCATAGGAAAAAAGTCTCTTCAGATAGAAACTGATGTAACAGCAATAGATTTACTGACAGAAGCAAGAGGCCAACTGAGTGGCCAAAGACAAACAAGTGCCTCAAAGACAATTAGGTGTTTAAATAAGAATTTTTCACACTTGCAATCTGCTCCATACCTCTAAAAATGTAGTGCCAAGACCTTGTAGCTATGCTACAGCGGAAACAGTTCTGAGACATGGGAGGTAAGTAGCCAAGTGGACTCAGGTAACAAAACCCAGTGGTTGCTATATGTTCCATCATGTTTACTGTCCTGCTCTTGAGGAGGAGGACGAGGTGGTAAAGGTTAACTAGTGTTTAGCGAATTCAAGGAAAAGGGAAATCTCTCCTGCTAAGCATTGTTTCTCAGCATTTCCTTTTGCAAAATTGTCTCGGTTTGAAAGACAGGTGTCTGCTAAGGCCGGTTGAACGCTCCCTTAGGACAGAGAATGTGATTTTCCCCTCCCTCCAAATTATTTAATTTTAAAAATCAAGGGCTTTCAGGCAAAGGNTCCGACTGACGAGCAGGGCAGCAGAGGGGAGTAAGGGGCTGGCTCTCCCAGCTAGCTAGCGAGGCAGCAAGGGTTCCGCAGTCACTGCAGACGCCGTGGTCTCGTGCGGCAGGGCAGGGTGGGCGGCAGAGCAGCCGGACTCTGCCGGCCACTGCGAGAGAACGCAGCCCGGGGAAAATGTGCACCTCCCAGTGGGAAAAGAGGTCGAATCAAAGCTCACCCAGCCAGGAGAAGAGAACAGGGCACAGCCGAACCTCCTCCGGTCCCAGCTAGAAGCAAGCAGCAGCCTCTCCTCCCGGTGTCCCAGGACGAGAGTGAGCGTTTTAACGGCTGGCTCTTTTTTCCTTCCCCTGCCTGCCCAAGCACACCCATTGTTTCTTACGAAAGAGTTGATAGCTCTTAATTACCCAGCTATTTGTTGCTTAGTAACAGTGATGGAGAAAAATTCTAAGGCATCTTCCCAACTTCTGACAAAAACTTAACAAGAACTGAAGACAGTGCTACCCAGTTAAAGTAAGGATATAGTGAAGTGGCTCAGTAAGAGTTTTTATGTGCATTTTAGTACAGCCTCAAAGACTCAGGCACTAAAGACAGTAAGATCCAGATCAGTAGATCTGAACTCCATTAGTAGAATTCTAACCTGAAAATCTTAAATAGCCCTGTCAGAAGTGCTTAGCAGTAAGATGTTACCGTGTTTACAGGCAGTTCCAACTAGGCAAGCAGAGTGAGATACTCTCAGAGCTGAGTACAGAATTAAGTTACCTGAATACTCAATGACTTCCTCTGGGGTTTTTCCTTCCACTTCTCATGCTATATTTGCAATGTCATCACAGCCCCACTTCTCATTGGCTTTGATGAACTGGTTGAAATCTCTCTTATTCCACTTAGTGAAGCCCTCTACAGCAATCAAGAGGAAACATTGCACAGAGGATCAGGATTTGTCCGTCTACAAATTTGATTCAACAGGTTTCTTTAAATTGCCTATAACACTTCCATCATTCCAACAGTGTTACACTTCTTCTTTCTCAGCAGTTTAATTTAGTAGGAAAACTCTTTTTATACTGCAGTCACTGTAGTCTCTCCATTTAAATACCGCATAGTGATGAGCACTAGTTCTCTAGGTACCTAGTAATTTCTGATAAGTTTTCAGCTGATAAATTAATCCCTCCTTCTGATATTGTCTGCATGGGATCCCTTTCTAAGAAAAAAAAATGCTCAAGTGTGTGGCTGTACGGGGCCTCTCTTGAGAAATTCTCCTTTCTCACGTGAAGTACGAGAAACGTAAGATAAAGGCAACACCTGCTGTTTTTCCTTGATCTGTTTTGGTTTGAGAACAGAGTGTGTTTGGAATTGGGTGTTGTAGCATCTCAGCCAATCACCCCGAGGAGTGGGTGACCACTGTCCCATCACGGTATTGTTCTTGCCATATAGAAAGCATGTTACCATAATAAACCTCTATTCTTCTACCGTTACTGGTACAACAGTGACATCTGGTGACCACCGACGTGTACTACATGCACCGTTTTGGAAGGTACGGAACGAACCTTACCCCGCTTTTCCCCCCCCACCTGCCTTGGTGATCGGGAGGAAAATGGACAGTTCCACCCCAAATGGTGGCAGCGTGGTGCTGTCGGCCTTGAAGGATACCTGGGGCAGTCCACAGGCAAGGTCGTGGGAGCACTTGGTGCATACCATATTAGACAGGGCTGTGGACCATGGCTTCTCGGAAGTGTTAGAGACCAAGATCGATACTGGTATGTGGCTGCAGTTTGGTGGGGAACTGTGGCGTGAGCTCACTTATGGGAAGCCGATATATCGTACATGGAGGCAGGTCTTGGACTCATTAAGAGGACAAGAAGTTCACACTGGGGGAGAGGATGTCCCTCTCTGTCTAGACTCCTTCATCGCAGCCAGCAATGACCGGTCTGAGGACTCCCTGCCCCTGGCCGCCCCAGCTATGGCGGACAGACCCATGCAGCGAAAGTATGCCTTGCCATGAGACTATGTCCCGCTGAAGTACCGATCTCCTGTGGAACAGCTCGCGGAGATGCTGAAACAGCAGAAGAGCCGACACAGCTCCTTGGCAGCCGCCTCTGCGGCGTTGCCGGGGTCTGCACGGCCACCGGTCCCCCCATGACCCCCCCGGCACTGCCCGGCCTGGTGCAGACCCCGTGACCCCCCCCAGTGCTACCTGAGCCAGGGCAGACCCTGTGACTGCCTGCTCAGACTGCAGGGGTGGGGATGCCTGTGCTGGCGCAGACTGTGTGACCCATCCCGGCACAACCGTCTCCAAGCGTCAGCTGCGAACGCCCTGGCTGGCCTCCTCCAAATGTCAGCTGCACACACCCTTGCTGGCCTTCCACAAACGTCAGCTGCTTTCACCCCGGCTGGCTTGGCGGGGCCTGCCAGCGCTGCACCAGCACAAATGCCTAGGTTCCCGCAGGTGCCATTTGCCCTCTCAGACTGGCTTCTAATGGATATCTTGCACCAGCTTACCGGGATATCTCAACACTTGGCAGTGCTGTCGGAGAGGCCTCCGACTCGAGGCAGCATGGGCCAGAAGTGCCCACTCCGGCAGCCCAGAAGGCGGACGGGGCTCATCCCATGACGAAAGTGACAAAAGGGACACAGGCAAATTCCGGGCAGAATACGCCGGTCCCAGCAATGGTTTCGGTGGCAGAGGCAATCCCAGCGCAGCACGCTGACCTGGCCGCTTCTACACTGGTGCAGCAGACGGCTTTGATTGATAATGTGCCAGTGCAGCCAGCAGGACCATTGTGCACAATGTCCACACCTGGCCAAACTACGTCATTCGTGATAGGGCTCATGGAGAAAGCCCAGTCTGGTGACTCAGACAGCGATGTAGACGACATGCTTGCTCTAGGGCAAAAAGCTGCAGTGGCTGGGCAGCAAAAGACATGCCTGCTACAGACTCACCCTTGGACATTCTCGGACTGTAAGGTGACCGTGCGCCCAAGAAATCCCAAGTGTTTCTAGGAATCAGTAAAGTTGGGCACTCTAGAAGTGGGAGATTGGAGTCTTTTGGAAAGAATGGGGATGCCAGACCAAACAGGGGAATCTATGGGGAAATCAGGTGGCTTCTACAGCACCTCTAGCAGGTGTACCAGCAGATTAAGGTGATACTAACACCCTGCAAGGGGATGCCCAAGCCTTTCCTATGTTCAAGGCTCTCCTGAAATTCTGGTCAGGAACACAGGCATGACGCTATTGCATGGGAGATCATACAAGACCTATAGATCAAGATAGCACAATATGGCCTTGGATCCCCTGAAGTTATGCAAATTATTAGAGTGATGAATACTGACCTGCTTGCTCTACTCAATATTAAGCATTTGGGTCAAGTTCTGTTTCAACCTGTACAATATGAAGTTTTTGAGAATAACTGGAGAAAACTGGCTGAAAAACATATATTACAGAATAGGCACTTGCCTTCTGACAACCCTAGACATGCAGTTGGGGTGAATGCCCTTATGTGACCTCATTATTTTTCTACCCCCAACCTCCAGTACTCTTGGCATCCTCAGGTCCTGGAGCAGGCCCAAAAGATGGGTTTTTATGATAGGAGCCATCATAAAAACCATAGACATGGCTGCCCCAAAAACACAGTATTCAAAAATATCTCAGGGGCAGCCTGAGCTTTTTCTGTCTTTTGTAGAAAAGGTAGCGGCAGCCCTGGAAAAGCAGGTGGAAGATGATTCATGGAGACAGATACTGTGCCAACAGTTGGCAAGAGACAATGCCAACAATGAGTGTAGAAAGATCATAGATGCCCTTCCAGGGGACACTATGCTTGCAGAGATGGTGGAAGCTTGCTCTAAGGTCGGATCAGGGAACCAAAAGAGGTCTGCTTTGGCTGCACTTCTGCTGCCTGGTCAGGCACACCCTGACCATGAACAAAAGCAGCCCAAGATTGGGAACAAACAGAAACAAGCGAAGTCGAAGCAGAAAGAAAACACAGGGACCGGGATTCCCCAGTGCGGGGGGTGTGGTAAGCCAGGTCACTGTTCAGACTATTGCACGTCTAAGTACCACGTAGATGGTCGACCTCTCTCAGGAAATGTGAGGAGTGCAAAAAGGGGGAGTTGCCCTCCAACGCAAACATTCCCCCAAAACAGGGTGCCGGCACAGGCCCACTCAGGCAATTTAGAGATGGCACCCAAGGACGAGCCCGGGTTGACATCTACACTGCAAGGACAGTCATCCTAGAACCTGGTAGCATCCTTAGGGTTCCCCTTGGATGCACATACACCCCTAAGTCAGGGAGTCAGTGTGCTGCTTATGGAAAGACCTGATGTCACCTACCAAGGGATTTTTGTCCACCCAGAAGTTATAGATGCTGATTTTACAGGCCAGATTCACGCTATGGTTTCCACGTCAAAACCCCCTGTCACTATCCCTGAAAAGACTCACATTGCTCAACGAGTGCCTTTTGAGTCTTGTGGTCCCAGGGCAGAACAACAAGCTTGCGGATGTAGCAGCACTGGATCGCTGGGACTTCCGCAGATCTGCTGGGCTGCAGACATTTCTAGTCAGAGGCCACAGATGACATGTACCCTAGTCCTGCTGAAAGCTCCTCCGCACCAGATTTGGCTCCAAGGTTTGATTGATATGGGTGCTGATGTGACGATTCTTTCCTCCTCTTCATGGCCTCTAGCCCCTGTGGGATTGGCCAACGTGGGGCTAGGAGGAACCACACAGAGCCAACTGAGTGAACGACCTGTGTTGGTAGAAGACCTGGAGGGACACACGGCCACAATCCAGCCCTATGTTACTTCAGGTCCAGTTAACCTCTTGGGGCGGGACATTTTGGCAGCCCAGAGGGTGCGGATTGGGACAAATATTTGATAGGGGTCACTGTGTGCAAGGGCGTGCTGTATTCTATGCTATCTCTGCAATGGCTGACCAAAACACTGATATGGGAACCACAGTGGCTGCTGCCAAAAGAGAAATTAGTCACCCTTTGTCAGCTGGTTCAGGAGCATCTGAAACAGGGACACATAGAACCTTCTAGTAGTCCCTGGAATACCCCCGTATTCATAATTAAGAAAAAAATCAGGGAAATGGAGACTGTTGCAAGATCTCCAGAAAGTTAATGCAGTGATGGAAAGTATGGGGACCTTGCAGCCTGGTATGCCCTCACCCACAGCGATCCCCACAGAGTGGGAAATCCTGATCGTTGATTTGAAGGATTGTTTTTTCACAATCCCTTTGCACCCCAATGACAGACCGAAATTAGCTTTTACTATGCCTCCAATTAACAATGCTGAGCCTGTGAAGAGATTTCAATGGAAGAATAGCCCAACTATCTGTCAATGGTATGTCGCTCAGGCTTTGTCCGGAGTGCACAAGCAGTTTCCCGAGGCATTCTGCTACAATTATATGGATGATATCCTGGTGGCAGCATCCACCCAGGATGAGCTGCAGAGGTTACAGCCTTGATTGCTCACTGCCCTGCATTCCTAGGGGTTCCAGCAAAAGTTTAACAGCAACCTATGTTGAACCCAACCTATGGGTTCCTATTTTCCAGAGAACGTTCAACAGCAGCCTCCTTGGAAGTATTTGGGAGTCAAAATTTTGGATCAAATTACACAACCCCAAGAGGTGCAGTTCTCAGACTCTATTAAGACCATGAATGAAGCCCAGAAATTGCTGGGTATCATCTATTGGTTACGTCCTTATTTAGGACTAACCACCACGCAACTTTCCCCACTCTTTGATATTTTAAAGGGGGACCCTGATCTAAACTCACCTCTGAAATTGACTCCTGAGGCACAACAAGTGCTGAACGAGGTGCAGCAGGCTGTTTCTGCTCATCATGTTTTTCAAGTGGATCCTTCTATTGATATCACTGTTTTCATTACTGCTCCAGACCTCCATCCTACAGGTATCATTGGCCAGTGGAACAAACAATGCACCGACCCTTGGCATATCCTGGAATGGGTCTTTTTACCTCATCAGCCAAAAAAGACAGCACCCACATTGTTCGAATTGATCGCTTGTCTGATAATTAAATGCCATCATCAGTGTTTACAATTGATGGCAGTGGATTCTGCAACGATTGTTGTTCAGGTAACGCAGGACAACTTCAAATGGAGCCTTGCTAATAACGCTCCTTTGCAAAATGTACTGCAAAACTTTTCAGGGCAGATTGCTTATCACCTGCCCAGCCACAAATTACTACAGCTGGCAAATTTAACCAGTTTCACCTTGCAGCCAAAGACTAGTCAGGTGTCAGTGCACAGACCCACCGTCTTCACGGATGGTTCCGGAAAAACAGGGAACACAATTGTTACCTGGAAGGAGGGATCTGAGTGGCAGGTGCTGAAAGGCCACAAGTCAGGCTCTGCCCAGCAGGCTGAATTGAAGGCAGTTGCCATGGCTTTTCAGCGGTTCTCTCAAGTACCTTTGAATTTGGTCACTGACTCTGCTTTTGTAGTGGATATAATTAAATGTTTAGATTGTTCACTTCTAAAGGAAGTCAATAATGNCATCAGCCAAAAAAGACAGCACCCACATTGTTCGAATTGATCGCTTGTCTGATAATTAAATGCCATCATCAGTGTTTACAATTGATGGCAGTGGATTCTGCAACGATTGTTGTTCAGGTAACGCAGGACAACTTCAAATGGAGCCTTGCTAATAACGCTCCTTTGCAAAATGTACTGCAAAACTTTTCAGGGCAGATTGCTTATCACCTGCCCAGCCACAAATTACTACAGCTGGCAAATTTAACCAGTTTCACCTTGCAGCCAAAGACTAGTCAGGTGTCAGTGCACAGACCCACCGTCTTCACGGATGGTTCCGGAAAAACAGGGAACACAATTGTTACCTGGAAGGAGGGATCTGAGTGGCAGGTGCTGAAAGGCCACAAGTCAGGCTCTGCCCAGCAGGCTGAATTGAAGGCAGTTGCCATGGCTTTTCAGCGGTTCTCTCAAGTACCTTTGAATTTGGTCACTGACTCTGCTTTTGTAGTGGATATAATTAAATGTTTAGATTGTTCACTTCTAAAGGAAGTCAATAATGCAGCTCTGTTTTCACTATTGCAAACCTTGTGGAATGCAATTCAAGCTCGATTGCGCCTATACTACATTCTGCACATTCAAAGCCACACCACCTTACCAGGTTTTATAACAGAAGGCAATGCCAGGACTGACATGCTAGCCAACCCTGTGTGGATTGCACCTCAGCCTGACAAAATTGCACAAGCCAAGGTGTGGTGGTTTTGATTAGCCCAAAACATCNTGCCCAGCCACAAATTACTACAGCTGGCAAATTTAACCAGTTTCACCTTGCAGCCAAAGACTAGTCAGGTGTCAGTGCACAGACCCACCGTCTTCACGGATGGTTCCGGAAAAACAGGGAACACAATTGTTACCTGGAAGGAGGGATCTGAGTGGCAGGTGCTGAAAGGCCACAAGTCAGGCTCTGCCCAGCAGGCTGAATTGAAGGCAGTTGCCATGGCTTTTCAGCGGTTCTCTCAAGTACCTTTGAATTTGGTCACTGACTCTGCTTTTGTAGTGGATATAATTAAATGTTTAGATTGTTCACTTCTAAAGGAAGTCAATAATGCAGCTCTGTTTTCACTATTGCAAACCTTGTGGAATGCAATTCAAGCTCGATTGCGCCTATACTACATTCTGCACATTCAAAGCCACACCACCTTACCAGGTTTTATAACAGAAGGCAATGCCAGGACTGACATGCTAGCCAACCCTGTGTGGATTGCACCTCAGCCTGACAAAATTGCACAAGCCAAGGTGTGGTGGTTTTGATTGGCCCAAAACATCAGTAAAGTATTTTTAACATCTAGGAGAAATTTGGACCCCTAAAAAGCTGTTGTGGTAGGCCTGGGGAGGTGTCTGAGGGGTGGGGAGTGGCACAAAGATGGCTCCTGTGTGTCCTGAGTGTAAGTTCTGGACGTTTTTACATCAAGTCCAGCAGAGCCAATCTCTGATGGCTCTGAAGGTGATGGACATGCTACCGGCCACCAAATAATCCTGTTTTCTTGAACCATTTTCTCTCACTGCAGTTGCTCTGGGCGAGGGTCTGGGTACAGAATCTACTTACTAACACCTGGGAAGGCCTGCACGAGCTTATTGCTTGGGGTCGCGAGTATGCTTTTGCTTCCACAGATACTAGGGTACAGTGGCTGCCTGTGAGATGCGTTTGCCCTGCCCTGCGGCTCCAGAGGCAGAACTGGCAACCTCAAAATGATGACCAGAATGTAGAACATCAACCAAATGATCCTTCTGACAATGGCCAGGATATCGACTATCAGGCAGATGGTCCTTCTACAAGCAGAGACTGAACTTTAAGTTTCCTTTATTATGGATTCAGAAAGCAAGGACTTTGAAAGCTATGTTTGGAATTAATTTTGATAGAACTGTGATATAGAATTGGGTTTTGATAGATGTATCCCCCATGGAGTTGCTGGAGAGTCTCTCTGTCCACCTCAAATCGGGATCTAGTTTGGGCTTTGTTCAGTAACTGGCCACTACTGAGCAGACCCCTTATTGGTATTCAATTTAGGCTCTGTTTGGTAACTGGCCATTACCAAGCAGATCCTTTATGCTGAGTTTGTTCTCCCTTCTTCAAGGGACCTGCAGAGGATTACAAGCAATACCTTTTGCTTTTTAAACAAAAAGGAGGAACTGTGGATGCACAGGGCCTCTCTTGAGAAATTCTCCCTTCTCACATGAAGTATGAGAAACATAAGAAAAAGGCTGAACACCTGCTGTTTTTCCTGATCTGTTTTGGTTTATGAAGAAAGTGTGCAGCTGTAGCACCTCATCCAATGTACTGGTTTGAAAACAAACCAATCGGAGATCACAAGTCAATATTAAAAGTAATAGGAAAAATTAAAAATAAGTGAAATAATACAAGGCAAAAGTACTGACAAAGTCAGATACAACCTGACACCTGGTTAGGGTGGTGGTAGCAGTCCAAATGAAGTAGTTCAGTTGAAGTGATGATGCTGTGATGGTCCGGTCTCTAGCTGAAGGTCCAGTGGTAGCCCTTGTCCTCTAGGAACCCAGTAGACAGGACTTACTAGGCAGTTCCAAGGCCAGGTTATATCCAGGTGGGAATGCTTGGCTCCTCCCTCCTAGGTGGAGCATCTCACAATGGGATGAGATAAGCCCATGAGTCATGTGGTGGGTCCTTGATGGCCCATCACCTGTTATCCGGGGGTGTGTCATTAGCAGGTGATAACAGCTAATGGCCCCCAGCTGGTCGTAATAGAATACTGAAATCTATATTGTAACCCAGGACATCCAATCACCCCAGAGGGTGGGTGACCACTGTCCAATCACTGTTTTGTTCTTAACATATATAAAAAGCATTTTACCATAATAAACGCTCTCTCTTGCTGCTTCACCGGTGTGTGTGTGCTGCTCAGATCACTTCGTTCCAGGTACAAAAGCGACACAAAACAACATACCGTTTCTCCGCCGTATCAGATGGTTGTTGTTTGCCCCCGTGGTGAGCAGCCAAGGAGCAGAGCCCCTCCAGGAAAATCCCCGGGCGCACCTTAGGATGTCAGCCCCTCTGTCGATCCTGCAGCCAGGCAAACCTTGTCCACCTGGGTCGCCAAAAATGAGGCGCGGATTGACTCCACAACTCAAATAGTTATGAAGGAGGTATGTGTTTATTCCAGCTGGGGTGCATGGGGGATAGCCCCTCTAAAGGCATGCACACCTCAGCAGCACTTCACTTGGTTTATATTAGGTTACAGGTTACATATGCATAAAGTTACACAAAGACCCTATACATATTCATTACCTATCCCCACTTCATATTATAATGAGTTCACAGTTCATTTAAATATGCTGGCACAAGCACAATGTCACTTAATTAATTGAGGCAGTGGTTGCTAGGGGTTGTGGGCAGGTTTGGGAGGAAGTAACCGGAGTATTCCTCGAGATAAACTCTTCGCCTTGTCTCCTTGTGCATGCTCTCTTGGTTCTTGGTCAAAATCCAAACCTTAGAACTAACTTGTACCAGTTCTGGGATCCAAGAGCAAGATGTTCAGTCACAGTAGTTTTTGTCAATTACTTGGCTTTCTTCTCTGTATCCTCCCTGTTACTGGGTAGGCACAAACCTATTAAGCAAATGATACATTGTCTTCAGCAAATAGTTCTTAGTAAATCATTATCCAACCTCTGGCCTTCTAAATCAGTTTAAAAAATCATTATCCAGCTTCTAGTTCCCCTAAATTAGGCAATTCTAGCCTCTCCCCCCCAAAAAAGCAAAAGAGGCCATGGGAGGAACCATAAATTTCATAGGTATCTCATTAATTGACACTGACTGTTTCTCACCCAAGGCTGTGCTAAATCCCTGGACTTAGAGAAAAGCAACAGAGACACAAAGAAAACAAAAGCAGGGGGACTGTACATTACAAGGGCACCTGTATCAGGCAATCTGGGGACTCTGTACCTCTCAAGTACCTCAGTCAATGCGGAAAAAGAGAGGGAAATGCAGCCGGAAAATTAGGATAAAAAAAGGCTGCATTGTCTAGCAATTTCAGAGACCCCATGGAAAATGCCCATGGCCTCTCCATTTATTCATGAATGAAGTTACAGGACTCCTCTGTCTCCTTTTCGGACAGAAACGTCTGGTGTTTGTGGGTTAACGTTCCTGACATTGGGACCCCCAGAAGGGTGACATGTTTCTATCTAACCCCTGTCACTCCCTCCCTGTCCTGCCACCCCCCATGCACACATTTTTTTCTTTTTCCTTCTTTCCTCTTTCTTTCTCTTCGCCTCTTTTAAATAAAATATATCAGTATTTTGGCACCAATATCTAACCTCATTTGGTTTTAATCATGTTTTTTGGGTATATTTCAAACTTTTCTGGGTTTAAGCTGTTTTATTCGCAGAGACTTCATTTCCTCTGCTCTTCTGCATTTAAACTGCATTGTAACAGCATGGAAAAGGTTTCCCAAAAAAACTGGTTTTGTTACCTAATACACTGGCTGATTTGAAAGGAGTTTCTAGGAATCATGGAAACACTTGGCTGTAACAGCGCCTTGGCTGTCCAGAAATTCTTTTCCTTCTGTTTTAAGCAATGCCCTCTGGAGTCTGCTGGTGGCTGCTTGGGGGTCCTTATTTATTTATTTTTTACTTATTAATTTGTTTATTTATTTAATTTTATATTTCCTTTTTCTTTGGTCTTTCTTGCTCTTTTCCCCTCACACTTCCTGCCCTTTTTCTCCCCTCACATTTTTCACACTTTCCCCTTCATGTTTCTTGCACTTCACCTCTCATTTTTCTCACACTAACCTTTTCATGTTTCTCACACTTTTCCCGAGTTTTTCTCACACTTTTCTGCTCATGTTTCCAGACATTTCCCCTCACATTTCTTGCACTTCCCCCACCACGTTTCCTTGCCTTTATCTCTCCTCAGTTTCCTGGTCTTTCCCCTCTCACATTTCCAACACCTTCCTCTCACATTTGTCTCACTTTGCCACTCACGCTGGCTGCCCTTTTTCTCCCTTTACATTTCCTACCCTTTCCCCTTAGATTTCTCATACATTTCCCCTCATCTTTCTCACACTTTCCCTGGCACATTTCCTGGCCACATGTGAGATGATGCCATTACTGGAAATACTTTACTCCAGAGGAGATACAAGGCTTGGTTCTGGGGTGGAGGGAAGAGGAGGACATGATGCATGCCACTTCAATCCCTGATGGCGCACAACCTGCCTACCCCTCCCACCTGAGCACCATCCTTCATCTCCTTCTTCTGCTCAGCGGCTTTCCAGGGATCGGTATGTATTGTTTGCTACAGCGACTAATAAAATAATTTTGTTTTGCAATCACAATTGCATTTTAGAGTGTTTTGTGCACACGCATCCTCCAGAACCTAGAACACTGAGGAACAGGGTACCTAGCCATTGGGAGGCCTTGGTTCAGAGAACTTTCTGGAGTATCACAATCAGGGCCACAAGTACTGTTTTGAGGCACGAAAAAGCAGGAGAAGAGCAGGATACCTGGGTGATGGGCACACGTATCTTGATTTGTCTTTGAGCTGCACAGGGGTGTTTTTTAGCTCAGGGACAGCTGAGCATCAGCTCCAAGCCTCATCAGGACCCTGAAGCCCTCAGCAGGCAACCAGGTGAGGAGGGGTCGGTGCAAGGCAGATTTAAACAGCTCTAGGAAGTGTGAGTGACCCAGAGCAAGGTGAACAGGAGTGTGTAAACAGGGGCATGGCATGGCATGGCATGGCATGGCATGGCATGGCATGGCATGGCATGGCATGGCATGGCATGGCATGGCATGGCATGGCATGGCATGGCATGGCATGGCACGGCAGTTTGCACAGCAGTTCCCCCAGGGAGGGCAGGCAGTAAGGCAAGCAGGAAGAACTTCTCTCTGATCATCTGAGAACAGCCAATAGAGCCAGCAAACAGACTCAGTAGCTGGTGAAGAAGAGCATGAAAAGATCCTTTCATCCCCAGTCTTATTAGCATACTAGTATAAGCTTCCTCAGTTATGGCATTAACACACTATAAAGCTCAATCCTCTGTAGGTTCCTTCCAACTCAGAATATTATGTGATTCTGCATGTCAGAGGTGCTATGTGGAGATGGATGGCATCAGGACCATGCAATGGGGCTGGGGGAGATCTGATGGAGGACAAGGGGGACCCTACGGGGCTGGCAGTGGATATCTGAGGCTTCAAAGTCTGCATGGGGCTGAGGGTGGGCTTTAAGAAATATGGGGTGCCAGCTGAGGCTGGGGGCACAGAGCGAACCAGGGGAATGACATGATAGGGGCAGCAGTGACCTTTAGGTCCCCTGGAGTCACCATGTTCCCCCATATCTCTGACCCTATCAAGGCCATTCCCTTGCTCAAATTCATTTTCAGGAGTGTGACTCCCCAGTGGTCCATCATCAGCTGACAGGAGCTCAGCCACCAGGCCAGGCGGTGGGTATCCACCAGTGTCACCCCCAGCAGCTGTCACCCCAAAACTGTTTGGGTGCTATGGGGAAGGACAAAGCTTCAGAAGGGGGAGGTAGGTGTGGAGTTACAGGATATAGGTAGCAGAGCAATAGGCCTTGAAAGCCAGAGTGACCTTCTGTCTCTGGTCTGGAAGAAACCCTGGGACCAGTAAAAAAACATCCTGGTAACAGTGGAAGTGGAAAGAGTGCATTGTTGGCCTGTGAACTGCTGGACCTGGTAGTGTAGCAGTGGCTCTTGCCCAGACGGGCTCGAGCGACCAGCCGCACGGGGCAATGGCCCCTGAAAAAAAGAGTCCTGGGTGTGAGGTGAGACCTTGGATAGGGTGACAAAGCAGTGCAAACCCAGGACACCCCACAGCTGATGCTATCAATATGCATCGGGCAACCAGCCCATTGGCCTGTCACGTCTCCCCTCCCCTATCCCTTACTTTGTTTGTGTTCCAGAATATTCGTCTTTGTTCTCTACAGCGAGGTCTCCCCATTGTGCTTTCAACTTTTGTACCCTCCCTTGCTGTACCCTCATTGCCTTGTACCCTTGTCTGTTCCCACTCCAATGTGCTCAGATTGGACCTCTACCGTAAACCCCTCCCCATCTGCACCCCCTTTTAACCCCTTGTCATTGTGTGGTCAGGTCCCCTGAGCCTCGAATCCTGACCCCTCTCCGACCTCCACGTCCTGCTCTGCTTCTGCTTCCCCTCTCCTTCACCTTGCACCTTCAATAAACCCCAGGATTCTAGACTTAAGCGCCTGCATTTCGTCATTCCTTGCCGAGGTTCCTGCTTGCCTCCCTCCCCCGGGACTCTGCGGACCGACCTGTGAGCCTCACTGCCGCGGCAAGTCTGGCTTGAGCTCAGTGCCACTCGCCTCCACAGCTCGCCTCTTGGTTGCGGCTTTGGGGCGCACTGCCGAATTAAAGAGTGAAGCTGCATCTTAGAAGTGAGAAACACTGTTTGCTACCTTAATAGGTATTGTTTACCTATTTCCATAAAAGGTGATGTTGGGAAGCACAATAGTTAATTGGGGCACTTTGTAATGTAGCGTTATTTCCTGTTTGTGTTGTAGTCTATAAGGAATTATCACTGTGCAATAAAGATCTTCTTTGCTCACCACCATCTTGTAAAGTCCGTGCCCTTAAAAAACATAGCAAATGGTGCCTACCATGTGAGGCGAGAATTTGGCTACCTGTCCTGTCCACAGTGAGACCGGCGGAACTGAAGTTACCACTGAAAGGAAGTGGCTGCCAGCAAATTAATCGCCTTGGAAAAAGAAGTGAGCCGTGGGGAACAGAAAAAAAAATAATAACAGTCATGGGAAACCAAGTTTCCACTGACAAACAGCAGTCCATTTTAGATTCTATGAAGCAGTTGCTAGACAAGTATGGGAAGCATTTGTCCTCTCACTCGCTCAAGTGACTTTTGAAATAGACTGCGGCTAATGAAATGAGATCAGCATTTTTACTGCTGATCTCTGGGACAGTGTGGGGTTGCAGGTCTGGGATCGGGCTACAAGGGGAGACCAGGCAGCAGCCAAGCTGCTCCCTCTGTGGAGAATGATCCTAGAAGCTACGTGGGAAAAAGAGGGATCCTGAAAAGCTCCCACAGATACTATTTGCAAACTCCCAGTTCACCTGAACTGAGACCCTGAGGAGACTGTGCAGAGAAAACTGGGAACTATTGGGACAAAAGAAGCCTTCACATCCAGCAGCACCCTCCAGGTTAGGGCTGCCTTTTGCCACGGTGCCAGAGAGAATCCCCCGGGTTCATCTGTCCCTGAGTACCTAAACCTGCAGAAAGAGCTCAGTTTAGTTCCATCAGTCCCTCTGGAAGTGGACTGGGCTCGGATCCGCAGACAAGCCTTGGAGGCGGGGGAATATGCAATGGCAGAGTATGCTGTTGCCTGTTACATATGCCCCCCATCAGCTACCTCAGTGGGAGGGTTGTAGCAGTGGGTCTTGCCCAGATGGGCTTGAGCGACCAGCTGCACCGGGCAGCGGCCCCCGAAGAGGAGTCCTGGGTGTGAGGTGAGTATTTGGTCAGGGTGACAGATCAGTGAACACGCAGGACACCTCGCAGCTGGCG
The DNA here is from genome assembly GCA_013397955.1 of Grantiella picta. NCBI lineage: Eukaryota > Metazoa > Chordata > Aves > Passeriformes > Meliphagidae > Grantiella > Grantiella picta. The sequence continues at coordinate 26,236 of VZRM01003035.1, forward strand.
CCATCAAAATGCAACAGGCAAGCAGCCCATCGGCCCTGCACATCTCCCCTCCCCCATCCCTTACTCGGTCTAAGTTCTAGAACCTTCATCTTTGTTCGCCCCAGCCAGGTTCTCCCACTGGATTTTTAAATTCTGTACCCTCCCCTGTGATGCCCTCATTGCTCTGTACCCCTGCCTGTCCCAGTCCCAACGCACACCTATTGGTTCTCTGCAGTAGACCCCTCCCCTTCAGCCGACCCTCTTAACCCCTAGACCCAGTATGCTCGGGGCTCCTGAGCCTCGGATCCAGTCCTCTCTCCAACCTCCTCGTCCTGCTCCTCCTTCATGCCCTCCTTCTTTCGCCTACTATCCTCAATAAACCCCTGGATTCCAGCCTCAGTCACCTGCGTTTCCTTCTTCTTCGCCGTGGTTCCTGCCTGCCTCTGTTCCCCAGGACTCTTTACACTAACCTGCGAGCCTCACTGCCATGGCCAGTCCAGAGTAGGCTCGGTGCCGCTCGGCTCCGCAGCCCGCCTCTTGGTTGCGGCTTTGGGGCGTGCTGCCGTAACAGAGTGAAGCCGCAGGAGGCCCTGCCCTTTTCCATGATAAAAGAGCTGCGAAGAGGCAAGCTGGAATTTGGTATTGGCTCTCCCTCGACAAAAAACATGCTTGGCTCAGTGATGAACTCTTCACCTTCGTCCCTCATGATCTAAAGACCACAGCTAACCTGGTACTACCATCTTCGCAATATTGTCTGTAGGAGGCTGAGTGGAAGCACTTACTGCATGCCGGTGTGTCAGCATACCGTGAGAGCAGAGATCAACGAACAGCCATGCTTACTGTTAACCACCTCGCAGGGGAGTAGGACTACGTTAGGGCTCCGGTTCAGGCATGCAATATCACTTGGGTGGTGGTGGATGAGATACATGGAGGTGATTCCTTAAAGCATCTTCCTTCCATTGTGCTTTCCTTAAAAGTTCCCGACACAGGCTGCCCTCAGATGTCGTTCAAAAACATCACACAGGGTTCAAAAGAACCCTACACGCAGTTTGTGGACTGTTCATCAGACACGTTAGATAAACAGGTTGCACACGATGAAGCCTGGGAGTTCTTACTGTTGAGATTAGTGGTTGAGAATGCAAATGCCGACTGGCATCGGACGTTGCATCCATTGGAGAACCCCACCCTTGTACAGATGATTCAGGCATGCAATCGGATAGGCACTATAGAGCGTAAGTATGAGGCTATGGTTGCTGCTTTTGCAACTTGGTGTGCCAGCCCCTCAGGCGCCCCTCTAGTCTGCCATAAACACAGTATTGCTGGTCACTTGAAAAAAGATTGCTGTACCAGGGCAGGCTCAACAGAATTCCCCTGGCATATGTCCCCAATGCCGGAAGGGTCGTCATTTTGCAAATCAGTGCCTTTCAAAGACATGAGACCACTGCCGGGAAACTCCAGCAAGAGCACAAAACAGAGGCGTGCCAAGAAACAAGTACCCCAGCAAGCTGCAGCCACCTACCCTGCCCCGGTGGTGCCAGGGCTCACATGGCAGTCTCAGACTCCAGCTGCTGCAGCACCGCGTCAAACCTCCAGGCAGTCACCCCCAGCAGCACAGGGGTTGACCTGGCAACCTCCTACCCAGTAACCCTATTGGATAGCTTGGTCCATATCCTCTCTACAGGGGTTCATGGACCACTAGAGGGAGGTAGAAGTGCACTTTTACTTGGTCACTCTTCTACTGCCCTTGCAGGCTTGTTTGTACTCTCTGGGGTTATTGATGCTGATTATACAGGGAAGATAAAGATCATGGCATGGACCCCCACCCCACCATGCACATTTCAACAGGGAACCCAGATAGCACTATTGGTATTTTTTGTTGCAGCTCAACTGCCATCAGCAGGGAATGTGTGTGGGAATGCAGGCTTCCGGTCTACGGGCCCACCTCAAATTTGCTGGACTCAGCAAATTGGCCTTAACCAGACCAACTTGCAAATGCCAACTAATATGGCATGGTCAGTATATTACCCTTACAGGATTGATTGATATGGGGGGAGATATCACTGTAATTTCTCATTCAAGGTGGCCACCAACCTGGCCTTTGCTGGCAACTCTCCAAGCCCTTGCAGGCATAGAAGGGAGTAACACTAGTTACCAAAGCCAGGATATGATCCAAGTCCTTGGCCCAGATGGTCATGCCACCACTATTAAACCCTTTGTGTTTCAAACAGCCATGATTTTGTAGGGGTGGGATTTGCTGGCTCAGCTAGGCACACGAATTGGGTTGGATTTTTATAGGGGCCACTGCTACGCAGCCCACCCTAAGATGGTAATGGAAAACTCATGTGCCAGTCTGGGTGGATCAGTGGCCCCTGCCTCATAATAACCTGCATCATCTGCAGGAGCTGGTGGAGGAGCAGCTGGCTGCTGGTCACATCCTACCCTCTACTAGCTCCTGGAATTCTCCTGTTTTTGTCATTCAGAAAAAGAGTGGTAAGTGGCGCTTACTGCATGACTTGATAAAAATTAATTTGGCGATGAAGATATGGTTGCCCTGCAGTCAGGGCTCTCATCTCCCACCATACCTCCTCAGGATTCGCACTTTACTGCTATTGATCTCTAAGATTGCTTTTTTAACATCCCACTGCATCCTGATGATGCTCCAAAATTTGCCTTGTCTGTGCCTAGCCTTAATGTGTAGGAACCGCTGAAACCGTTTCATTGGGTGGTGCTGCTACAAGGAATGAAAAATAGCCAAACCATCTGCCAGTGGTTCATGGCACGAGTACTGAGCCCGGTGTGTCAGCAAGCACCTGAGGCCCTCATATACCATTACATGGATGACATCCTTGTGGCTGCCCCTGACCCTGATGCTATGCAGCAAGCCCTAGCCCTTACCACAGAAGCTGTAACAGTTGCTGCCCTGCAGCAGGCACCAGAAAAGGTACAACGAACCTCTCTGTGGCAATACTTAGGTTGGCACACAACAGCACAATCCATTCAGCCTCAGCAAGTAAAACTTCAAAGTTCAATCAGGACATTACATGACCTGCAGAAATTCCTCTGAGCTATTCATTGGGTTTATCGCTTATTGGGAATTTCTAATGAGGACCCATATCCCTTATTCAATTTAGTGAAAGGTGATTCAGCACTAACATCTCCACAATGCCTTACTGAACAAGCAAAGCTTGCTGTACAATTGGTGTCTGAGGCAATAATGAATCATCAAGCACCATGATGCACTCCTGACCTGCCCTTTGACCTCATCACTTTAAATTCTTCATGACAGCCTTATGCTTTGCTATATCAATGGTTTGAAGAGGCAAAGGACCCACTGATCATTATTGCATGGTTGTTTTTACCTCATCAGATGTCAAAAACTATAGCTACACAACCAGAAATGTTTGCTCAGCTGATCATTAAGGGATGACAGTGCTTGCTTGCTCTTGCAGGCTGGGAATCTCATACTATTTGTCTGCCTTTGACAACTGTATACTGTATGTGTGACATATTGACAACTATATACTGTATGTGTGAGAAACAAGCTAATGGAATTGGCTTTCACATAGTGTTATATGGTTTGATATCAAATATTCCAATGTTTTGACAAATATTACAAGACAGTACATGTTGTAGAATGGTTAATGTTATTGCAATAGACCAGTTGTAAAGTTGACTTTCACCAAAAAGTGTGGTTTTGTATGTTGTAATGTGGGTTTTATGAGTTTGCATTGGACAAACTGTTGCTGGCCGAAACTCTCAAGGCGTAACCATAAAAGGAGTAGGACATCCTCCAGTGAGGACCCCTGTCGCAGTCCGATGGACTGCAACTGCCATCTGGCCGGGTTTTGTGCTGCCCTCCGCCAGAAGCACCGGCTAGCAAACTGCGGCACAGGAAATGCGGGCGGGTGGGTCTCCCTGAGTCTATTGAGGGAGCTCAGTCCCTGGTGAGTAGCGAGCACACCCGATGAAGCAGGCCACATTGGTAAAGAGAGGCAGGAGACGGAGGAGTTCCAAATACCCAGTTTAATACGGGGATCACTAACAACCGCTGGATGAGGGGAAAACCTCCCCGGAGCACTTGGTGCAGCCGGTTTTAAGGGAGGGGGGCGGGAGGTGGAGAAAGGGACGGGAGCCAATAGGGAGCAAGGGAGGGAGCTGGGAAGGAGCGGGCAATAGGGGAAAGGGGAACTCAATCAACACACAAGGGAGGGGAAACAGCAACAGCCAATTAACATCAAACAGCAACAGAACTTTCCAGAAAAATAGGGGGGGACATGCAAACAAGGAGGATGTACAGCAAACTTCTGACCAATCAACAACTTAGAAAACTTAAACTTTGAGGGAAAGGCAGAGAGTCACAGCTCAGTCTCGACGGCCAGCTCCTCTTTGAAGGAGTCTGACTCCTCGGCAAGTGAGTCAGGCAGGGTCAGCACATTGACAGCCAGAGCTTCCACTGCCTGGGCCTCTGCAGACTCCGATACCACAAGGTATGACAAGACTGCGCCAGCAGTGAAAGGAGTGGTTTAGGGCAGGACTATGTGAAACAAAATGATAAATATGCATAAAGCTGATGCAACACCAAGGGTATAAAAGGTGGGACCGCTATATTTTGAGGGCACCTCTAGCACTTGGCTGTGCATCCAGTGCTGTCCCTTTTGCTTTGCAAAATTTTTTTTTGTTCTCAATAAAATTTTTATAACTCATTCCCACTTGGGGCCTGCGTAGTTTATAAGACTTGCAATGGCTCCTCCAGATATCTGATGAGTTTCAAATAGCACTGGTTGCCTACCCAGGCACCCCGAGCATTCATCCTCCTTCGCACGAACTGTTGATTAGCTGCTTTAATTTAGTTCCTGTGTTGCAGCATAGCCCAACTCCTTTGCAGGCCCTTACAGTCTTCTCTGATGGCTCTGGATGAACATATCGCTCAGTTTTCATCTGGCAAGACCCTGCAACACAGACCTAGTGCTCTGATGTCACGATTGTTTCTGGATCTCCACAGATAGAGGAATTTGCTGCTGTTCTTCCTGTTTTTCAGAAATGGCAAGACCCATTCAATTTAGTTACTGACTCTGCTTACATTGCAGGAATTGTGGAGAGAGCCGAAGCTGCAATATCTGAAGGATGTTTCAAACTCTTTTCTGTTTAAATAGCTCCGGACACTTGTTTGGCTTTTGGATTCTCAAAGCAATGCACGTTCATTGCCACACATCCCTTCCAGGACCTATCACAGAAGGCAATCGCCATGCAGACTTACTGGCTACGCCAGCGCAGGTTGTACCCGACTATCTTGCTCAGGTGAAACTAAGTCACTCCTTTTTTCACCAGAATGTGCATGCTTTACGTAGTCAGTCTGCGCTTACCTTTCACCACGCATGTGATATTGTGGCTGCATGTCCCTGATTGTCAGTGATATAGTTTGCCTTCTGTAGCTACTGGGGTTAATCCTCAGGGCCTACAATCTTTGCAGCTCTGGCAATCGGATGTCACGCATTTTGCAGAATTTGGCTGTTTAAAATTTATTCATGTGTCTATTGGCACATTTTCAGGTGCCTTATTTGCTTCTTGCCATACTGGAGAGAAAGCTTGTGATATCTGTCAGCATTACTTGATTGCATTCGCTGTCTTGGGCATTCGTGCTCATGTTAAGACTGACAATGGCCCAGGCCCATACATCCCAGATGGCTGCTCTCTCTTTTCAGCAGTGGGGTATTTCTCATTGTAAAGGGATATCTCATTCACCTACTGGCCAGGCCATTGTTGAATGTCCTCATGCTACGCTTAAGTGCCTTTGGCTGCAACAGAAAGGGGGAGTTCAGGATTATAATCCCCAGGAGCAATTAAAAAAACCTCTTTATGTTTTTAACTTTCTGGATCGCTTTGCTGATAACATTATGCTTCCTATTCCAAAACATTTTGCATCCTGTGACACCACGTCACAGGATTCCCAGCAGAAAGCCAAAGTTATGTTTAGAGATCCTGAAAGCAGTCAGATTTTAGGGCCAGTTCCCCTTATTACATGGGGAAGAGGTTATACTTATGTCTCCACAGATACCACCCCAAGAGGGATACCAGCGAAGAATGTCTGTCCATTCCTGGAAAAGAGACCATCGCCAGCTGAAGGCAACACAGCAGAGCTGTCTCCGGAAGAGGGACTGTCGCCAGCTGAAGATGATACAGCCAAGTCCTGATACCTCTGATGTCATGGTTCGGGTTACCTCTGAATGCCAGTGCTTGGAAGTTGACAAATATGACCAACTCAGAAGGACGTTATTGTGCCACACATCCACTTGACTGGTGGTTGTAGGCACTGGACTCACATAATTTGGACACTCCACATAAGGATCTGAATTCCTTTGAATGCCTTAACCTTATGTTAATACCTTGTTTTAGCTGCCCTTGCACTCTTGAGAGTGGGTGGTGGTATTCAGTGCGTTGACATTGGGGATATATTAGAGCACAAATGGTAGCGAGCAGTGCAGAACTGCGCTCGCCAGCTTGGTACCTGCCAGCTTTCACAGTGGCATTTGGATTACTTTGATACTTGGAATGACCATTTGCCTGTCTGTCCTAATGAGCCACAAGATATAGAGCTGTTAGGTTCACTTAAAGCCAACGCCTGTATCTATTTGAATTATTCTAAGTGGCACAGAGGGAGCAGTGCATTCTGTCAGGTAGTTTCCCCCAAGAATCTCTTGTATTTAAATGACGCTAGTTGGTGTAATTTTATAGTAATGCTAGGCAAGCACAAATACCAAGTGCCTTCTGATCCCAAGACACAACAATTACCAAGGGGCATATTTTTTTTGTTTATGGAGATCAGGCATGGCCTGGCATCCCTTCTCATGCAGTAGGGGGCCCATGCACCATAGCCTGGCTCACAATGTTGACCCTGAACATCACCATGATACTATATCACACATATTGGGCAGAACACCAGCATGCACGACAAAGCATGCAGTCATTCTGAGCAGACTGTGACCCCAACACAGTTTTTTGGGAACGGCCAGCAACCATAGCAGCATCCTTTTTGGCACTACGGGTTGCTGCTGCCCGTACACTGGTAAGGTCACATAAGCTGGGATGCTGCCTTGCCAAACTAATGCCACTTCACTGCTTTGGCTGGTCTGCTAACAGATGTAGACTCTGTGCACCATGCCACTTCTCAAAATCGTGCTGAGGTAGATATTTTACACTCAGCCCACGGTCATGGGTGTCAAGATTTTGAAGGCATGTGTGGTATGAACCTTTCAGATCACTCAGAATGCATTCACAAAAGCATCCAAAAACTGCAAGAGAACTTAATTCAATTGCAGATACAAGAGAGTTGGGATTGGTTTTCTGAGCTGTTTGGATCACAGGAAATGACAGGATGGCTTAAATCACTTTTAATGTTTGGCATATACGCATTAGGAATATTCTTATGCTTAGCTGTGTATATTCCTTGCTTACTGCAATGCTTGCAATGAATAGTTAATGATGCCACAAAAAAGATTACGCTTGTTGAAAGAAAAGGAGGAGACGTGGAGTTACAGGATATAGGTAGCAGAGCAACAGGCCCCGAAAGCCAGAGGGACCTTCTGCCTCTGGTCTGGAAGAAACCCTGGGACCAGTAAAAAAACATCCCGGTCACAGGGGAAGTGGAAAGAGTACGTTGTGGGCCTGTGAACTGCTGGACCTGTTAGAAGTGAGAAACACTGTTACCTTAATAGGTATTGTTTACCTGCTGCCATAAAAGGTAATGTTGTGAAGCACGATAGTTAATTGGGGCACTTTGCAGTGTAGAGTTATTTCCTGTTTGTTAAGAGTTTGTTAAAGTTACTTCCTGTTCTGAATTGTCACTGCGCAATAAACGTCTTGTTTGCTCACCACCGTCTTGTGAAGTCTGTGCCCTTAAAAAACACCGCAGGCAGTGAAGAGCATGGGGGGTGTCCCAAACTGGGCATTGTGGGTCTCCCAAGGTGGGTACAGGACTCACTGGGTGGCATTAGTGCTGGACTGGGGCTGTCCCCAGGTTGGGTGGTGGGGTGTGTCTGAGATTTCTCCCCCAATGCATGTGGTATGGGATACACTGGGTACCATTCATGTGGAGGGAGGCATCATTCTGCCCATGAACAATGAGAGCACCATCCAGAACACTGCACACGTGTGAGGTTTCTGGTACTGAGGATGCTGGGAGATTGGGAGTGCCTGGGAGCCCAGGGCTGGGGACTGGGTGCTTGGAGGGTCCAGAGCTGGGTGAAGGGAGCTGTGAAGGGATTCAGAGCTGAAAGGAGCTGCAGGGTCCAGGGCTGGGTGACAGGAGCTAGGCAGGTCCAGGACTGATGGCGGATGCTGGCAACACCCAAGTCTGGATGATGGCAGCTGGGGGGTCTGGGGCTGTGGTGAGGTCCAGAGCTGGTATTGGGACCTGGAGAGGGACATTCCCATTTCACACCCTTTTTTCACTCTCATTTCCTGACTTTTTCCCCTCATATTCCCCACAGCTTTTCCCTATGTTTCTCACAATTTTCTCCTCACATGGCCCAAGCTTTTCCCTTCACATTTTCTTGACCTTTTTCTTTCCTCATGTTTCTCACACTTTTCTCCTCCTGTTTCCTGGCTTTTTCTTCCCTCACGTTCCCCTCCCTTTTTTACTTCATGTTTCCTGTCCTTTACCTCTCACATTTCCCATCTTTTAAACAACTGACAGACAAGGTTAAAAACTGGCATCTGTATCTTTGTGTACACAGATGGGGCATCATAGAGCTATCTCAGGGCTCTGCCAAGGCAGCCATCTCCATCCCATGCTTCCACTTTCCCACAGGTGGAGTTGAGGCAGATGCCAGTGAACCACAGGCAGATGCAGGCAGCAGTGCAAGGCAGCCAGAGCCAGGCTTTGTCCCTTTGTGGGGACAGGCTGCCAGGGCGTCCCCGCCCATAGAGCTCACAGGACACTGGGAACATCACACTGATTTACCTTCCCATCCCCAGGAACTGCTGACAGGCAGGCAGGAGACACAGGCAGGAGGCAGGGACAAGGGCCACAGTCAGGCAGCCTCGCTCCTCAGCTTCTCTTGCAGGTGAACAGCTTGATACACAGTATGTCACTGCCCTGTCCATATCAGGGGGACATAGGAAGAGACAGCCCATCTGCCAGCAATCCAGGTGGCAGCACCCCAGCACAGACCACAGGGGCCAGTGCCACCTGCAAGCTGCCTCCTCTACTAGCAGCAGCCAGCAGCTGGACTGCTTCCACCAGGGGCAGGAGAATGGCCACCACAGCCAGCACCACCACAGCCAGCAACAGCCACCTACTGCTTGTCCCCAATGCTCAGGGCACCCACAGTGAGCAGGGCACAGCCACAAGTGTTCAGAGGTTGAGGGCTAAAGCACACCACTCCAAAGCCTATGTTGCAGGTGCAAAGGACAAGAGCCAGATCCCTGTGCATAACATCTCCCACAAAAACTACATGGGGAGCCAGAGACAGCCAGCAGAACAGTGGGACTGGGCACACAGCATGGCTACATCAGCTTCCCTTGGCAGAGATGTGGGGACATGGTGCTGAACAGAGCAGCACCATTAAGTGAAACATCACCAGCATGTCTCCGCCAGTGCATCACAAGACTGCAAAGGATCTGAGCGTTGTGTCCAAGAGAGAGCCTTCACAGGAACTAAACATGAGAAGCCTGGTCTGTCCAGAGCACAGACAGTCCCCACTCAGGAAAGCCAGACAAAACTTCCAGGATTTTGAGAAAATCCTGAGTCATCAGAGGATCTGGAGTTTCTGGAAGCAAATTTTCTAAACCATTATAGGATCTTATCTGAGGAGGAGAAGATGATGGATACCAAGAGCTGTGCCAAGGGAAGACATCAATGACAATGAACTGCCCTAAAATGAAGACAAGACAGAGAAGAGAAAGAGCTGTCTAAAGGTGAATACAGGAGAGATGAAGAGCTGTCCCAATGGGAAGATTACAGTGATAAAAAGCTGTCATAATGGGAAGACAACAATGACAAATATGTATCCCAAGGGGAAGATGGGAATGACAGAGAACTGTCCCAAGGGGAACACAAGAGAAACAAAAACCTGTCCAAAGGGGAAGAGGACAATGACAAAAAATTTACCCAAGAGGAAGACAACGAAGATGTGTCCCAAGACGAAGACAACAATGGCATGTCCAAATAGGAAAATGACAATGACAAAGAGGTCCCCCACGGGGAAGACAATGTCCCTACAGGAATATGAGAGAGACCAAGAGCTATCCCAAGCAGAAGACCAGACAGACCAAGAGCTGTCCCAAGGGGATGACAGCACAGACAAATAGTTGTTGCAACGGGAACAACTGTCCCAAAGGGAAGATGATGTCAGCTACAACATCTAGGACAACTCCTTGGGCCCAGGGAACAGCGAGGGCAACCCTCACACTGCTCCCCAGAAACGGCCCAACTGTCTCAGCAGCATGGGCACAGAGGCAACAGGAGAGGCAGTCGGTGACCTGTGCATCTCTTGCCCCAGTGGGTGCCACAGCCTCTGAGCTAGCACTGGCCAGAGCTCCCAAGGAAGGGGAGCACCATATACATCTTGCTGCTGAGGTGGCAAGCTTCTCTAGCCTTCAGGGAGCAAGAGACAGTTGCATGGGCAGAGAGCCAGGCAGCTGACCCACACAGCCCCTGCTGTTCACTTAGTCCTTCACCTCACTTGTTGAAAGCCCATGCCCACAGCAGGCAGTGGACAGGGACAGTGGTGGTATCAGTCCTGTTAGTGCCAAAGACCATGGATGGAGCCTTCATCAAGGAGGAGGAAGAGGGGAAAGACTACGTCGACCAAGACCTGTCTCATGCGGAAGTCTACAGTGCCCAGGACCTGTCCCAAGGGGAAAATGAAAGCAACAAAAAGCTTTCCCAAGGGGAAGATGACAGAGAACAAAGATCACGTACTTCTACACAAATGGGGCTCTCTGATCCTGCCCCTTGAGATGCACAGGCATTTGGCCTTCACAGCCAGATGCACAATCAGTCCCTGGAGATGTAGTTGATCTTGAGCCTGTGCAGCATCCCAAAGGACCCACACAGGATGGTGTGGCTGTGAACATTTTTATAACAGCTGATGACTTTCCAACCCAACTTTCCCCGTTTCCTGCCCTTCTCACATTTCTCACACTCCTCCCCCCTCACATTTCTTGCACTTTCCCCATACTGTTTCTTTGCCCTTTTTTCTCCTCCGATGTCCTGTCCTTTTTCCCTTCGTGCTTCCTATATTTTCCCATCATGTTTCCCACTCTTTTCCCCCCAAGTTTCTCAGTTTCCCCCTCACGTTTCCTGCCCTTTCCTCTCTCGTTTTCCTCCTTTTTTAAATTCATGTGTCCTGCCCTGTTCCCCTCACATTTCCTGCCTTTTAAAATAACTGGCAGGCGAGGGTACAAACTGCCTTGTGTTGCTTCGTGTGTATAGAGTAAAGCTGCAGTACTGCAGCATATTTATGAACCTATTGTCTATTAACAGTCGCCTAAAGATATGCCGGACAATGGAGACTGCCTGCTCCGCGCCCCTCCGGGGCAGAGAAACAAGGCGCCTTGGCCCATACAGCCCCAAGCAGCCCGGGAGAAGGAGCGCGAATGGCAGCCACAGTCAGCCGGGTCTCTAGCGGGAACGGCCGCGGGGAGCGCTGGGAGGCCCCGCCTCCCCGGGGACATCAGCCTGGGCCACCATCTTGTGCGTGGCTCCAGCTCGTGCGGCGCGGGTCTCCCTCCGACGGCTGAGCAGAGTAAGCGCTTTCGGGGAGAGGCAGGCGCTCTTTTCTTTCTCCGTAGGCACTGGTTTCGGCTGAGACCGCCCCCGTTAGCAGCCAGCCGGCAGCACTCTTCCCACCGTAGCGGCGCCCACTCCCTGTCTTCCTTCTTCCCAGCATGCCCGTCCCTCCCACACTCGTTCCGGTTCAGCAGGGCGTGGAGATTGGCTTCTCGATCCCGGCGGCCGGAAGCGGGACATTTGAACGGTAACGGACTCGCTAGGCTACCCCGGAACGGGGTAGGATTCGAGCGGCTTCTGGTGGCAGCGCCCCGAGGAATGGGATGGGCCTCCGGGGTCACTTGGCAGTCGTGCCGCAGGGAATGGGGTGGGACTCGAAAGTCTTCTGGCCGTTGCGACTCGGGACCGCGGCTCTGCCGCGCCTGTCGCCGTACAGCCATGACGGGCCCGTGAAAACAGCGGCCCCTCCTTCCTCCCCGGGGGCTGCAGCTGAGTCGCTTCCTGTGCCCGAAAACATGAGTGCAATCTGCGGTCTCCCCTTACAGGTGCTGAGAACAGCTGCCCGCGTCTTGCGGGTCGCAGAATGGCTGGAGGTGACTATGAGGAAATTCTCAAGTACTATGAATTACACGGAACAGTTGGCACAGGTGGGCTCAGTCTGTGAATGCAGACAAGCGTGTGTGATGTGTCCGCTCACCTCGGTGTTTATCTGAGAGATTAACTGTTACTTCAGAGTCTGTGGGTCATGTTTCCTCAGTGTATTTTGCGGTACAGAACTGTGGAAATGTAACTAGAAGGTGGTGGCAGCAATTGACTCCTCCTTTAGCAAAGATGCTCCATACTGTGCATATGGTATTTGCTTCAGGGTAACTGAGATTATGTGTTAGAAAGCTTGTCACCATGCAGAGTTTTACACATTTCTGTTTCAAATTCTAGGTGGATTTTCAAAGGTAAAACTTGCACGACATCGTCTCACTGGTGAAAAAGTTGCAATAAAAATCATGGACAAGCTTGCTTTACAGGTAATCCAAAAGATATTTCAGAGTTGGTAATGTGCTGTTCCTGTGGAGTTCTCGGGACCACAGGTGTGACCTGTCAGCGTGGGCTAGTGGTAGATGCTGTAAGCTTGAAAGAGTTTTAACAGCACCACAAATCCTGTGCCCTCGTGTGGAGAGGACAACATTCTCTGGCTGTAAAACTGAGGGAGTTACAGCTTTAAATATTAAATAACTAAATTCCTATAAGTCAAGTGCTGATGAGAACAGTAGCTATTTTACATCTGCTCCTTTGGGTTTTACTGACCAGTGTGTGAGGAGGGCAGGTGAGCAGTGACAGAGCTGGTGCTGATTTGAGTTTGACCAGTTGTGTTGTACAGGCTTACTGTAATGTACAGGCTGTCAAACTAATTGTCAATTTCGTACCTTGCTGTTATGATCTCTTAGGATGACTTGCCTCGTGTTAAATTAGAAATTGATGCCATGAAGGACTTGAGTCACCAGCACATTTGCCAGTTGTATCATGTGATTGAGACACCCAAGAAAATATTTATGGTTTTAGAGGTAAGGAATGGTGTTTCTGCTGTGGTGAAGATCCCTGAGTTTAGCCATAGCAGTAGATGGTAGCAGAGTCCAAATGAAACAATTTTTAGAAAATCATCTCAGTAGTGTGCCCAAGGTGCCATAGTTTAAAAATGTAGCTGACAATGTGTTCTGTGTCATTGTAAAAGCCACTTTTCACTGTTTGCAATAAGCGAACTGACTTTAATTCACACCTCACTCTCCAAAAAATAGCACCAGCAGGATATGCAGGACCTGAGAAGTGCCACCGAGTTGTCACCTCTTAGACAGTTTTTGTCACCTGTGATGGTAGTGCGATATAGCTGTGGCAAGTATCAGGCAAGAGTTGGGCTCTTGGGCTTGTTGGATATCTTGCACACTGGCCTGGGGCATGCCTGGGTGGGTGCTGCTGGGATAAAGCAGATGGAAGGAAAGAGAAGAGTGACTTGTCCTTGCTGTCCAGTGGCCTTGTTCATGTTTAGATTTCATTACTGTATCCCAAATGTTTTTTTTTTTTTCTGCTTTCATTCAGTACTGTCCTGGAGGAGAGCTGTTTGATTACATAATTTCTAAAGACCGCCTTTCTGAGGAGGAAGCTCGTGTATTTTTTCGGCAGATCGTTTCAGCAATTGCTTATGTGCATAGTCAGGGATATGCCCACAGGGATCTCAAACCAGTAAGTCTGAACAGTAGTGAGATTTAAACAAATGATAATGAAGACACACTTTCATTTCTCTGAATGGAGCCCAGTGTGAGTTTTATCCTATCTGTTCTCCTGTGCTTACAGCTCTTTAGCTAATATTCGCTGAGTGTTATTTCTATTTACTGCTTTGTTCTTCAGCTGATGTAGCTGGATGTAGCTCTGTCCTGATGAAGGAGCTTCCTCTGGAAGAGATGCAGAGTAATGCACTCCAGCTGAGAGTGGAGCAGATATGGATTTGACTTTAACTCTTGATTGGACATTCTTGCTATCCCCTTTATTCCAGCTTGTGCCCAGGGAGAGTTGTTATTGTTCCTCTCTGTTGTGCAAACCATTCTGTTGTGACAGTCAAAGGAAAATGTGACTTCCACAGTGTAAACAAGTGAGGACTGGGCAGGGACTGATCCTGTGACTTTGTTGTCACCACACGAATTAAGCTTGGGTTTAGGGAATGGAAGCCTTCCATTCCCCAGAATGGAAGAAGACACCAGTTCTCCTCGCAGGGGTTAGAAGTCTGCATGTTTAGAGACACTGATAACTCTGAGAAAAGCAAATTCTTAGGGTACGATCATTTTACTAGACACCTCATGAACTCCTTGTCTCCAGAGAACTCTGCAAGCAAAACCTGTGTATTGCTTGGAAGGATTTGGGTTGTAGCTAGAGACCTGATGGATTCATAGGATTGTGTGATAACTTGGTTGGGAAGTGACTTCTGGTGGCTTCTGTTTTTATTTCCTGTTTAAAACAGTGTCAGACCAAACCTATTATCCAGTCACATCTTGGAACTGTCCCTAGGATGAGGCAGGATGATGTTGCCAGGCAACCTGTTAAGCTCTTCACTTCCTTTTTTATGAGAAAGTACCAGTCTGGATGTTTTCTGATGCTGGTTGACTGTCATCATCCCAGCACGTACTTCTGTGGAGGGGCTGGCTCTGTCTCTGTGACCCCTTTGTAGGAATTAAAAGGCTGCCATGAGGTTTCCACTGAAGCTATCTCACGCACAGGCTGAACAGCCACCCCTCCCTCAGCCTCTCCTCACAGAACAAGTGAGCACCCTGGACAGGCTGGTACTGATCCACAGAGCTTACCTCAGTTTGGTGTTTTTCCTGTGCTAGAGGGCGGGCAGAAACTTGCTGTGCTGTTCTTGCAGTGCTGAACAGAAGGCAAGTGGCTTCCCCCACTTTGCCAGCCTTGCTTCTTTTCACACTACCTGGGATATCACTGGCTGCCTTTTCTGCCAGGGCAGGCTGCTGCCTCACAGTTTTTGGTTTCTGTCTAGCGGCCCTCCAGGCCTTTAGGAGCAGTTAGGAGGTTGTATTCCCCTTGTGGAATATCGGATGTATTCATTAGCAAAAGTCAAAATCTCCAGACAGCTTTAGGTAAATTCTGGCTGGTAATGGCAAGAAGAAATAAGGTGAAATAAAATGTGGTTTCTTGGATACTTGCATTATAGAAGAATTCATTACCACTTACTCTTTCACTAGGAAAATTTGCTGATTGATGAGGAACATAATCTGAAGCTGATAGACTTTGGACTTTGTGCAAAGCCAAAGGTAAGAGTGTCAGTTGCTCTCACAGAGCAGAGCTAAACCAGCTACAGTGCACACGTAAAAATTGCAGGCATGACTGACTTCAGAGTGCAGTGCAGAGCCTTCCACTGAATTTGAGCTGTTTATGTACTTGTCGTCCCATTGCTAATTGCTTGATAGGGCCTTAACAGTGTGAGACAGTTTTACATTTTCTGAGCAGAACATCAGATTGTTTTCTCCTCTTACACTTCATCTTTCTTCCCAATCTAAGGCAGAGGTTGCCTTGTGTGGGAAATACCTACTCCCACGAAGGCATGTACTGTAAAGCTTATGTTGGTGTCCATTTTCCCCCTGTAAGTTTCAACAGCATGTGTCATTTTCATAAGAGTTGTCTATTGTGGAGATTGTGGATCAAATCAGATAGATTCTCCTTACATTTACAAAGCTCTGGATCCATATGGTTGTACTGAGCTGTTTACCAAGTTTCAAGTTGGTTTCTAAATTGCTGCTCTTCACAAATGAGATGAGTGCTGGTAAGAAGGAATCTAATTGGAAGAAGGTCTAACTGATCCAAAGTCCTCAGATTGTTTTAGCTGAATCAAGTTAAAGCACCTTGCAGGAAATCAGGAATGTTAGACCACCATCTTGCTGGTACAAAGTCATCTTACTCTGATCTGCTTAGAACACAGCCCAGTCTAAGAAATAACATGTTTTTAATAAGGAATCATTTTAGTGGTTCTTTATGAAGTTATTGCATTAAATATTGATATAACTATCCAACCAGCCTAATGCCCAGTAGTTCTTGGGTTACTGATTCCCAAGTTCCATTTCTTTTCTTTGGGGTCACAAAGGAAAGTATTCCTATCAGAGCAGGAGCTGCAGAAAAGGCTACTGAGATAACATGTGAGGGAGCAGCTTGGGATCAGAATATTTTTTTGATTCTTCTGGTCTTTTTTGCCTAGAGTTTTTGCCTAGTGAAGACTTCTGTTGTACCAAAGCAAAATATTAGGTGACTGTATACACACAGCAGTGGAAAATGAAGCCTTTGAGGCCCTAGTATGCTGTTGCTAGAAGACACCAACTGTGTTAGAGCCAATGCTTCTGTGTCATCAGTCTTCTGTCTTGTTCTAGGGGGGCCTTGATTACCATCTGAACACATGCTGTGGAAGCCCAGCTTATGCAGCGCCAGAGCTGATTCAGGGCAAAGCATACATTGGCTCAGAGGTAGGTGACACAGTTTTTGGTTAGGGTGGTTTATTTCCTGCTCAGCGTGTATTTAAAGGTGGTGAGATTCAGATGTACTCCCTTGGTGTCTCTCCTCAATGCCTCTTGATAACATTGCCTTGGTGGCTCTCAGAAGCTGTGTAACTGACAGCAGACACAGCCTGGAATAGCTCTTGACCACAGATCATCCACCTGGCTTTGTCATCTCTGACTAATCCTTCACTGTCCCCAGGTGTTGCTCTACAAAAAGTAACTTAAATTCCTTCTTTCTACCACATTATTCCAAGCAGTGATTTGTCCTGTTAATTATGAAGTCTTGTTGCAAATTTTTATGTAGGCTCAGTATCCCGTGTACTTTGCCTTTGAATTCTTGTATGAAAACTTGCTCTTTGTACTGTGCAGTGTAGTAAAATTAGAGAGAAGAAAAATTGTGGCATTTATCTAGCTTTGATTCCATGTCTGGAACCTTAGGGCCTGCTACTTGCCCATGTCAATCCATTCAAAATGTTGCAATTGCAATCCCCTCAAACTTCTTAACTATCTGTATTGTTGTGTAGAATCAGTCTTTTTTTCCTTCATCTTCTTTGCACCCCTGTCCCTGGCCTCTGACTTTTGCTTTCTCTTTTTGTTTTGTTTTCCATGGAGTCAGTGATTCTCAAACCTCCTTTGTCTTTATGGTTGAAGTGGGAGTTACAGTACAAGGCACATGGACCTTGTCATGCCTACACATTCAAAAAACAGTGGGGCTTTAAAGTTGACTGTAACTGTGCTGACAGCTGTTATAATCACTAATACATTTGAGTACAAAATCCCCTCTGATGAGTTTGATTTCCTTTTTGCCAGTGAAATCCTTGTAGGCTGAAGGTAATACAGCAAACTGTAACATAAGGAGAAGGTAATGGTTTTACTAGTATTCTAGTTTGAGTGAATTGAAAATTGTGTACTTTCGCTTGGAATGTAAGAGTTCTGTCCAGAGTTAAGGAGCCTACTTTCCACAAGTTGCATGTGGGCTTTGCCAGAAGGAGACAATGTTACCTGTCAATAAGCCATTTTTAGATCAGGTTTGTGAACTCTCAACTTTTATTTTTTAGGCAGATATTTGGAGTATGGGAGTACTGCTATATGCTCTGCTATGTGGCTTTCTCCCCTTTGATGATGATAACGTCATGGCTGTCTACAGGAAGATCACGGTAGGTATCGATGAGACTAGAATACATGAGGACTAGGAATCACTAAGCATTATGGGAGATTTTTTCTTTCTGATAACAAACTTTTGAGCTGTGGCTTGAGTAAAAAGTTTTATCGGCTGAATATTGTTATGCTTTGCTACTCTTTCGATCAATATTTTGTGGATTTTCTGTTTTCCCTCTGCCTTTGCAGTACTCTAGCTTGGTCCTATGATAGAGTAGACAACTGAGTTTCAGGAAAAGCATTTTCTTGCTAGTGGGCTGGAATTTATATCTGTGTGTTTATCTGTCTTCTCCCCGTTTGTATGGATTTACTAAAAATACTGTTCTTAACTGTCAGCCATTCTCATGGCTAGGAAAAGCAGGATTCTGCATCTGCTCTCATGCTTTCCTCCTCCAAAAGGGTTTGAATAAATAGTAAATAATATAATTAAGTCATCGGTTCTATTTCCCTGCAAACGCCTCTTGATGTGGCTAAACAGCTGCTGTTCCTCATCACACATGCTCCTTTGCCAGCCACTTCTGATCTGCCATAAAAATCTGTGTTGATATAGCTTGCTCTGAGTGGGATGACAAACAACTGTGTAGAGTAAGGACTTTGGATTCCTCTACCTCATTCTCCTGTCACCAAGAGTCTGATATGTCTAAAACAGCACCAAAACATCCCCTCTTGAGTGTATTCAAGGACTACTTTGGCAGGAAGTAGCTGACGCTGGTTTGCACAGGGAATGTTTTCAGGGTGCATAACAATCCGAGCTCTATAAAGCACTGGATTATTTCATCAAAGAATGATGATTTTTCATCTGGAATTGGAGTACACTTGACTACCTTGACAGAAGATCTCTAGGAAGCTTAGTTTGAGTTGTCGGAGAGAACTTTGAAAAATAAAAGGGGAAAAAAAATCCAAAGCAAAGACTGTTTAATCGTAAGGGATTGTGTAAAGGTGCTGATGTTCAGATGAGATGCATTTAAAATTACATCACTTGCCTACTCACACAGTCATAGAATATTTTGAGTTGGAAGGAAGCAATAAGGATCAAGTCCAACTCCCTGCTCTTTGCAAGACTACCTAAACTAAACCATATGATTAGGAGTGTTGTCCAAATAATGCTATCCAGCACTTACAGTTTCTCAGTAAAATTGCTATAAAATGGAAGTTGTCAATAGACTTGAGCCACCTTTCCCTCTCTGCTTGTGGTGGGAACCATGTTGTTTACCCAGAAGGTCAGTGTACATTGCGAGGATGTCCACTTATAGGCATTCTGTCATGGGATGAAAAAACCTCTTCTGGTGCTCATTACAGCAGGATGGAGAATCCAAATGATCCAACTGCTTAAGGCATTAATTGAGCAGAGAACTCAGATGTGAAATGGAGACCTTAATTAAGAATATCAAAGATGATTCTGTGTAGTTACAGTTGTCCAGCGTGGACAAGAACTGTAAACTTTGTTGTTTGGACTAACAGAATGTCTGCCAACAGAATGTGTTGAAGTGAGCTGAAACGACCAACGAGGTTTTAAAGCTTAGTCTGGGAGCAGTCAAAAACCAATCATCAGGTCACAGGTGTTAAGATGCATGCTTGCTATTTCCACTTTGAATTTGTTTAAATTTTATGTTGTTGTGAACTGAATAGTGTTTGAAATGAGGACACCCACCATTGTGGAATTTAATTTCACACATTATAAATCCTGAAATTTATTGTAATCTCAACATGAACCTGTTGCTCCAAGTCAAATCCACTGCTTGAATCTAATTAAAATCATATGACTTGCATGCAATGTTAAGTCCCAGGGATGTTCCACATCTCTTCGCTTGTGAGTATTTAAATTAGTGTCTTGAGTTCTTAAGCGAAAAATTAAGCTGTGATGTAACTTCTGTAAAAAAACTTACTTCTGGTATGATCTTATGTACCTGGTAGATATCACAATCTCTTTACCATCCAGTATTGTCCACAGTCCAACAGATGAAAATTGCTCTTTGTTATGTCATGTTCTGTAGCAATATACTAAAACCAGAATGTAGATTACCTGTGTTACGTAGTTTCATAGTACAGCTGTGTTGTAAAACAGCCTACAAAACCACTCATAAATAACTTACTAGTAGTGTCTGTAAAGATATAACTGAAATTCTTAAATCTGTGATGTCAAAGCAATGCATACTGTGCTTAAAAATGTAGCTGCATATAATACCATATTATTTTGTTTTTGAGGCTTTTGTCTGGAGAAAGAAAACTGCCGTTAGAAAATGATAATGTAATGACTGATTTTTTTTTCTCAATTTTCATTGAGAAATACATGATTCTTCATGGTGAATTTGGTTTTCTTTTCAGCTACTGTTATACCTCACATCTGGGAGCTGTTTTCAATTTTCTTCTAATCAAAAATCAAAGAAAACCAACAGTAAATAATTTTACGGAAAAAATCCCACTTGCTAGATATATAACTTCTGTCCTGTCTACTGTATGATATCAAAAGTTTAGCATTAGATGTAACCTATTAAAAAATAATAATGCTGAGAATGGTGTACTTTTAGTGTCTAAAAAGTGGTTTCAGTGAAACTTCACATTTCGAAGTGCTAATATCAGTCATTCATACTCCAGAATGTTTGCACTTCTAGAACTTCAGAACTGTGTTGACATGATAAAGGCAATGGAGAAAGGAGCAGGTTAGCTGCAAAAGTGGGCAGAGATGGAAGTATCACACAAGCAGAATGGGTGAAAACTGCAGCTGGTGATTCAAACATGGCATTTTCCTTACTAATGCTGCTGGGTTTTAGTAGTGCCATGACATTTATGCAAGTCATTCTTAAATAAGTTCACATGTTCCTGCTGTTCGTTTTTTACAAAGTACAGATGTCGCTATAGTCCAAGTAATTTAGCAGTTCCTTCTGAGGTTCAGTGTTAGTTCTAAATCCTCTTCTTTTTTGCAGAGAGGAAAATACAGTATTCCAAAGTGGCTCTCTCCGAGTAGTACACTGCTCCTTGACCAAATGCTGCAGGTAAAGTTATTGTTTATGTTCACTAGGTCTATAAAGTACTGTTGCATAGGTTCAAAACATTACATCAATGAAATATTTTAAAGACATTATGTGTTTAAATAAGTTTAATTCTTACAAAGTCTTCAAACAGCATGCATTTGGTTGTTCTTAATGTGCAATAAAAACAAAAGCTGTTTTGTAAATGAAGCTTAACTTGCCAAATATGCATTTGAGCTACACCTAAGGAATCTAGCCAATGCTGCAAATCCCTGGGAGATCTATTGTACCTGACGTTCTATAACTGCCCTTCATATCTAAGATCTTTTGAGTGTAAGCTTCCTTTTGGTGATACTCTGAAACCATATTGCTTTCTAGTTTTGTCCCTAGCCACCCTAACATTCTGTGTAGAAGATGAATTGTTTCTTCTCTTTTTCTCCACACTTTAAGTATCACTTTGATTTTTATTGCCCACCAGGTTGACCCAAAGAAGCGGATTACAGTCAAACACCTATTAAGTCACCCTTGGCTCATGCAAGGTTTTTCTGATGCTGTTCAGTGGCAAAGTAAATACCCTGTAAGTACACTGGTCAGATAAATGCTACAGCGTTTCACGTAGTATTCGCTGGGTTACTACCATCCTTGTCGCTTATCGTGTGAAGGCATTTCTTCAATGATGAACTTTTAGGTGGCTGTGGTTCTTTTCTGATTCTTTTAGCTGTGGAAATATTATTACTTGCTTTTGATTTCTCTTGAGAAATCTCAAATGTGTTTTCATCATATTCTGCAGCTGAATCTGCAAAATAACTGAAGTCTTATCAAAATGTGAAGTATTTCCACATACGAATGACCTGTTTAGTGTGCAGAAAACAAATGTTCTGAAGTGCATGCTAGATGTGATTATGGTTTGTATTGTATGTAGTCCTCATTGAAAATTTAAATCAAAATTCAGTTTTATTAAAAGAATATTCCTCCTGTCTCTCTATTACTTGTTTTACTTGTGTGAGAGATGAAGGCAGTATGAAGAGGAAAAAAAAACCAAAATAATCTGTCTGTCAGCAGAAAGTGCCAAGTTCCTGCATGTTGACAGCCAATATTTCCCATTGCCACCAGATGCCACTGTTTACCCAGGTAAAGAGCAGTTTGACTGTGCTCGCACCATCAGTGCCGGCTGGCTCTGGTAGAGATGGGCAAGACTTGTAGCTTTGGATCTTTATAGACAGATGAAAGCATAACTTCTGTTCTTTAAAAATGTTACGTACTTCTGGGTGCCTTATTTGAATTCATGAGCTCTCACAAGTGAGGGGTCAGGCTGTGAAGTTGTTGAAGTTGTATGACTTTTTCATTCTGCTCTCTACAATGTTTAGCTGTGATGCTAAACATTTGAAATACAAGATATAAAATCATCGTTGACTATTGACTCAGCCGACTGGGTTTCATTACAGTGTCACTGTCAGGTGTGAATTATGGGGCAACTTGAAAACCTTGTACTTCAATATCCATTGTGTTCTTGCAGCTGGGACATCTTGATGAGGACTGTGTAACAGAGCTCTCTGTGTTTCACGAGCAGAGCAGGGAGACTATATTGCAGTTAGTAACAGAGGTAAGAAGTAGATATCAGTAATTTACGGTAGTTCAGTAACAGAATAAATAAAAGATTAGTGTGTTATACAACCAATACTTATGTATTCTCAAGTATGACATTTTACGTACATTTCAGATGTAAGGAGCCCTGGCAGCACTCTAGAATCTGGCTGTAGCTTGATAACTACAAGCTACTGGATCAGAAGTTCAAATTTGTTTGTTTATTTTTCTCCTTTAATTGTGCTCTTCATGTTTCCTAAATCTTACTGTTATTCCCCACTATGGTAAAATTCTTCTAAATCTCTGAAAGTCAGAGTAGACTCATAGAAATTTATAGTTGAGCAGCACATACCATTTGCTAGGTTAACTCTTTGCTTTGAAATGGTTCAAGAATGAGGAGAAAAAGAAAATAAGATAAAAATATCAGAGCAACATCCAGGCAGTCTACAAAATACAGGATTTTTTTGAGTTACTATCCATGGATTTTTAAAAATAGAATGTTTTGTCATTTTTTACTACAAATGAGAAAAGTTGAACTGAATACTTGCAGAAGATTTGTGCAAATGTTAGCAATAGTGTAGTAGAACAGACTTAATGCGTGATGTGTACTCCAGCTTCTACCTGACTCTGAAAATTGTTCCTTAAAACTGAATTTTTTCCTTCTTTGTACTTGTTAGCAGTGATGATAATTTTGGGGTTTTTTAAACACTTGGGTTTTCCACATACCTGTAGCAGAAAGAGAACTTTAAAATGTGTGGGATACCTAGAATAGATTCGTGCAGTTAATTCTCCTTGTTCTTCAGTTAAAGGAAATAATTAGAATAATCTATCTACAGAGGGGAAAGTCCTTCCAAATAGGTTTGTGACATGTGCATAGTCCTTTACTGGAAGACTTCTAATCCCTTATAAGTTATTCAAACTAACTGTACTATGCTGCAAACCTGTCAAAAGTGGTGTGTGTGTGTTCCTTGTATACACAGAGCTATTGAAAATCATGCAAAAAATTGGTGCTTTGAGAAGAATGGGCAGAAGTTACCTCCAAAAAAATTATACTCTTGCTGAAGTATTGGACAAACCAAATTATTAGGTTTGCATTCACTTCAGTAGATAGGCCTTTACTCCAGCATTACTTTCCATGATACTTCATGAATTATGAACTAACTTGCAAAGAACAATCAACATAGTGCCTTGTTCTTGATCTCAGACACATGATGTAAATCACTTTAAGTCTGAAATTACACTTATGTGTAGTTAGGGTTGCATATCAGGTAGAAAAGTTTGTAGAGACATAGAAATTTTCAGAAGGCTGAGCTTGATTTGTATTTGCAAAGTTTCCAAAGAGGAGATTAAAATATGCTTGCTTGCTTGCTTGCTTGCTTTCTTTAATTATTTATTTATTTTTCCCTGACGCCACAGTGGAAATATGACCACATGTCAGCAACATACCTCTTACTTCAAGCCAAGAAGGCTCGTGGCAAGCGTGTTCGTTTAAAGTTTCCCTGTCCAGCAGGGCATGCCAGTACCATGATGTTGGCAGGCCTTGAGGTAAGCTTGAATTCAGCAGGATAGCATCTTGCTTCAAATCCTGCTCTGCATTGACAAAGCTCTGCCTGGAAAAACACTTCAGTGCTCTAAATATCAGGAAGAGAACATGACCCTGAGTTTAGCCCAGTTGGTTAAAGCATGGTGCTAATAACCCAAGGTGGCTTTGATATGGCCCATTCACTTAAGGGTTGGACTTGGTGATCTTTGTGGATCCCTTCCAATTCGGAATACTCTGTGATGTATGCATTCAGCCAAAGTCTTCGTCCTTAAACAGTTCCATCTTCTCATTAACATGATTTAGCAAGCTGGGCTGCTTCTATGTATTGGCTTTACTGGAATAGCCATCTGGGAGGATATGATGCATCAAGTGCTACACAGAATCCCTCCTTGTTAATGGCCTCAATGTTGTCTGGCCTGGGTGATCATTCCAGATCTTGTTCTGTGCAGATGACTAACTGCACTCCATGTTTGTCTCTATGTATTTTTGTACCTTGTGGGTTACATTTAGTAAGGAAAATCTATGCATATATCATGGCATGTCACCAGGGCAGCCTGCTCTGAGATGACATGGGTACTATGTGAGCTGGTGATCAAATCAGAGAGTCATCCCATTCTCATCTGTTTCACTTGAGAACACAATCCTAGGGAGGATGCTCTTTACTTTGAGTGAAGGAAACATGTTGCTGCTGTTTTTCTGATGGTTTGGATTCTGAAGCAGTTTTGTATATCTATAGGGAAATTCTAATCCTGTAGTTTGGTAGCGGGCACTTCAGAATGTGGCTAAAGTTGCTAAATTGATTGCAATGTCATATATAATATGCAGCTATATGTGATGTCAGTGATACTAGTCTATTTGACAAATTCCAAGGCATTCAGTGGAATTGCAGACTTGCGTTAGCTGTTTCCCTGCAGAACATCTGTGAAATGGTCTGTGTAGAGGCAAGTATTCAGGATAAATACTTTATCTATCTGATTCAGTTGCCTGTAAATTGTTTCAGTTTACCTGTATGGCCTTTCTGAGATGAGAATTCTAGGACTGCTAGAGCTGCATAAGATACAGATCATGAATCATAAGTGTTTCTGAATATGCATAATGTGATTTCTGTGGTCATGGTGGGTTAGCCTTCTACACTCTGATATTTAAGGTGGAGGTTCACTAGGTTCAGTTGTGCTGATATTGTGAAGCTACTTCGTCTCTAGTGATGTCCAAGGTAAATTGGCAAATGCTACTAATTAACATATGCATTATGCCTTGCCAGGTGATTGTGAAATTCTTGTCTACACAATGCAGCAATCCCTTAGTCCTCCTGCAGAACTCAGGACCCATTTAATTTGCCTGCATGTAGTTACTGGGTGAATATCAACTGAATTTGCCAAAACATCCAGCTAGCAAAGCTCTCTAGCTGGACCTGGTCTAATGTAAAGACAACCAAGCAAATAGAACCTTTAACCCATTTCTGAATTTGGTGGCACAAACTTGTACATAATACTGCTTGATTTCTAGCATTTTAATGTAGAAGCATATTGCAACAAATTCACCATGTCATGAACTACATCTCAGACGCAGGAACCAGGGTATCCTAATCATGCATTCATGTTTAATGGAATGTGATTTCAACTACAATATCAGGCTCCTAGCTGCTTGTAGTTAGCAACTCTCTGGTAAGGGCTTTTTGAGTAAGGGATCATAGAAAGTCTGGCAGCTTATCAGGGAGCTCTTCATTCCAGTAGTAATAATGAGAGATCTGTTCATTGTGATATCCTTGATCATGGGGCAGCAGAAACTTACCTGCCAGCAGAACAGAAGTTACTCAAATTGTCATCCATTCCAGCTTTCTGAAATGGTATCCATTCCAGCCAAGGACTAACAACTTAAAATGACTGTGTGCAGTTTCATTGAAATGGTACGAAACAAGTCCTTGGGAAGAGTTTCCTGTAAATAACAAAAGGTGTTGGGAACTAAGGATGTTTGATATACATCTGATTGTATGTGGTGTGAACCATGAAGGTTAGCAACCTTGGCTGAAGTTAAAAATCCCTTGATTTAATAACTGACAGCTTGGCAGGGGGTTGTGCGCAGATCTAGTCATCAGATGAAGGGCTCCAAATGCTAGTTCCAATTAGTGTTGTGGATTCAGTATTCATGTGTTTTGAATATATGTGTTTACATTTATCGAGCCCTCTTTCAAATATTACTCCATTCATTTCTTGGATTCTTTCCAGATTATTATTAGGCTTTTTGATAAAAGAGGTTGTGGTCCAAGCCTTGAATTCAAAGGTGTGTATTTCTGTGAGTTGCTTCTCTTCTTGACACAGGTCAAAAGAGATGATTCAGCAATGGTGCTTTGAGAATAGTTTCACATCTGCTTTTGATACAAATGGCAAATCTACAACAACATTATTGAATTCATATTATAAAACTTAGGTTATTGTAATGGGAACTTCCATTATTCAGAACTTAGAAAGAAGTTAGATTTAGATTTTAATGACAGTCTTTCCTGATAAAGTCTTACTTATAAGTGTGCAGTGGAATCTCAACTGAATTTTTACTTTCAGTCTGGAAACACTGTGATGTGTGATTTGCCAGATTCCAGTGAAGTGCCCTGTACTCATGGAATTTACAGACACAGCTTCACTGTTTGAAGAATCTCTGTTAGAAGAATTTACTCTAAATACTCACAGAACGAAGCAGGTGTTTGATATAGTATTCTTAATCCAAAAGATCTTATTCTAATTGTACATAGAAGTTATTGTATATTTAAATGTTTGGTGGACCCTAGCCAAGTGGAGTTACAAACTGAGTAAAGAAGTGTTTTAAATATATAGTTGAACACACATTGTGCCTTCCTCTAGCTGTAGGTAATTTGATTAAAACTTGAGTTTTGAGCATCTAGAAAATGACTAAAGGACGGTTTTAAAATGGACAGGAAAAATAAACTTCAAGAAACAAGTCTAGAGCTGGACAAGTGTCTGCAGAAGTGCAACCTGTCTGTATTGGACAAGAAAATCAAATGAAGCAATAAAAATTTTTCAATTAAGCCAAATTAAAATTCCTAGCTGTGTTTAGGTGGGCTGGTGAGTAATATTCTCAAACAGGCAAGCTAAAAAATTTAGAAGAGCAGGTAAAGAAGTGGCAAATTACTTGAAAACTTCATGAGCAAGTTTTAGAGGGAATTTTTAACTATTGATCCATAGTCAAGCATTGTATGGTATTTTAAACCTGCTTCAGAATTTTCTTGTCTGAATGTGATCAGAATACAGCAAGCCTTTTTCTTCTCATTACATCTCCTGTAGCATTCAAGGCCTGATGCCCAGCTGGAGGATACGGAACTCACACTGTCAACTCCAGTGACAAGAAAAGTGGCATCAAAGAAGCGTAAAAACAAAGAGAATGTTGAGACAGTGTCAGCTTTAAGAAATGAAACACCCTTTGCACTTCCTGGTCCAAAGACTCCTTTTGCAAAGAGTCAAATTGAGATACAGGTACAAGCTGTTACCCCTAGGGCACCTGCTTTCAAAGGTATGTAGCATGTAACTTAAGAAAGCTTAGAGTATATATGGTGCTTGGCAGTCATTGAAATTCAAATATGAGCACAATATTTGTGCACCCAGTACATCTGGTTTTTTGCTCTATGCACCATCCTGGTTCTCCTTGTTCATCTAATGGGGTGCTGCAAGAGTCTTAAACATCCATCAGGCCATGTTACTTGTGTGTTACTTGCAAGAGTCATTGCTGCTCACAGTTACTGTGTGTGAGCCCCTTTTCACACATGCTACCATGGAGCCAAGTGCTGTGTTCTTAAAGCTTGAGCCTGGTTCCATTTTTCCGTGAAGTTTGAGATCACAGTTTCCTCAGCACTGTTTCTTGTTTGTGATTACCTTAAATGAAACTAAAGGCATACTTTTAGTTAAATCTGCTTTAATTGCTGCTCCTAAGAGAAATCTAACTTTTGGATTTCTTACAGTTGCACATCACCATCTTCACAATCCAGTGTAGCAGTGAAAATGCTTCTGTTAACAATTACATGTGGGTCTTGCAGCTATGCAATAGACCACAGAAATCTGTCTAAATTATGTCAGCTTTTCTGAGTTACCAAAAATTTCTGTCATCAGCCTGTCTAGTCATGTACATATCCCATATGTACATTACCATTTCCTTCAATGCTTACCATAAAAGTTTTGGTGTTGATACTGTAAATGCTAATTCAAATGCCAAGGGCTTCTTGCAGTTGAATACTGTTTACTTTCAGGTGCTATGGAGTATTGTTCAGGAACCGTAAGTCTTTGCAGGCTGATTCAAGTAATAAGGGATTTTGAACATTGTTCTGCTTAATGAGGTCTTTCATCCAGGGTTTGAAGAATACCAATGCAAATACTAGTTTATGAGTTTGCCTTAAGATTGTATGTGATAACTTGTAAGGTCTGACGTCAGGGTATGTTTAAAAACAAAATAGATACTATCTGAAATGGGAAATGTAAAAACACTTTTGGGAAATGTAAAAACACTTTTAGCTCATTTATTTAGTGAGATTTTTGAGGATTAAACAAAGAAAGCTAATTATTTGGTGCATTGAAAGGTCTTTGATTCACGAAATAGAAAAGTGGAAGTATACGTTGGAAATTTTGAGGTTATTTGTCTGGAGTCAGGTGCAATTCTGTAGAGCACTGAAACTTTGAACAACAAAGTTGGATTTAATTGTGACAACTCATTTGCTGACTGTTTCATTTGGGGCTTTCTTCCGCACATTCAAAACCATGCTCTGCAGACACTGACTTTTTAGGCTGTTGTGTAGCATGTACATTGTGTATTAAACATGACTATATAAACTTACACCCTTCATAAAAGGGAAATGGATCAGTGAAGAATACAACTACTCAATGCAGTGGATTGCTCAGTATTTATTCAGGGACTACTGGCAAGGTTAGAAAGCAATTCTAATCCTCAAATTTCTAATATTGAACTGCATTGGTTGCTCCTAACGTTTGACTTGTAGAGCCCTGGGGAAATCAGTCACAGTTTTAATTTGTAGAGAAGAGGTAGTATTAAAAACATATTTTATAGTTCCTAAAATATAGACCTGAGGTAGAAAGGGGGTCTGGTGTTAGAAATAAATTATTAACAATGAGAAATTGTTGCTGAAGAAAAGAAAATCTTTTATGCAAAGACATACTTGGTTTGGCTTGGACGCTTTCTTTCAGAGAGTCAGTTCACTGCAGTCACCCTGATTAAGAAACCCACAAACCCAACAAACACAGATGAATTGGCATCAGCTGAGATTCTTCCTGAAAGAAGGTAAGCATCCAGTTATTTCTGTGCACTCCCGATTTAGAGCAGGACTATGTTAATCCATGTGCTGCCTAGGAGGCCTTGTTACAACAGCAAGCTGTTGTTTTTACCAAGAGAATAGAAATCTTTCTAAAACCCCTTTTTACATTCACTAGAAAACAATGAAGATAGAGAAAAGTTTTAAAATTATGCAACTCAATTATTGTTAGGATATATTCCTATTTTTCATAATGTAAGTGCATTCTTTCTCCAGTTTCCCAAAGGACTGCAATTTCTAGATAAATCTCTGGGTTTGAATTTCAACAGACTTTCAAACAGAAGGTCCCATAACATGTTGCACTTTATTTAATTTTCTGTGTTCTGTCACATCAGGTAGTATTTTAGTGACATGTCTGAAATAATTAGTTTTTTAACACTGAGGGAAAAATAACCAATTAATTTGTTCATGTAACAGATGTCAGTCAGTGGAAGTAGATCTCAATCTTGCACATGTGCATAGCAGCCAAAAGAAGAGAAAAGCCAAAATATTTGGAAGTCTTGAAAGAGGCCTAGATAAAGTGATCACAATGCTGACACCAAGCAAGAAGAAACGATGCACTAGAGACTGTCCAAGGAAACTTAAGGTATGGTTGCTGCAAAGGTCTTAAAGTATTATTAAAATAATTAATTATATATTAATTATTATATTACAAAAATTATGATTGAAAACATCCAGTAGCTTCAGAAATGGTTTTGTGAAAGCTTTTGTAACCTGTCTTGCCTGCATTCTACAGTAAAGTGCTCTTACACCATCGCCGTTAACAACATAGTGTCCCAGATAACACACTCAGTTATCTGTTAGTCTGATTTCAGGCAACAGATCCAGGGGAGAATTTGGCCATGGCTGCTTATAGCCCATCTAAACCAAATGTGGGAGAAGCAGCATGGTTTTATAGGAGCCCTACCTGACAGTTTTTAATCATATTATTCATATGGAGCTACTGCTAGATCCCCCACTAAAAGCCTGTTTTAGGTTTCTGTAGTCCAGCAGCAATATGTCTGCTCTGGGGTAGTCTTTAGATGTCTAGGGAATCTGAAATTAGACTTAGAACCTAAATAACTACACCTTCTGAAAGAATTTCTGTTAGCATAATTTTGATTGTTAAAGTTCCAGCATCACTGCGTCTGAGTTGGTTAGCTACTTATCCTTCTTTAAGCACTTACAGAAAAAGCAGTTCCTCAAGTATGTGTTGCACTTTAGCATTACATTAATAATTTATTCTTACCAAAGTTCACTTATGAGATTAATATTAAATTTATAGAGTACACATCACATGGCATTGGCATGATACTAGTGAACAGAACAGTCAGTTGTCGAAGTGTCAGCAGCAGCAGTGACTAAACTAAGGCCCGGTATGAGGGTTAGACTGAGCTGTGCAAAGGGGTTATACAAGCTCAGGGATATCCAGCCAGCAGCCCTGGGCCCTGTCCAGATCTGGAAGCCCTTAGCAGCCAACCAGGCAAGGAGAGGCTGGTGCGAGGAGCAGTGAGGGAGATTTAAACAGCTCTAGGGAGCATAAGCAACCAGGAACGAGGTGATCACACCCATCAAACAGCACATAGTGCAGCAGTGGCAGTTTATGTGGCAGTTTGCATGGTCAGAACATGTGGGGAGGGTGCTGCAATCTGCAAATAGGTCCACAGCTTAGGTAAATGCTAAATGCTCTGGGTCTCTGCCATAATAGTGGACACTTGCCTTAGAGGCAAGATGAGTGTGTCTCCTGAGACAGCCCCCGAAAGGTATAATGCCTCTGTCCAGATGGAACTGGTAAGGAAGGAGATGACAGTACAGGTGGTAGCTTGCAATGAATGCCCAGGTACTTCTACTGGAGAAAAGGCTACTATCTGCACAAAGTGTGCACAGGTTGATTGCCTGTTGTGACAGGTGGCTGAATAACAAGAGACAGTTAACAGACTGCAGTATTAGAGGGGCTGAAATGGAGACAGGTGTGGCTTCAGAGCCATCCACCTACAATGGATACCACTTAGAAGGATACACCCTGACCCAGAAAAGCAGTGCTCCAATTCAACTTCCACACACCAACATTCAGACCAAAAACAGGTATGAGGATTTAAAGGTTTTAGGTGTCCACAGGCAAGGTTGCCATAAAAAGAAAAACTGAGCACTTGTGGGTGACTTTCTATGAAAGGGCACTGAGACACCCATCTGCTGGCCTGATAAAGTCACGAGAAGTTTGCTGCCTACCAGGTGCTAAGATCCGTGATGTTGCCGAGAGGGTACCCCAACTTCTCAAGAGCATGGATTCTAGTACTACTATGGACTGCTACTACTTTATCATGAGGCAAAAAGGATGCTGCAAGTGAAACAACTGACAGGATCAAGGAAGACTATAAATGCCTAGTGAAGCAGGTGAAAGACATTGGCGCCCAAGTAATCTTCTCAGAGAAAAGGGGACAGTCAGAAGCAGATGCATAGTGCAGATCAACATCTGTCTTCATGGCCAGTGCCATCAAGAAGACTTGGGCTTTTATGGCAATGGGTTATACATTAATGATTGTAGCCTGTTAAGCAGAGATGGGATCCACCTCTCTAAAGCAGGAAAGAGATTCTTTGGGAGCCCCTGGCCAATTTGGAGAGACAGACTTCAAACTGAAGGACTTGGGTGTGGGGTTCAAAATGGCAATGCTTGTGCAATTGCTTCCTCCAGTACAATGATATAACAACCAGTGCAGTGATATATGTTCCTTGGCTGCCTCTCAAGATGAGGATCAAAGGGCAAACTGAGGGTGTGTATGCCTGTGGTGATTGCTCTTCACACCCCTTCTGTGGAACCCAATTGCTTGATTACCTCCATGAAATGCCTGGACACAAACATTTACAGCATGGGGAATAAACAAGAACTAGAAATCTATGTGTGGTCACAGGGCCACGATCTCATTGCAATGACAGAATATGGTGGGATAGCTCATGTGACTGAAATGTTGTCATGGATGGCCAAGTCAGTGAGATGAGGTATTGGAGTTGCTCATTATGTGAGAGACCAACTGGAATGTACTGAGCTCTGTCTAGGGTCAGATGATTGAGTTCAGAGTTTCTAGGTGAAAATTTAAAGGAAAGGTTAAAATAGGTGACATTAGTTGTGGGTGTTTACTATAGTACCCCTGATTCAAGAAGGAAGTTGATAGGGTCTGTCTTTCTGTGGACAGATGGAAGTAGTCTCACGATCACAGGCCATGGTTCTCGTAGGGGACTTCAACCACCCTGATATTTGTTGGAGGGACCAAACAGCTCAGCAGACACAGTCCAGGAGGTTTCTGAAGGTTGTTGAAAATAACTTTTTAACAAAAAGGGTGGAAGAGCCAACAAGGAAAGGTGTGTTACTGGACATTGTACTAACAAACTAGGAGGGACTGAGTGAAGATGTGAAAGCTTAGGACAGTCTCTGCTGTCATGACCATGAGATGATGGAATGTGGGATCTGAGTGCAGAAAGCAGAGTGGTAACAAGACTAGTACACGAAACTAGAGAGTTAATTTCAACTTTTTCAAAGATCTACTTAGAGGAGTCCCATGGCATGGGACTTCAGAAGAGAAGAGAGAGTCCAGGAAACCTGGTCAATATTGAAGCATCACTTCCTCCAAGCTCAAGTCCAGCATATCCCTGTGATAAAGAAATTAGGCAAAGGGGGCAGGAGTTCTGGATGAATGAGCAGGGAGCTTCTAGCAAACCTCAAAGGGAAGAAGGAAATCTATGTGATATGAAAAAGGGGACAAGCCATGTGAGAGGACTCTAGGAGTATTGTCAGCGTATGCAAGAATACGACTAGGAAGGTTAAGGCCCACTTGGAATTGAGTCTGGCAAAGGATATCAATGCAACAAGAAGGCATTCTACAAGTTTATCAGCAGCAAAAGTAAGATCAGAAAAAACATGGGGATGCTTTTTAATCAGGTGGGTGTCCTGGTAATGGAAGATACAGAGAAGGCGGAATTACTGAATGCCTTCTTTGCCTCAGTCTTGAAGCTGGGGGTCTGGCTGATCCACCTGGAGGCTGTGATGTCATTCAATGGGAACTTGGTAGGCTGGAAAGGTGGGCAGAGAGAAGCCTGATGAGGTTCAACAAGGAAAAGCACAGGTCCAGCATCTGGGGTGGAATTACCCCATGGATCAGAACAGATTGTGAGTGACCTACAAGAGACCAGCTCTGCGGAGAAGGACGTGGGGGTACTGGTGAGGACAAGTTGACTGTGAGCTGACAGAGTGTCCTGAGGCCAGGAGGGCCAGTGGCATCCTGGAGTGCATCAGGAAGAGAATGGCCAACAGATAAGGGAGGGGATCCTGCCCCTCTGCCCTGCCCTGGTGAGGCCTCATCTGGAATGCCGTGTCCATTTCTGCGGTCCACAATTCAAGAAAGAAAAGGGTAGTGTAGAGGGTCCAGCGGAGGCCATAAAGATGATTAAGAGGCTGGAGCATCTCTTATGGGAGACTGGGAGGTGAGTCTGTTTTAGTCTAAAGAAGAGAAGACTGAGAGGTGATCATGTCAATCCATATTAATACCTCAAAGGGGTGCCAGAGGATGTGCCAGACTCTCTTCAGTGGTGCCCAGTGATAGGATGAGGAGCAATGGCCATGAAATAAACCACGAGAAGTTCAACCTCAACTTTACATCAAGGGTGGCAGAGCGCTGAAACAAGCTGCCCAGGATGGTCATGGAGTCTCTCTCTCTAGGGACATTCCAAGCCTACCTGGCCACATTCCTGTGTCGCTGCTCCAGGGAACCCTGCCTTGACAAGGGGATTGGACTGGCATGATCTCCAGAGGTCCCTTGCAACCCTAGTGATTCTGTGATTCTGTATACATCACTCAAATGCAACTTAGATACTTCAGAAGCTATACAAGGAAGAATTTGTACTTGAATACCTAAGCAATGTGTTTGACAAATATAATTACCATGAAAGATGGCAGGTTGTTTACCAAGGCATGAGCAGTTATGTACAAGCCAGTGATGTGTCCCTTCAGCTGACTGGCTGCTGGGATACCTCTAATATTCACAGAGAGCTGTCTGTCAGTTATACAAGTTCAGGACAAGATTTGTCTGTCAGGACAGACAGGTTTGGGTTACAAACCTGACCAGCTCATCATACAGGAGTCTAGACTGTGCAAATAGCCCAGGAACCTGAGCAACTGGAAGCTAGATATTCTGTCTCTAAATGCCTTTAGCCTCCTGCCTCAGTTTCTCTTGTCTGTAGTATATGCAAAATTCCTGAGGCATGTCTAGAGACACTGGATTACAGTACAGCAAGACAGTGTTACAGCAGTTATGTCAGGGAGTTGCATACATTTAAATCTAAATAAGGACCGCAAGAATCACTCTTGTACCAACTTTGCATCCTCAAACTATGTTCATTTTTCAAGCTGTTTTTCAGTCTTGTCTTCTCTTGGCTGCTTCTGTGACTTCAGAAGCCAGATAGGACATGTTGGCATGTTACAATTGTCGTATGCTTCTTTCTGCTATCTCCGGGCATCTGCCAGTTGTTCAAGAGGTCACTTAGTGCACAAGACTGTTAAATGAAGTACTAGATGCGATTGAAAGTCCCTCTAACAGTAAATTTAAAAGTAGTAAGTAATGTCTTTTCTTTATACATGAAAAGTTGCATGTTGCTATGCCTGTTCCTTGACATCAGAAGCACTCTGTCCCAGCTCTAGGCCATCTTGCAACTCTGGGGCGTACAGCAGGGTGATAGTTCTGGAAGGTTGAAGGATTTGTCACTGTGCTTAGCTGTGCTGAAACTTCCTTAGTGAAAACATTTTGCCATGTCTTCAGTTTTAGGAGATAGATTTTTATTTTTATATTTCTTGAATTGTTTTAACAAGCTGACTACTTTTAGGCACACTGTAATATTACCATCACTCATCTCATGAATCCAGACCAACTGTTGAATGAAATAATTATTGTTCTTTCAAAGAAGCATGTGGAATATGTTCAGAAGGGGTAAGTGTAAACTATGATTACTTCAACTTGTATTTGTCTAAATGGTCGCTAGTCTAGTCCTTGAAAAGCAAAGTATTTAAACTTAGTTTCTTGACCCCATTGTAAAATTACCTTTATAGAAATTGTACAAAGCACTAAGTGAATGTGTGCAATAAAACTTGTTCCAACAGTGCAAAACTGTTAAGTGTGTTCTAGCAGAGCTCTTTCACCAACAGGTATAAACCAATAATGGTAGATTACAGTACTATAACCTATAGTAGGTTATAATAGAATACCTCTTATGCAAAATTCACATCAGCCTCTGTCTGACGTGAAATTTTAAGTATAAAAGGTTGTTTTAGGTACAGTACAGACCAGATGGGACAATTTTGGAAAATAGTGTGGATACCTTTTAACCCTCATTCTCAGCAGTTAAAAGATATTAGCCTTTAGGCAAGAGGTCAGTACATTTTAAAAGGTGTGCAGAAGCCACACACCATTTTGTGGATTATTTGAATTTGTACGGTTTACTAGCTAAATTTAAAGTACTGATTGGTTAGAATGACTATTTCCTGAGCTCCCAATGCATGAAATGACCATTGTGCTCACTTTTCAGTATGAATTTTCTCAAGTTCTTGAGTATTTCAGTGATGGGTGTTGGTAGAACATCAGAGTGTACATCAACCTCTGATGCATTTTCAAACTCATAATCTGGAAGGATGCTGGATTGCACAGCAGCACCTGCTCTCATTGTAATGATTCAAACTGTGCATTCAGTTTTTCCTATTTTCACACAAGTTCAGCTGTAACTAACAGAGAGAAGAGTGATGTTGTCTAGGGAAAACATGGGAACTTTCCATTATTCCAGCTCTGAGGATGGGAGTCTTTGGCTATCAGGGGTTCCTGTGGCAGGGTAGGACATTGGTGCTGCATATTGGTCCTAGGTTATAATGATAAATACAGTGCCCTGAAACTACAGTATTCACAAAGCTCTCAGTTGACTAAATTGTGGGTTGTTTCACAATATTCTGAACAGCAATGTGATATTTTCTTTAAAGCGCTTTTATTAATTTAAAATTGCATTGCAAAACAAACATGAAATGGTTCAATGATTTTTCTGTTTTCCCTTCTGTTTTACAGTTACACCCTGAAATGTCAAACACGGTCAGATTTTGGTAAAGTAACTATGGAGTTTGAGTTGGAAGTGTGTCAACTCAGTAAGTCTGAAGCAGTGGGTATCCGGCGACAACGGCTTAAAGGTGATGCCTGGGTCTACAAGAGGCTGATGGAAGACATCTTATCTAGCTGCCAAATATGAGTGGCAGAGTCTTTTATCACAATGTTTTAGAAAGGTCTTTCCAGAGAAGTAATTCTTTGTCACAGTCACAGCTATATGTGAAAAATCTGTCGTCTTGGGTTTTTAACCATCCTTTTTTGTACACATTCCTTCTGTATGCTTCCTTTAATATTAGGTTTGTAATAAATGTTCTGCAACTGCAAATTTTCTGAAGCAAAATTCTGTAAGCCATTCCCTTGCATGCATATTTTTCACATATCTGGATTTAAAGAGGACTGGTGTTTATGTGCTGAAGCTTATTGTGGTATGTCTTCAGTTATCAAGTGCATGGTGCACAGTAATAGTCATTTGCATAATTCTCTTCCTGTCTCTGCTTAAGTAGGATTTATT
The DNA here is from genome assembly GCA_013397955.1 of Grantiella picta. Lineage (NCBI taxonomy): Eukaryota > Metazoa > Chordata > Aves > Passeriformes > Meliphagidae > Grantiella > Grantiella picta. The sequence goes on from VZRM01003035.1 coordinate 63,188, forward strand.
GAGTTCATTAACTAAGTCACAGCTGTGGTTCCCAGAGTTACACTCTATGCAAAATAGTTGTACAAAATACTTGTACAAAATAGGTTGGGCTTCAATAAATGTGAAGTCAAGAGTGCTAGGATTTAAACTGATCCCATATAAAGTGTTGCGCTATCTCATTACAAAGCCTCAGTGATGCTTAACAAGCCTGTGCACTTTCTGATGCTCTTGTTTTAACGTGATGATAAGAGGATTGCTGAAGAACAACACCTTAGAACTGTTCTGAATGGGAAAGCATTTGTCACCTGACTGTCTACAAGGAATTCAGTGACACCTTTAACAGAACTTAATCACCAGAAATAAAACTTGAAATATGCAGAACAAGCAAGAACATCTAAGAGTTGGCCAGGGGGGTTGGGGGTCATACCTTACAAAATGGTGCATACCTCCCAATGCTTGTGCTGGGTGTAGTGTGGAGTGTCTATTTCTGCCTTTAGTTGTGCGACAGTAGAAACCACACCAGGCTAAGCCAAAGCAGCAGTAGTGGGACGACATGTTGAAGCCTTTCTCTGTGCAAAGACATCTAGTAATACCTAGACAAGTTGGCAGTGTTCTGCAGCTTTTTCTTAAACTGGAGTTAGTTGCCATATGCTGCACATAAACCCCACGTAATTGCCCCTTAACTGAAGCCTGAGGCATATCCACCCAAGGGTTGGGTGGGTGAGAGAGCTGAGCATTGCGGGAAGCTTGCAGTGACAGACATGAGATCTGGCTGCTAATGAAAGCTCTCTGCTTGTTCTCTGTGACCATTTCCTCAGGCACTAGAGGGTTATTTTGTCTGGACCAAGGTAGAAGCATCCATCAATTTTTTTTTCCAATGCCAAGCTGTTCCTTTGCTGCTTTTTAGACAGGTAAAGGAACCAAGAGCATTTTCAACGGATTTCAAGAAAAAGTAGAAATGTTTGCAAGTGGGGAGAGCAAGGAACTGCTGTTCCTTGAAATGTTTGCGGTCAAGAACATTTTAGATGCTTTTTAGACAGGTAAAGGAACCAAGAGCATTTTCAACGGATTTCAAGAAAAAGTAGAAATGTTTGCAAGTGGGAAGAGCAAGGAACTGCTGTTCCTTGAAATGTTTGCGGTCAAGAACATTTTAGATGCAGAAGGGACTAATAGGAAAAGTGGGACAAGACGAACAATGACATAAACTCGCCTGACAGATGGTAAGAGAGGTAGTAATGAGATCAGGGTAGTTGATCACATTAATTGTTAAGAGGGTGTGGAATGTGGTCATGGTCACTTTGGAAAGGTTATCTAATCAAGGACCTTGCCAAATGGGATACAAAGGAAAAGTGGGAAAGTCAGAAATTAAAAATAAAGGGATGCAAATCTGGCAGGCACTCCTGCGAGAAGAGTTGGACTTGATTATGACTTAACACATTTTGTGAATATTCTGTGACAGAAGGACAACAAAGCAACCCTGTCAGTCAGAGCAAGCGCAGGGCTCTGGGGAAACTACATTAAAACGGAACTTTACACTTGGTGAGGCTGGAATCTTAAGAGTCTGGGGTGTTGGAAGGGCTGGTGCAATGGTGCCAGCTGATGTGACAATGCACAGAGGTCTCAGCCTGGTGCTGGCTGCGTCACCCCTCAACCCAGGTGTGTATATGTATTCCCCAGTAATAGCAAAGCTGGATCAGCAAGTAAGCAGGAGGCCTCAGATCTGGGCAGGGGTGTCACACAGGCAGAGGCTGTGGTGGTTTTGAGGGGGACGCAAGCCTGGAGTGTGCCCATGAACCAGGATGCAAAAGCAGCATGCTTGCAGTGCTAGACCAGAAGATGAGCAGGGGACTCACGTGCGGTCAGTGGGCCAGGGTCCAGAATGGGTTCTGGGGTACCCTTGACTACGCTTGTGTTGTAGGAGACAACTATGCTCTTGACATCCATTAACTGCTAGTACGGAAGTGTAAATGGTGATGCCCGTACAGTGCAGGAGGTCTCATATGTAGTCTGTGTCCAGCACATGAATTAAAGATTTGTGTTGCTAAAAGCATAGCTAGCCTATTTTTCTAATAATTGGTACTTAAAACTTCATATCAGCACTGAAATACTTTCAGTATTCTCAGCTGCAACCTGGCACTGCTGTTTGGTTTCTGCATGCTGAAATTTGAGTCTGCTAAATATCAGCTATAAGTTGGAAATCAGCTAAAAGTGTTGATGGAGCAGCCAAGAGTTGTAGCTGATGCGTCCAGAGTGCTGCAGTATCATGTGATCTCTGGTTTTCCTTGCTTTCTTGTTTCAACACAAACTTCTCCCCAAGAATTTGGCTTCTGCCTGGAATTTGATCAGAATGAAGTAAGGTTAGAAGATGGAAGGGCTGAAAGAAGGAGGCATATGGATAACAGTTTCACTAATGAGTAGCATGACATGTTTTAAATCACCAATCACAATCATACAACCCAAGGACTGAAGAATTGCTTTTTTTGCCTTTTGCATTCCTTGAGTTTTAAATTCAGAAATGACTGCAGAAATATCCTGCAACACTCAAACTGCCACTGCTCAAAATCACATTCTCTGTGTGATCTCTATCTTCTCCCTATGGTGACAAAACTGATGTTGTGGGTGGACAAGAAGTAATTAGGATGTCTTGTTTATTCTTTTTAAGGTAAAGATCACTGATTTGATTCACATTGTCTTACAAGCTGCAATTTGAAAGGTGAAATAAGGTTCTTCTTCATAGGCTACTGTCCTGCCTTTTTTTACTAATACTCCATGCTGTGAATGCATAACATTTGGTAATAGGAATTAGAAAATGGGCAAGAAACAAGAATCATGTGTGCCTTTATTTTTGAAGCCAAATTGCTGCTACTCTATCAGTAATTTTACTTACTGACATTGCTGGAAATCTATTTCAGCTGACCTCAAGTGGAACTCAGACAAAAACAAGGGTTAACAGATAAAGGAGCTTTGTGGATAAGGAGAAGCATAGGATGTATGCCAAGCTCATGGAAGCCTCTGCACAGATGAACACAGGGCCCGAAAGTTTGTCTTGCTTGCCTGCCTTCAGGCAGCTTGATTGTATAACGTCACGTGTATCAGTCGGTCTTGAAAGCATGCTGGGTATGCTGTTCCTAGGAGCCCGTACTAATGTGAATCCCTTGGAACTTCTTTTACAAACTAAACTCAATTTACATTCATTATTGTCCTGGTTTGGGCTGGGATTCAATTTATTTTTTCCCAGGAGCTGTTACAGTGCTGCATTTTGGGTTTAGGATGAGGATAACATTGATTGATAGCACACAGACGTTTTAGCTGTTGGTGGGCAGTGCTTAACCTAAGCCAAGGCTTTTCAGATTCTCACGCTCTGACAGCAAGCAGTCCAGGGGGCACAAGGAGTTGGGAGAGGGCACAGCCAGGATAGCCAAACCCTACTGACCCAAGGGATATCTTCAAATATATGGTGTCATCCTCAGCACTGTGGGAAGAAGGAGGAAGGGAAGGACAGCATTTGTCCTACTGAATCATGGTTAGGCATGAAGGAGTCACTGTCCTGGGTTTGGCTAAGCACCTTCCTGCACATGGAAAGTGGAGAATTAATTCCATGATTTAATTTCCTTGTATGCTTTTCTTTGCCTATTAACCTGTCTTGATTTAAACTCAAGGGTTTTAACTTTTACCCTTCCATTTCTTTCCCCCATCCCACTGAGAGGGAGTGAGCGAGTGGCTGCATGGGGCTGAGTTGTCAGCTGGGATGAAATCATGACAATAGTACATGAACGTCATCTTGGCATTACCATTAAGCTTATCTCTAGCATATGAGTAATTACAACTTACCAATGTATGATTTGGAAGACTGAATTCACCAAGCTTTGGGGCCTCATCTTGACTCTCCATTTCATCATCCTAGTGTTGAGGTGACCTTGGTTCATCTTCCATTAAAAGCAGGTAATCAAGTAATCTCTATTCTTTTAAGTCCCTGTATGGATTTCATGCAATATCCACACTTCTTGCTCTCTTTTTTGCTCCTAGTACTTTGTGCTGTGGATATTCATGTTCTTTCCACTGTGCATGTTCTCAGTTCCTCCTTTCTGTTCATCTCTGATCATCTTCAGTTTTGGGCCCATCGTGACAAGAAAGACACTTCTCTGTTGAGGAGGCAGCATCAGTGGCAACTCAGACAAGTCTAGGGGTGAGAGTTAGATTCAGCTGTGCAGGGGGGTTCCTGAGCTTGGGAATACCTGAGGAGCATCCCCAAGCCCCATCCAGACCTGGAAGTCCTTGGCATCCAACCAGCAAGGAAAGGGTGGTGTCAGAAGCAGCAAGGGAGATTTAAATGGCTCTAGGGACTGTGAACAACCCAAAGCGGGGAACGGGGAAAGGGGCAAACGGGCGTGGCATGTCAGTTTCCATGGTCAGGGTCAGAAGGAAGGGCTCTTCTCCAGCTATCTAGGAGCAGCCAATAGAGGCAGGAAACAGACCAAGTAGTTGGTGAGACAGATCTTTTCAGCACCACTTAATAGTGTATTCTCTCTCAGGTATAGTTTTGGCACACTATAGAGCCCATTCCCCTGTAGCTGCTGGAGTCACTGCACCAGCTATGTCAGAGGCCTCCAGCCAGGCAGACCTGCTGATGCTAGATGCAGCTCTGCAGGTCTCAGGTTATCAGGAGTGCTGGATGTCTGTGAGGCTGGGGCCAACAATTCATTTTTCAGGTGAGCTGTTGTTGATGTCCTGCATTGCCAGGTGAAGAAACTATGAGACAAAGTGAATACACAGTATTCAAGAGAATGAGAGACTAAGGAATTCTCAGAGGTGCTGAAGTCTCAGGAGTCTCAAAGTTCTGTTCTAGTGGAGAGCCACGTGGATTCAGAATGCTGTCAAATAGCTAGTCAGTGGTCTGTTGAATTGGAAAGCTGGAAGCTGATCACTGCCAGTTCTAGGACAAAAGCTCCTCCTGAAAACATGATAAGGACAAGTAGGACTGGCACTTTTTCAACAGGTAGGAAGCCCTGGAACCATTAAGACTGTCAGCTGATGAGGTGGATGAAGGTACTTCTGGGATGGAGGTGCCAACTAGGACAACACAATCTACCTCTGTGTCACAACCTCATTTGTTAAGAGGAAAAGAAGAGTAGTTCTCACTACTCCATTCTAAGGGGAGCAGAGGGTTTGAAATGGAGACTGGACTCAATTTACAGGGAAGTCTACTGTTTCCCAAGAGCTCAAGCAAGGGACATTACTGGAAAACTCTCCAGTCTGCTAAGGCCCTCTGATTATTATCTGTTACTGGTTCTTCAACTTGGCAATGATAAGATGACAAAGGGAAGTCTGAGGGAAATTAAGAGGGATTCAGGACTTTCGGATGATTGGGTGAAGGCTCAGGACCACAGGCAGTGTTTTCCTTGGTCCTTCCAGAAGCAATGAATAATATCCAAAGAAACTATATTTAAAGGAACAGGCAAATCCATCAAATCAATACTTGGCTTTGGGGCTGATGTAATCAGAATAATGTTGCGGTTTTGATCATAGGATGGTCTATACAACACCTGGTCTGCTGACACCCAATGGGATGCACCAATCAGAGGGGGAAAAGGTTTTGAGCATAGGAACTAGGAGGACTCTTGACAGAGTTTAAAGCTTGACAGAGCTTTAAACTAATTTGCAAGTGGAAAGGGACAAAACCAGGCTGGGTAATGAGAGGCAGTGGGGGGATGCACCAAAACTTGAGGAACTGAGCGCTAGTGGGATCCCTCAATCAGGAGGTGTTGGCTACAAGGAACTGCACCTGAAGTGCTTCTGTACCAGTGCACACAGTATGAGGAACAAGAGAAACTTGAATCTTTGGCTCAGTTCTGGTGATTTGACATCACTGGCATAAGTGAAACCTTACTGGGGTGAGTCCTGTGACTGAAGTGCCCTATTGAAGAGTTACAGACTCTTTAGAAAGAATAGGCAGGGCAGATGAGGCAGAGGGAGGCATAGCATGTAACAGAAGGGTTAGAATGTAGGTAGGTCACAATTGGTAGTGGCACAGTTGAGAGCCTCTGGGTAAGAACCAAGGGAGAGCCAAATGATGCAGATGTCTCTGTGAGTGTCCACTATAGATCTCCCAGCCCAGCGGATAACATCAATGAGTTATTTTTTGAGGAACTAAGGGATGCTTCCAAGTCAACTGCCCTTGTCCTTCTGGAGTACTTCAGCCTGTCAGAAATCAACTGGGAGCATCACACAGCTGGTACAATCCAGGCCAGAAGATTACTAAAACACCTGGATGACAACTTCATAGGACAAGTGCTAGATCTGACTAGGAAAGATGTCCTCCTTGATTTGTTGCTCGTAAACAGAGAGAGTTGCATGAATGACGTTATTGGTGGCCGTCTTAGTTATGGCAGCCACAAAGTGAT